>VDFB02193867.1:207152027-207349614 GCA_007258455.2 Sequoia sempervirens | reverse complement strand
ACTCCCAATCGATTTCTTAATTGTTCAAACAATTCTCTAGGTAGAGCTTTGGTAAAAATATCAGCAACTTGTAGTTTAGAAGGCACATGAATGAGAGTGACCTCATTTGATGACACATGTTCACGAATAAATTGCAATTTGATGGCAACATGCTTAGTTCTAGAATGCATAACAGGGTTTTTAGAAATCTGGATAGCACTAGTATTGTCACAAAGGATCTTCATAGGTTTTTGAACATGAATACCCAAATCTGAAAGCTGATAAGACATCCAAAGTAACTGAGTACAACATGCTGTTGCAGCAATAATTTCAGATTCAGCAGTAGAAATAGTGACACATTCTTGTTTTTTACTGTGCCAAGCAACTAACCGATCACCTAAGAAAAATGCAGCACCACTAGTACTTCGGTGATCATCTTTACATCCACCCCAATTAGCATTTGTATAACCAATCAGAGTAAAATCATCATTTTTGGGATACCACAAACCATAATCCAAAGTACCTTGTAAGTATTTAAAGATACGATGAACAGCATTGAGATGAGATTGACGAGGAGCTGCTTGATATCTAGCAACTTGACATACAGAGTGCATTATATCTGGTCTAGAAGCAGTAAGATATAAAAGACTCCCTGTCATAGACCGATACTCCCTTTGATTAACAAGAGGAGATTCATCAATTTTCACCAACTTACATCCAGTTTCCATTGGTGTGCCAACTGGATTACAAGTATCCATTTGAAACCTTTTAAGCATTTCCTTAGCATATTTCAGTTGAGAGATAAACAAACCATGTTCAAGCTGAGAGACTTGAATTCCCAAGAAAAATGTCAAAGGTCCTAGCATAGACATCTCAAATTCAGACTCCATGATTCCTGAAAAAGTTTGTGCTAAATGATCATTAGTAGAACCAAAAATAATATCATCTACATATATTTCAACAGCCAATAAATTTTCATTGTCCATTTTTGTATACAATGTGCTGTCCACATTTCCTTTAATGAATCCATTTGCAATTAGATGTTTATCCAATCTGGAATACCAAGCTCGAGGAGCTTGTTTTAAACCATACAAGGCCTTTTTGAGACGAAGAACATAATCAGGCTTGTCAGAAGATTCGAAACCTTCTGGCTGTTCCATATAAACTTCCTCCTCAAGATACCCATTTAAGAAGGCAGTTTTGACATCCATTTGGTAAATAGTGAAATTTTTATGAGTGGCATATGCAAGAAAGATTCTGATTGATTCCATCCTTGCAACTGGTGCAAAGGTTTCACCAAAATCAATTCCTTCTTGTTGTGCATATCCTTTGCAAACAAACCTGGCTTTATTCCTGATCACTTCCCCTTCCTCATTCAGTTTATTGCGGAATATCCATTTTCCACCAATAACATTTTTATCATTAGGCCTGGGAACAAGTTCCCAAGTCTTGTTTTTCTCTATCTGATTTATTTCATCCTGCATAGCATTTTGCCAACTGGGATTTGATAGGGCTTCAGTTACATTCTTTGGTTCAAAATCTGCTATCAAACAAAATTGTTCAGCAATATTTACTTGTTCTCCTATTTTGGCTTTCCTTCTAGTTAAAATTCCTTTATCAATATCTCCAATAACTTGAGACTCAGGATGTCTCTTAGCTATTATTCTAGAAGATGTTTTTAACTTTGATCCATCACTAGTTATTTTAGAATTGGAACAATTTTCTGATTCTATTTTTCCTGCAAGTTCATCTTCATCATCAGTTTCAACTTTATCATGTTCACAATTTTCATTATGTAAACTTTCTGACTTTTGAAAAGATAAACTTTCATATTCTTCTTTGTCATTACAGCATACAGATGTTTCATCAAACATGACATTTATAGCTTCTACAATTTTGTTCAGCCTTTTATTATAGCATTTATATGCTTTGCTATGTGTAGAGTACCCAAGAAAAATCCCTTCATCAGACCTTGAGTTAAAGTTTTCTAGAGAATCATCATTCTTTCTGATAAAACATTTGCAACCAAATATTTTAAAGTTCTTGACATTTGTTGTTTTCCCATACCATAATTCATATGGAGTATAAGCTGTTCTAATTCTGATTTGTGCTCTATTTAAGATATAGACAGCTGTATGAACAGCTTCTTTCCAGAACTTGTCAGGCAACTTTGCTTCATTCAACATGGTCATGGCAATTTCCTTGATAGTTCTATTTTTTCTCTCTACAACACCATTTTGCTGTGGTGTCCTAACAGTAGAGTATTGTCTTTTTATACCTCGTTTTTCACAATACTCAATAAATTCTTGAGAAGTGAACTCTCCTCCCCTATCTGATCTTAAGCATTTCAGTTTTAAATTAGTTTCTCTTTCTACCATCTTTCTGAAAATTTTGAAACGTTCAAAGGCTTCTGATTTATGTTTCAGAAATGTTACCCAAACCATTCTTGAATAATCATCTATGAACAGCATGAAATATCTTTCATCATTTAATGAGGCTATTTTGGTTGGACCACATAAATCAGTATGTACTAGTTCAAGTGGTCTATTTGACAAATATTCTTTTGTTTTAAAAGAAACTCTTGTTTGCTTGCCTTTAATACACTCTTCACAAATAGATGCAGGTTTAGTTATTTGCGGTAGTCCCCTGACCTTTTTGTTCTTGCTGATTCTAGCAAGATTATCAAAGTTCAAATGTCCCAGTCTTTTGTGCCATAGCCAATTTTCTTCCACTTGACTCATAAAGTAGGTATTGACCAAAGAAGTTTCTTGAATAGTTGAATCTATCAGATTATACAGATTACCATTTGTTCTTAACCCACTGGCAATGACTCTATCTTTCCCATTTTTAATATAACATTCTTTTGCATTAAAAGAGATAGAATATCCATTATCACATATCTGACTGACACTTAAAAGGTTATGTTTCAACCCTTCAACAAAGTATACATCATGTATTGGTGTATCATTGTTCAAGATTATTGAGCCTTTTCCTGTTATATAAGCTCCTGAGTTATCACCAAAACGTACAAATCCTCCATCAAAGTTTTCTAAGGTTTTGAATTTGTTCTTGCATCCAGTCATATGGTGAGAACAGCCACTATCCAATACCCATGTTGCAGATTTCTGAGCAAATAAGACTGTTTCAACGATTAAGGACTTTTCATTTGTCTTTACTTGTTTCCATATTTGTTTAGGTCTCAAATTTAATTTACACTGATTTGCATAGTGACCATAGTAAAAACATTTGAAACATCTAATAACTTTTCTTTTGCCTTGACTAGTGCTATTTTTACAAAAGATTGCTTTGTGCCCAAAAATATTACAGTTGAAACAATATCCATTGAAAAAAAACTTTGTTTTCTGACTAGTAGATTCTTCAGATGAACATTGCAAGATATTCAGTTTTTTATCCTTTTCTTCAAGTAAGAGTTTTTGACTTTCTATAATTAAATTTGCTTTTATTAACTCATCCTGAAGTTTTTGATTTTCAGTCTCATGATTTGCAACTGACCTTTTTAACCTTTTAATTTCTTGCAGGGATTTTAGAAGTTCTTCTTCAAGATCTACTTCTATATCTAAATCAGATGAGGATTCAGGCTCATTTGATTCAGATTTAGGAGTATGTATTATTTCAGCCATGAACAACTTTTCCCCTTCTTCATCTGCATCACTGGATTCTTCATTTGGATCTTCTTTTGAAAGAAGACTTTTCTTTTTGAAATCCTTAAACCTTTTATTTTGATTCCAAGGCTTCTTTCTAGAAAACTTCTCAGATTTCTCATCACAATCGTCAAGTTCAATATTTGGGCATCTAGCAGCAAAGTGTCCTAATTGACCACAGCTGAAGCATTTAGGTTTGCCTTTATATTTCTTTGTCATTCTTTTAACCAGTAATGCTTCTAAAGCATCAGTTAGATCTGAATCACTCTCATCATTCTTTTCAGCCTTAAAGGCTGATTCTTTTGATGAAGAACTAGCTTGATTGCTAATTCTCATTTCATATGCAGTTAGAGTTCCTTGAAGTTGATGTAAAGTCATTTTTGAAAAACTTTTCTTTTCTTCTAATGTAGAAATTTTTGTTTCAAATTTAGGTAGTACTGACCTAATGACCTTTGAAACAACATCATGTTCTTCTATGTCTTCACCTAGACCCTTCCTGGCATTCACAACTTCCTCAACTCTTAAAAAATATGCAGCAATGGTTTCATCCTCACTCATTTTCAGATTGTCAAACTGAGTTTTAAGAGTAATCAATTTAGACTCTTTAACTTTGTCATCTCCTTGATAGATAGTTTCAAGTTTTACCCATATATCATTTGCAGATTTGCAATAAATGACTTTGGCAAAGACATCTCTAGTAAGACCACAGAGAAGAGCATATCTAGCCTTCTTATCCAACTCAAATTTTAGTTTCTCATCAGCATCAGTAGGGACTGACGCTGGAACAGTGTATTTTGTTGTTACTACATCCCACATCCTTACATCTAGAGAATGTATAAATGCTTCCATTTTAACTTTCCAGAAAACATAATCATTTCCATCAAATAAAGGTGCCCTATTAAGGAAAGCTCCTTCAAAATGTGCCATAACTTCCAATATCCTGGGATCAATTCCTAAAGGGAATCCTACGCTCTGATACCACTTGTTGGAAGTGCCAAGGTTCTGAGAGGGGGGTGAATCAGAACCTTATTACCTTATTTCAAAATTCATTACAATTCTTCAATTCTTGCAATAAACAACTCATAACTGAATATATTCAATCTATGTAGGAGAAATGTAAACATTCACCATAAACATAAAGTAATGGTAACTCACAAAATGAAGAGACACCCAATTTGTGCTGAGTGGAAAACCCTCCAAAACCTCACGATTTTGTCATAGGGAGAAAAACCACTCCATGAACCTGTATCCTTTATTGATTTCCAATCCTTTACAATTCGCAGCAACTACTGCTCAGAGATTTTAATACATCTCATATACATATACAAATGTGTATATGTCACTCATATATGTACACAAGTTTATGATAAAAACTTTCAAGCCTCTTATCCTCAGATACATATAAATATGTTTTCACACACACTCATATATATCTAAAGATTACAAGTGCTATATTTATAGAAATGAACTTCGAATCAGATCAGTTACATGTATCTAACTGAACCAGTTAGAGTTTGTTACACAAACTTCCTTTTAAAAATGCTTTTCGAGAAACTAACAAAACAGTTTTAGTTTACGAATTTGTTTCTGTCAAAAACTGGTAATCATTATAAGCTTCCAAATTATTTCATTTTTGAGATACTCGAAAATAGTTTCCATAACGTCATTTTGCATTGCAACTGACTGGAAATGCTTGAACATTTCCTTTTGTTTTGAACAAACAAAAACTGTATATAATATCCTAGGTTCAACACCCAAAATTTATTCAATCTTCTAAAACTGTGTAGAAATATTCCGGGTTTGAAACCCTCTTTAGAAGATATCAAAGATGCAAAACCTCATACCTGTGATGCCCAAGACTCTGCCCGATCCTGAGAAGTTTCTCCTTTTTAATTTGCCCCAGATCCTCATACATGTGAGCAAAGATCAAATATGTAAGAAAATCTTTTACTCTTTCTGTGAAAATTAAATTCATATAGACCTGTAACTTCATTTCAAAATACAAACAATGAACCTGCCTGTTAATGTAACCATACCCATCAAATGACCTTTCTGTTTTGCAGAACGAAATTATCTTGACCTATCAAATGACTTTTCTGTTTTGCAGAACGAAATTATCTTGTTATTCGCAGAGAAGAAATGAACCAAAAATCCGTTTGCAAGGTCTAAAACAATACCCACAAACATAACTTCTTTTAATCACAATTTGGAGTCCGCCATGCAAAGTCAACACTTGGCGAGAAAAAAATAGGGAATAATAAATAATATGTTCAGACTGTCAGATTACGGTCACAATCACTGCTGCCGAAATCATGTTAGACAACATTATGATGTGCCATTTTAATTTTCCTGCTTTTACCGATTGCCATCATATATTTCACAAAAAGTGCCACGCCAAAATAGACTTTTCTTACCAATTGCCACGTGTGCATATATACCATTTTGCCAACAGAACGGATGTTTGATATGGTTAACAAAATCAGTGATGAGCACCGTAAATCCTGTGAGTACTCAGTTGATGAATTACATAAAATTCGTCGACCATACGGATAAGTTAGGTTATCAAGAAAGAGTAATCTCTGACATCGATTTTTTGAAAAGAGAATAGGGAAAAAACCTTATTCTCTATTCTCTGCTGCAACCTGCATTTGGCACTTTATTACTAGTTGTTGCATGATATCATACTTATGTCCTAAATTGTATGGAGAGACCACGGAATACTCAAAAGCTACTTTCCCACAATCTTATGCAAGTGATTGTCCAAGAATTATCGTGTTTGTAGATGATCTTGACCGATGTGAAGAATCTGTTATATTGCAGGTAAATGCAAAAGGAATTTCTTCTCCTCTGAAACTTTATTATTAGTCACTTTATTTATAATTAAAATTTTCGATGTGATACAGGTTTTATCAGCTATTAATCTTGTCTTGGCCGTATGCAAAATCAGTGTAATAGTAGGCATGGACAAAGCCATGATCGAACGAGCGATCATAAATAAGCATGGAAATAAATCTTCAGAAAATAGTCAGCAATTAGCAGATAAATATCTACAAAAGATTATTCAACTCTCACTTGACTTACCTGATCCCAGTCAAGATGAATACAGGAGATTTTTGAAAGTACTGCTCGGTACGCATACTAAGCAAATCAAGGACAAGGAGGATAGAGAACCGGAAACAGATACACATGATGACTCTAATTCAGCAACAGATGACGATTATGAAGCTCTTTTCTCTCCATTTGAAAGAAGAAATAAATTCAGAGGTCTAGGAGATAGTCTTACAAATATGTTCATCCCTGAAAAATCGATACCAGGTAACTATAGGATTACTGGAAGCAACAATTTCGGTAGAATTGAAAAAAATATTTAACGCTATTGTTTCTCTCTAAATGCTATTATACGATGGAAATTTTTTGTTATTTCTAGATCCCAGTGTCACAGATGATCCACAAGGAGCCATCGATGTGGAAGGAGTACTTTCTAAGCTAGAAGAAGATGCAAGCGAGATTTTGATAGACATCCAGGGCAGTGCAAGTGAAGCGGGTAACTATCAAAATACATTGCACTACTTTTATATTAATAGTGCTTTACAAATTGTAAACACGGATCTTTATTTAATAGAATTAGACGGAAGAAACAAAATATCCTAACAAAAAAAAATTAGAGAATTTGAAATTCGTTAAGGGGGGATTGAGACAATAAGCAAATGTTCCTGCCATCAATCTTGAATTCGAGGTTTTGGAAATTACAATGTTTCTTCCAGAACCTGCAATTTAAAAAATTAATAAATATCATATAATATATTCTTTTCTCTTTCTAATAACTACAAATTATAAGAGAAATTATTATTTAATTTTATTAATTCCAATTCGTTACTAACATCTGATTTTTTATTTGTAGATACTAGTAGCTATGGAGAGGAGAGTGAAGGTAAAGTTCATAGAGATGGTATTGCTATTAATATAATTAAAGAGATTAAGACAAGTTAGTATTTTTTTAATGTAGTCTAGCTCTCTGGCTCTATCTTAACAGCTAGTTGAATCAAAGTTATATTTTTGTATTCACCCATAAATAACCAGTATTTACGCAGGTGACCAACGTTCTAAGGAGCCAATTTCAATAAGGGAGATGCTGTTCGTGAGGTATGAGGAAGGAGAACAAGAGGCATTTTGTTATTTTCAGAAAATGGCTACAGATTATCGGAAACTGCCTCGACAGTGGAAATGCCTTCTTTACTACCATAGATTGGTCTGGTGTATCTGCTACATGAGGAATGAAGCCACATCGTTCTTCCATGGATGGGAGGTTGAGTTGATCGCTTGGATTTTTATTTGTTGGGAATGGCAAGAAAATATTGACATTCTCATACAGGTATGTGAATTTAGTACCAATTAAATGCATCCTTAGGAAAAATTACAATTTAAATAATTAATTGTATTTTTTTAATCTGCAGAAATGGGCTAGAATTGGCATTCTGAAGATCTGCACATCTGAATCTGGACCTACATTAAGAGAAATAGTAGACTACTATATAGAAAATGAATATAAGGATGAAAACATACCAGCTACTAGCGAGAAGGATAAAGCTAAAATTTCAGAGGGTTCTGAAAGCAAAGAGATGAAATCAAAAAAACTGAAAGAAGATTTGAAAGAGAGAGGCGTTTCCAAGAATTATACAGAGGAGATGAAAAGAAGAAAGTTGAAAGAAGAGTTAAAAGGAAAAGGTATTGGACATCCTGAAAGAAGCAACAGAAAACTTGATCCATTGGAAGAAACTGACACAGAGGGGATGATGGCAATGCCAGATACTAAAGAAGAAAACTTGAAAAGAACCACGGAAGGGTATAAACCTGAACATGTGGAGCTTTCTAAGAATACAAGGACCTTATCTGAGAAAATGGAAGAAGGCATGAAAGAGAAGTATGTTTCTAAAAATATATTGGATGCTGAGGAAAGAGAAGTAGAGAAACTCAAAGAAGCAAAGAAAGACCAGACGATAACAGGGATTGACGCCGAAAGCAATAACAGGGCCATTTCAGAAAAGTTGGACGATGTCGTGAAAACATTAAGACAGGAAATTGAGAAAGCATTAAAGGAACTGGATGGCGTGAAGAAAGAAATCAGAGATCTAAAGGAAACGAAACAGCAGACTGGAAATAATGAGAAGAATGACAGGGAAAAGAAAAAGGAGATAAGAAACTGGCAGAGAATGAGAACAGCGTTGAAAAAATATAATGTTTCAATGGCTGGTATACAAGCTTTTCAGAGGTTTAGATTTTACTGCGTGGCTGGCCATCTCCCATGGCCATTGCCTAAAGAAGAAACTGAAGACTCCTAAGAATTCTCCACAGTAAAAGTGACGGTCTTAACGCTAATTGCAGGTACCGTTTATTTCAACAAACCAATTATTTTTGCAGGCTAACCCAACAATGAAGGTGAATAATGTACATGGATACTTCCAATTCCCAATAGCTCTTTGACGACCCATTTTATAGATCTTTTTATATAATAGTTTTCGACATCCAAATTCCTTTCTTTCTCGGATGTAATCCTATATGCTAAAAGAGAGATTTTTAGAAAAAAAATTCAAAATAGTTTGAAGGAACTTTCATTCACCACTAAAAATTGAAATGTGGACTTCTGATGAGAACGTTCACCTAATTTATATGCATTTCCTTTTTCTGCTTGGAAATAATCCATTAAAATGTAACTGCAGGGTCTGTGGCTGAGAGGACATGAAGCACACAGGAGATGGAAATAAATACCCTGCTATGATATTGCATGCATGTTTCATTGGCTGACATTGCTTTCCTCATTCATCCAATGCTAAACATTATTTGAGAAAGTTGAAGCACGGAATCCATAAAACTGTTTATTTGGCATTGTCTTGTACCCTTCTGGCTTTGCAAATCAGTTATTTTGCCACATGTTGATGGGTATTTTGTACCCAAGGCATCTCATATTGGATCCTGCATTGGAATCTTATTTCTATAGAGATTTGACAACATGAAAACTCTTCTGGTATCTGGTTTTTTTATGCACGAAGTAGTTATTTCAATACTCTTTTCTTTTTTAAGTCTTGTTCATTTTATCAAACTATATAGTTCGGATTTTATCATTATTTGCAACAGACTAGATGGCTATGATCCGTTTGTTTCTCTATTTAGTAAGCTAACTGGTACTTGATGCTTGATGTCGGAAGCGGACCTCGGCCTCTTTATATATTGGCTATTGTTACATAGTTCTAAATTTTATACCATCGTTTTGTGTTAAAGGCCTAATGTTTTGATGTAATTTGGATTAAGACGGATACCTTGACTTTGGAACTAACTATACTTAACACTTTGAATGTTGTATGGATTTTTTGATTGATGTTTTAGATTAATATTTTAATTGTTAATTATTATAATTATCATACAATTGAAAGTTATGAAGTAAATGGTTTATTTTAATTTATTACATGGTTGTATCTATATCTATATGTTATATTTTTCAAACTAATCAAGTACTAATGTTTTGTGATATCCAGACAATAAGCCAGATAATAAAATTTAATGGTTTTGTAGGTGTCAAGGGTGCAATATCTAGGTAGTAAACTTGAAGCCTTTTAACCCCACCTTGTAACTAAGAGGTTGATTCACCTTAGATAGATCGCCCAAATCTGAATTCCCTTGTCAACTGCAAGTGATGTCTTTCACCTATAATTAGTCACTTCACTCTATAAAGATGGTTAATTAAACCTTCCACCTCCCTGTAAAGGTTCATACTTGAAACTAAGTTATAAGCAAATTAAAAATAAAAATAAAAACTAAAGGAGAAAATATATTTAAAAAGAAAAGAAAAGAAAAGACTAAAAAATAAGTTGGCTCATGGCATTTACACCAATGATCTAGTGTAAGGTGGGAAATGGGATCTAAGGCTAATAGCTAACATAAATCACACATTCCACAATTGAGCATTTGAGGAACACAAAAATAACCAAGATAAACTATTAGGCTATTGTCCTCAAGGAAGAATCTAAATAGTTGGTCAGGTTTTTAGTCCCCTTTTTTGTGGAATGGATGGATTGAATTATATGATGTGTGTGATTGATGATGAAAACTAGGTGGAGTAATTCAAAAAAGAGAACTATCACATAATCTGAGAAATGCAAAACAAAAGTGTAGAAACAAAAAGCAGGGAAGCAAAGTGCGGGAAAGATGGAACCTAACATTAAATTTTAAGGTAGAATTGATTGGAAAAGGGTGAGGGTGCCCTTGTCTGGAAATGGTAATTTTTAGATTTTCAAAGTCTTCACAGGAGCATCACAATTTATAGGTTCTCCCCTATCAGATTTAGCTTCCAAATTTCATCAGTCCACAAATAATCAATCTTTCTCTAATTTGATGAAAGAAGGTGTTTCAATGCTTGATCTAGGGTTTGATACTTTGAGGTCTCCAATATTCTTCAATTTACTTCAAACCTACAACCTACAAGAAAGACAATCTGAGAAAAACAGTTGTGTCATATGGGGGTTTGCCTTAGTCAAACCCCGTTTTGGTGTTTCTACCTCCACAAACAACTATGATGATGTTGATAAAGAGTGCTTGCCCTAGGTCAAATAGAGGCAAATGGATAAAAATGAATCATAAATCACTTTGTTGTAACTTACCACTCATATTTGCATTCTTTGTTGGACTGAGGTCAATTGGCTCATCTCACACAAGGAGAAATTGATAGTTGCTTGAAAATGTTAGTCCTCATAACAATGATAAACATAAAACATGAAGCATCTTACTATGCATAAACATGGATTTGATGATGTGTGGTAAACATGATATTGATTGACAAAGTGTTGTAGAAATGTTACTTATTTTGCTCTTGAAATCACCTTAATTACTTTTTAGGATGCGCAAAATATATTCAAAATTGCTTATATGTTCAAATGGAGGGAAAGTCATATTTATATGAGTTTCACAAAAAATCGCATTACTCCCACCAACCCCAAGACTAAGAGCAGTGTTAAAATTAAACTTCTGAAAGACAAAGCCTGTAAGGCCCCTCCTATTTCTTTGAAAAAGACTAATCCTAGTTGTAGCTCTATGGGAAAAGTGGGACCAAGGAAAAAGGGTAAGGGCTTTGTAGAGGTTAATACCCCCTCCCCCCCCCTGTATGATTTGTTGGTGGTTTCCCCTGCTAGGAAAAAGAAGATTGTGGACCTCTAGGTGTGCATGAGGGAAAGTAGGAAAAAAAAATAAGATAAAAGATAAAAGCCCCATTCCCCTCCTTGTTGAAGGAGGGACTATTGATATCTTTGATGTTAATGGTGGGGATGAGGATAATGTGGGGACTACTCAATGTGACACTGATGGGTTGAGTGGCTACAAATCTACCAAACTAGCCCAAGCCATGAGAGTGGAGAATTCTAAAAGAACCAAAGGAAAAAGTATTTTAGAGGAGTATGAAGAAGAAGAGAATTATGGCGAGGAGTTTCTTCCTCAACTAGATGATGGTTAGGAGGAAGACTTGGAGAACGAGTTTGAGGAGGATATGAAGAATGATGAAGAAATGGAGGAACAAGAAAGAGATCTGATAAGGAGGAAGAGCTAGGAGAGGAGAATGAGCAGGAAGAGGCCAAGGATACAAAGATTATGGAAAAGAAAATTTTGGGTCCCCCTCCCTTGGGTTTCTAAAAATATTGGATAAAAATGAGGATAAGGGACCTATGCCAGACATTGTCCAGGTCACTAAAGGAAAAGGAAATAGTGATATTAAGGATCCCCATGCCAAGGTGGAGGAGCTAGAAAAGAAGATTGAAACCAGCAGTAACAATGACAAGATGAAATGATGGAAAATGTCATTTCTAAAATCATAATACTTACTAATGGAATTATGAACAAGGTTGTTATGGGGATTGTTTTTGAACACTCTAAATCATCAAACAAAAGAAAAAAAGAGCTAAAGGCGACATTTAATAGAACGTGAAAGACAAAGAATGATGAGGATTTGATGAGTAAGGAGGATTGGCAAGCATCTTTGGATGCCCTCCTCACGGATTGGAGTTTAGTATGCAAGCCTTGGTGCTATAGTTTTGTGTTCTTTTCTTTCTATTTTTTCCTTAATTTTAGTTTTTGGGCCTACATGCCCTTTAGCTATTTGGTTGGTATTGTGTTCCCTCTTGCTATTTCTTCCTTTTATCTTATGTTGTTTTAAAACTTATGGGATCAAGGTTTTTTCCCTATTTTTTAATCAAAAATATTTTTTGCATTATATTATTTTTATAAGCCAACAAATAATTTTGAATTTGTAAACATATTAAAAGTCAACAATAAAATATTAAATTTTGGGCCAAAATAGGAGAGACAAAGGTGATGGTATCCTAGTTTCGCCCTATTTTGAATTTTAGGTCCTTGTCAAATAAATAATTGATTTAATTTCCCAAAATTGATTTAATGTGTTTATAGAGGTTATAAGGGTTTTTTGAACTTCACCTTTCATGTTGACAACTTTTTTTCATTTGATTTTTGATGAAACCAAAAGGGATTATTCAGCAAATTGTCAACATTCTACTAATATAAGATATGTTTTATTTTGAATTTAATAGATAATTATTATTGATTTTCTACATGCATTATGTGTAAAGTCTTGATTGATAGGTTGATTGAGCAACATCTATAATTTTAAAACGATTATACATTTTTTGAATCTGAAAGATGTGTCACACACTATGCTTCACAAACTATAGTTTTAAAAAAATGAATTTCATAAATTTTTGACCAAGTTAGGGTGGTCAGACAAATGGTTTTTAATAATTTTAAAAGTTTCTACTAGAAAATTCATAACTATAAATTACTTGTAAAAAAATACAAAAAATATGCATCACATCCGAGCATGTGTCCTCTACTTATATTGAAATATTCAAAAAATATATTTAATTTTGCTCATCATTAGGGTGGTCGGACAAACACCTCCTTTTTATTTTTTTCCAAAATTTAATGTACTACTGCATTGAAATTTTAAATTTTCACCAAATCAAATTACTTTATTTCCAAAAAAGGCCTAGTAGCTTACAAACTACATTCAATTTGCTACAAATTCTATTCCTGCATATTTTTGAAATTTAATAACCTATTCAAATTATTATGTGAAGTTACTTAATTTTGTTTTTCTGTATTTGCATTACCACTTAAGGGCCCTGTTTGGTCCGTCATGATCCTACACTGACCCAGGTGACTCATGAATAAATAAGAACATCAAAAACTAGTGAATTCTAATATTCACTAAGTGAGTTTGATGAGAAACAACATAAGCCAGTGAAGTTTGATATTCTCTAAGTGAGTTTCAAAAGGGTGGCAAATGAAAATGCACAAGCTAGTGAGCTCCCATGCCAACCATATCAAGAATTATAAACAAAAACATGTTGTTTGTTGAATAACCCTAATAAAGTGCTATAAAGATTATCAATATTCCATGAGAGCATCACTAAGTTCATAATATGGGTACAAAGTGAAGCACATTAGGGTAAGTGCACAAATACGGGGGACCAAAAAGGGGTCTTAAGTGACCACCCTTTTTATGAAATTAAGAAAGATTGCTCTTGGATGAGAATTGAAGATAGTTATGCTCAAAATTTGAAGACGCAATGAAAATAAGAGTCATAGTGCATCGAATTTACTTTCTAGACAACTACTTTTTTTAAATGGTAGAACTTAAGAGGTAGTGGGGCCACACAAAGTGGTCATTTTTTTCAAAAAAACATAACATAGCATTTGGTGTGGTCCCCCTAAAATGTTAACTTTTTTTAGTATTTCAAAAATCGCTTTGAACAGTGAGAAATTAGCTAACAACATATAGTTTTTATGCTAATTTTTTAGTAAATATATTATTTTATAAAAAATTATAGTGGACACATTTTGAAAAACAAAAAATTGAGCATTTTTCCCCTAATTTTTTTGAAAAATAATTGAAAATCAATTTTTTAAATGTGCAAATTTAATAGATTCTAGTTTTTAAAAGTGTAATTTGTTTCAAATTTCGACGAAAGGTAAAAAAATGAGACCAAAAAACCATACATAAGTTTGTGACAAAAAATGGAGACACTAGCAAAAGAAATTAAAGATCTCAAAACCCTAAAATATTTGAAATGTGAAAAAAATTCATGGTTAGAAAGTTAACAAAGAGCTCAATGTTACTACGTAATTTTTTTTACTTGACATTAAAAGTTTGTAAACTGTTGAAAATGGAGGTAATTATGTAGCTTTAGAACTTGTAAAACTATTATATTGTAGATCTAATTAAGTGTTCTTTGTTACAATTTCTTTGTGGATGATTATTTGTTTAGATTCATTTTACCATTTGTAGAAATAGATCGAAGATTGTAGAAGAATAAGACCAGAAGATAGAAGTGACACGGCATATATCATGGAGAAACCCTTTCGGGAAAAAACTCCACTACCAGAATCAATAATAGTAGGGCCGGGGGGGCCCGGGGCGTATAGAAGAAACTATCAGGCCCTAGAATAACAATCCAACTAGTTGAATTCTATCCTACTATCTCCCCACTATATTCTAAGGGAAACTATTCAACTCCCTTCCTTCCATAGGAGAGGAGCCCGGCCAAAAAATCCAATTAATCTTGTATTATTTAACCTTAGAATAATATTACAATAATAATCCTTGCTTGAGATGCTTCTTTTGCCTTCAACAATTCTTCTACACAACCTGCGATAAAATCTAATTAAAACTCTCTTCAACTTGCTGCAATAAATAGACAATTATGAGCCTTGAAAACTCCAAAGATTTTTCAATTACAAAGCACAAAGCTTATCTCACAAATCCTATGCCTATTCTTTGCAAGTAGAGTTCTCCCGTGAAAAACAATGTCAAACCAAGTCCTTCATCAATTTAGGTGTCCAAAACTGAAGTCCTAACTCAGCATTGATTACAAAGATATCTTGTAAGCTTCTCCTCAAAATTGGCACGCAAGAATGGGCCCACTTAACTCAGCCTTATAAAATATCTTATCATGCAAAAGTGTTAAAGTTCCAAGATACCAACTTAGGCGCCCAAGGTGGGTCCAATTCAATCTCTGTTAACTGAAACATATCTCTCCACCATTCATGCAAATATCATGCATGATTGATCATCCCCACTTAACTGAATGTATCACCTATTATCTGTCATGCAACTCAAGTCATTAGTCATGCATTTCAAGTCAACTAAAGTCAACTAGCATTCCACTGAAACTAACTACATACAATTGAAGATAATTGAACCATAACTTAACTGAACTGAACTGATACTAAACTGAACTGAATTGAACTTCATTCATGTAAACATCAATCCCTAACTTCTAGGATCCTTACATGCATTATTGAAGTGTTGGCATGATACATGTACTTGTTATATTCTTTGGATCATATGATATTCTTTTGAGGAAGTATGAGATCATGATGTCATGGTTATATTCCTGATTCAGCTATTGGGACTTTGACTTTGATCTTGGTTGGTTCTCTTAGTATTGGGTACATTGATCATGTGCTTGATTACTTCATGATGGTGCTATGTTGCATTTGGAGTTTGGAATGGATTGGTTAGTTACAAGTACTCATGGATACTTGGAGACATAGGTGAGGCAAGCATTTCTCTTGTGATTAGAGACATGTGTTGAGATGGTTACTCTTGATGAGATTTCAGCAGGAAGTTTGAGGATCCTACACGTTGGTTGGACGTGATTTTAACATGGACCTATGAGGAGAGTGTTCTTGGATGAGTCATAATGACTTGGATATCTTGGAGGATCATTCTCATTCTCCACTCTTATTCCTCTTGGAAGTTTACTTGAGAGGTTTTTCCCCTTTTTTCTTTCAGGTTATTATGTTATGCTTTGTCTTCTCATGCAAATGGATCTTGATCTATGGATAATGGTTTTGGAGGATTCATTTAAGGAGTGTTGGCATGTTTATCTCCTTATGCATTGTGATTACATTCATTGATGTTGAGTTTAGGAGATGTATTGGGCTTATTTCCTTCATTGGGAATGGATTTAGTTTGATCTTCTTTGGTTATGAGAGGCTTACATCCATGTTGGTTACATGATGTATATGCTATGTTTGATCTTGGTTATTGAACGGTTAGGTGTTGTTATGGATTTTCTTTTGGGGTGTTGTGGAAGAGATCATACTTGGCACAGTTGGCATTTAGAGCTCTATGTAGAAGGACTTTTTACAGGTATATGATGTGTAGAGTTTCTCTCTTTGGTCTTGGTTATCTTCTTGTATGTTTGGTTTCGCATTACATTGGTTTGAGGTTTGGTTGGAGCTATTGTGATCACTAGCTTGTGGTCATGTGTTTTTGCTTATTTTCTTGGGTGATGACATGGAGGTTCCTTTTGTTAGTGTAAATAAATTAATTATTACACTAGCATAAGTTAACTTAGGTCATATATCATTTAGTCCTAGGTTGCATTTTTAATAAAATCATTTAATAATGGGGTAATGTCCCCTTCCTTGTTTGTAGGGATAAGATTCCTTCTAGAAGATGAGTTGTCCTTCTAGACCTTATCTCAACATTTAATAATTTCCTAGTTAGTTAGGGTTCATGTTGTCACATGTTGTTAGATCATGACACATGGCAACATCATCTTGCATCTTGCATCTCTCCCATGCCTATATAATCAGGCATTTTGTTCATTTGTAACATATCATATCATCAATATAGAATCTTTATTATGCATGCCTAGTTGTAACACTTTCTGTGTGGTTGGTTATCTTTCCTGGCAAAGGTCCTCCATTGAAGACTGCAGCTTCAAGGACCCTATGCATCCATAATCTCAACATGGTATCAGAGCATGTTGAATTCTAACACCTTTATCTCTTTCCTTTGTTGGGTGTGGAGAACTTGGGAGAGCTATGGAGACTTGTGGTGAGAGTTGTTCTTACAGGTTATTGCTTTACAGGTTTTGCATATCATTGTGGATGTTTCTTGGTACTACATGATGTTGTTTACACTTTCTATATGATGCTATTTGTAGACTTGATATGCCATGGTCTCTTTTTTAGATTGGACATTACCCTTGCAGTGGGAGTTCTTGGATGTGTGTGTTCTTCATTGATAGTTTT
Source organism: Sequoia sempervirens (assembly GCA_007258455.2). NCBI lineage: Eukaryota > Viridiplantae > Streptophyta > Pinopsida > Cupressales > Cupressaceae > Sequoia > Sequoia sempervirens. The sequence goes on along the minus strand of VDFB02193867.1, from coordinate 207,331,873 downwards.
GACACATGGAGCTTTTGATTGCAATTTATGGGTTGGATATGTTAGTGGCATAAGTTCTACTAATGTTTTGGATACCTTTGAGGTATGGTAGATTGGATGGATTAGCATTTTTTGTGGGTGCTATTTTTGATCTATTGGGTTTATCAGTTAGATAAGGGCAACTTGGTTTGGTTGGTGTTCTAGTTGATGGATTATCTTGTTCTTTGGAGGATTCTTCATCTTCAAAATTGTGTACTGGTTACGGGCTTGGATTTGGTTGAGCTTTTGTTTAGCTCGAGAGCACAATGGACTTGTGGCAGTAGCCTATAGCCTTTGTTATCACTTGGATTTTGATGCTTGTGTTCTTTGGATTGGTGCATTTACACCTTGGTGTGTTCCTTTTCTTCCATAGGTGGCATGATTTGAGGATGACAAAAGGTTTTTGCTTGATATGGTGGACATCTTGGATGTTGTTGTAGGTATCTCGTTAGTGCATGGGAGCATGTTGGAGATTCATGTGATTTCATGGATGGTTGTGATGATGTTATTTGGACCTTAGCAGTTGATTACCTAATTATATTGGCTCTTGAAAGGTGTTCGACAAGTGGGAGAATGTTGGGAATTAAGGTGTCTCAACCTTTTCAATTTCCTAGCATTAAAATATTATTTTATTAATGCTTATGTTGTATTTTCTTCCTCATTAATTTTTCATCTAATGTGACTTGGCATGATGAATTTTCAGCATATTGAGAGGTGACATGGGATGCGACATGGATTTTGTGGTCTCCACATGGAAATATAGGTGTCCCACTTTGGGAAGAGATTCCTTGACATGTGTCGGCATCTTCGAGGGATTCTATGACAAAGTATGATAGATTCTTATGATGAATTCCTATGACAATCTTATGACACGTAAGAGATAGATTATCTACAGGTTGGACAAGTGTTGGAATGCATCTTTACATGAGGAATCTAGGCACACAATTTTGACCTATGACAAGTTGTAAGAGAATGTAAGAGGCATCTTCTATATTTAGTCAATTATGACAGATTCTCTTACAACTGTAAGAGTTGTCATATATGATAGATTCGATGACATTGTAAGGCATCTGTCATACCTATTAGGGGAAAATTTGGGGCGCCCAAGTATGGAGGCATGTAAGGGGGGTTAGGAATCATGTGGAAAGTGTCACTGGAGTCAAATATATATTTGAAAAATGTGCCACATGGATTTGGATGCCCATCTCTTGTAGCTTGTTCTAGAAGCTACCTTCATGTTTGTATTATCTATATATTGGATGTCTTGGAGTGGGTTTTATGTGTTGTATTTGCAAGTATCGAAGTGTTGTCGAATTTCCTCTATAAGAGAAAGATGTAGTCTCCATGTTAAGGTTGTGAGCCTGCAAATGTATTGTAACCGTATTGTTGTAGATTAACACATTGGTTCGATGCTTTGGAGTGTGGGGTTTTTTACCCGAAAGGGTTTTTCCCATGTATATCATGTGTTCTCTTTTGTCTATCTTTCTTCTATTCTTCATGTTTCTCATTCTTGAAATGTTAACTTACATATCATTATGCTGCTGAAATTTTTTCTAGATTTGAAATTACATCAACTTTCCTCCAAGGATTAATGCATGGGAAATTAAACTATGTTTCCACTTTAAGGCATAGTAGTATGTGCCTGTATCAGATGGTTGAAATCTGATTTGTTTGAAGAAACATAAGATATTGAAGGTGCATACTAGATCCTGGAAGGCTTTGTAAGTTTTCCATTTCCCTTTCAAAGAGAGAGAGATTGATGAAGGGATGGAGAGTGGAGATAGAGAGTAGAGAGGAAGAGAAATAGAGAGAGAGAAGGAGAGAGGGTGGTAGAGAGACAGATAGATGTGACATAGAAAGAATAGGGAGGAGAGGGAGATCAAGAGAAATGACGAAAAGGAGAAGAGAGAGAGGTGACATAAATATAAGTAGGGAGGAGAGGGTTGGAGAGAGAGATGTAGAGAGTGAGGGATGGTAAGGTAGGTAGAGAGATAGGGAAGGAGGGAGGGAGAGAGAGGTGATATAGAGAGAAGTAGAGAGGGAAGGAGAAAAAGTGATTGGGAGGTAGGGAGGGAGAGAGAAGTAGATATGGACATATGAGGTAGAGAGAATGTGAGAGGGAAAGTGAGAGAGATAGAGAGAGAGAGAGAGGAGGTAGAGATAATTAAAGAGGGAGAGAGGTAGAGAAAAAGAGGGAAGGAGTTAGGGTGGGAGAGAGAGGGAGAGATAGGTAGAGAGAGCAAGAGGAGAGATAGAGAGAAGTAGGGGAAAGGAGGGAGGGAGGGAGAGGTGAGATAGAGAGAAATAAAGAGGGAGAGAGAGGTAGAGATAGGGATGGGGGTATATAGAGTAGAGAGGGAAGAAGAGAGGAAAAGAGAGGTGAGATAGAGAGAAGTAGAGAGAGGGGAAGGGAGAGGTAGGTAGAGATAGGGTGAGGGGAAATAGAGAGTAGAGAGGGAATGAGGGAGGGAGAGAGAGATGGAGGGAGGAAGGACAAAGAGAGGGGATAAAGGAAAGTAAAGAGGGAAGGAGGGAGGGAGGGAGAGGTAAGGAGAGAGAGAGGTAAGATAGAAAGAATTAGAGAGGGAAGGAGAGAGAGAGAGAGAGAGAAATGGATATAGGGAGAGAGAGAGAGAGAGAGAGAGAGAGAGAGATACATTGAGAAAAGAATTGAGATAGGTGTGACAACAGTCCCAATGAAAGGAAGAATTTCTACAAAAAAAAAAATCATTACAAGAATGAATACATGGAATTAGCTAAGAATTAAAATAGAAGCAAGTGAGATCAGCATGTACTTCTTAATCATCATGTTAGTTACACAACTTAATACTACAAGTTTACTACAATGTTCAATGGAAGATTAGTTGCTAATATTAATTGCAACATACCTTAAGTGTTTTGCAATTCAAGAAGGCTCCATGTCCATGGTTTGCACTGGTTTGTATTCGGGTACAAAATGATCCCAACCAAAATGGATACAAACCCTATCCACCCCTCCAAGCAGATTATGTGGTTTGTGGTGAGAGAGAGTTAACATTCAGACTCATCTGTAGTGTATAGATTAACTTCCTAGTGACCAATTCTGAAGGTGCACCTACCATTGGTAAACTCAAGCTAAAAATTGTAAGGCAACCACACAACTAAGACCTAAAAAATTCAATGCCTTGATAAATTGAATTTCAGCAACTTTGACTTTGCTTTTCTATTTCCAAAAATCTAGCTAAGCATTGTTGTGGAAGTGGAAATGTAAACCCACAAAATTAAATAATATTGTAGCATAAGTTAGTTGCAAATAAATAATGAAGAAAATAATATAGAATAATAAACAAGACACAAATTTATGTGGTAAAACCTTGACAATATTCTCATTGCTCAGAGAAACTGATTACAATCTTCAAACAACTTCTACTATTTGATTTACAATTTTCCATTAAAGGCTACAGATCTATGTATAATATATTCAAGATAACAACCACCATAAAATTAGAAAAATCTAGATTTTTCCCTTAAGGAAATTATGAATTATTTCTTAAAGAAAAAAATAGATTTTTATAAGATAAGATTTGTGTTTTATTATTGCTTTAATTATTGTAGTTATCCAACAATTTACCTAATACAATTCCCATTCATCACCTTTTTTGCAAACCAATAGAATTCAAACTCCACCTTAGCTTTTCTAACAAACTGGTTTTGTAAACTTGTCTACGCAATTTTTTGGTGTATGAACTTTCTCAAGAGTTACTCCACGTTCATCAATAACTTGCCTTACAAAATGGTATTTAATTGCAATATTCTTGGTCCTACTATAATAAGTTGTATTTTTAGCCAAATGGATAGCACTTTGACTATCACAAAGTACAATCGCCTTGTTCTGCACTTTTTCAAACTCACTCAAAAGACCCTTTAACCAAATTGTCTCTTTGCACACATGTGAGACAGCCATATACTCTACCTCAGTAGAGGATAAAGCAATTTTTTCTTGAATTTTGGCATCCAAAAAATAGGTCCTCTAAGAGTAAAGACATAACTTGAATTAGATCTCCTTTTTTCTAAATCACTTGTAAAATTTGAATCAACATAACCACAAATTAAATCATTACAATCATCATAGGTGATACAATAATCACTTGTTCCTCTAAGATACTAAAGCATCCATTTCACTGCTACCCAATGTTCTTTACCTATATTTCTCATGTATCTACTAACAACACCAACTGCATGTGAAATATTAGGTCTTAAACTTTCTACTGCATTAGCATATGGTACACTAGACATACAATCATTTTCTTCTTTATTACTAGGATATAAACTTGAACAAAACTTAAAATGAGAATCCAAAGGGATATTTATCGATTTCACATTCATCATATGAAATTTAAGGAGGATCTTCTCCACATATTTTTAATTTGATAATCAAATATTTCTATGTTCCCTATCTCTGTGTATTTCTATGCCCAAAATTTGTTTTGCTACTCCTAGTGTTGAAAATGGAGTTTATTATGTAGCTTAATACTTTGTAACACTATGAGATTGTAGCTCTAATTAAATGTTATTTGTTACAAATTATTTGTATATGATTATTTGTTTAGATTCATTTACCATTTGTAGAAATACACAGAAGATTGTAGAAGAATAAGACCAGAAGATAGAAGTGACATAGCATATACCGTGGAGAAACCCTTTCGGGAAAAAACTCCACCACCAAAATCAATAGTGCTTGTATTATTTAACCTTAGAACAAGATTACAATAATTATTTATCAATCCTTGCTTGAGATGCTTCTCTTGCCTTCAACAATTCTTCTTCACAACCTGCAATAAAATCTGATAGAACTCTCTTCAACTTGCTGCAATTTATAGACAATAATGAGCCTTGTAAACTCCAAAGAGTTTAAAATTACAAAGCACAAAGCTTATCTCACAAAACCTACGCCTATTCTTTGCAAGTAGAGTTCTCCTGTGAAAAACAATGTCAAACCAAGTCCTTCATCAATTTGGGCATCCAAAACTGAAGTCCTAACTCAACGTTGATTACAAAGATATCTTGTAAGCTCCTCCTCAAAGTTGGTGCCCAAGAATGGGCCCACTTAACTCAGCCTTATAAAATATCTTCTCATGGAAAAGTATTAACTCCAAGATGCCAACTTGGGCGCCCAAGGTGGGTCCAAGTCAATCTCTGTTAACTAAAACATATCTCTCCATCAATTCATGCAAACAAGATGCATGATTTATCATCCCCACTTAAATGAATGTATCACCTATTATCTGTCATGCAACTCAAGTCATTAGTCATGCATTCCAAGTCAATTGAAATCAACTAGCATTCAACTAAAACTAACTACATGCAACTGAAGATAATTGAACCTAAACTGAACTCCATGCATGTAAACATCAATTCCTAACTTCTAGGATCTTTACATGCATTACTAAAGTGTTATCTTTCTCCAAATAGTTAACTTAACTCAAGGTGAGTTCCACCTTCCATGTGGGCACCCCATGTGCTCCTATTTTGTAGGAGCTCTTCATGAGCCTCCCCACATGCTCCTATCATTTAGAATTAATTACAAATGTCAATTTACATGTTCATTTCATTCAAATTTAATCTCTTTCTAATCCTAGTGTTGGGGAACACTTTCCAAGGACTTAGGAGATACATGAAATAATGTTTAAGATTGCAATTAAATGGCATCTTATTCCCAACATTCTCCCACTTGACATTATACATTGTAATTATTCTAAACAAGGAATCATTATTATGAATCAAGTACAGGACTCAAGACCAATGGCCTTCCTGCACCAACTAATCAATCCATGCCAACTTCAAATGCAACCTGCATAATCATGAAGCTCCAAGCAAATGATTAATACTCAAAACCAAGAGAACTTATATGTAGGAATTGTTTTCTTAAGATAATCTGCAGCATTAATCAAAGTGTCAACCTTCTCAATTAATACCTTCCCACTCTCAACCATTTCTTGCACAAAGTGATTCTAAACATCAACATGCTTAGTACGAGCATGATACATAGGATTCTTGGCTAAACAAATAGCACTCTGACTATCACATTCAAGTTTAACTTACTTGCAATTAAAACCAATACCTTTCCCAAGTCTCTGTAACCAAACGCCTCTTTGGAGGCATGTGAAACCACTGAGTGTGTTGAACTCACATCCAACCAAGGTGTAGGCTTCTCGGTCTTTACTATTGAAAAATATTTTCTTGCAAGTAATCATTCCAACATATATATCTTATCATAAGATAACTCAAGCCTCATGCCTATTTCTCCAAGTATCCATGAGGACCTGTAACCAACCAATCCATGCCAAACTCCAAATGCAACATAGCACTATCATGAAGTAATCAAGAAAATGATTAATGTACCCAATACATAAGAGAACTACACAAGATCAACGTTAAGGCTCCAATCATGAATTAGGAACATAAACATGACAGCATGATCTAACTATCTCCTCCAAGGAGATCACATGCATCATAGCATACATAAACATCCTAGTCTCAATAGAACAAGTACCATGCCAAACTCTAAACATGTATCAAGAGTAAACCATGGCATAATATCAACCACTCTAAACCAAGAAAAAGCATATCCCCAATCACATGAAGATAACCTTACCAATGATGTATCCACATCATTGCCAACAACTCCCACTGAACCGTGGTACGAGCTACACATGGCATCATGATAGCCATCCTCTTCATGAAGATCACACTTTAACATCAAGAAAAGAGTCATCACTAACATTTTTACTTGAAATAATCAATGCATGATTACCATCATCTGGGGATTCCTCTGTAGAAGAATCAAAACTCTTTTTCTTGTTCTTACAATCCTTCTTCACATGTCCCAGTTTCCCACAGTTCCAACACTTTACCTTACTCTATCCTTCAGCGTTACCCTTCCCTTCCTTGTCTCCCTTAGGTTCTTTTTCTCAGGCCTACCTTTTACAAACAAGGCATCTTGAATTTCCATTTTAGACTTCCTCCTCATCTCCTCTGATAGAAGAGTAGGAATTATATTGTCCATCTTTGAATCTGCACCACTACCACTAATAGCAACAATTAGATTTTCTCAAGATTATGGTAAAGAACAAAGTAACAAAATACATTTATCTTCATCTTCTAGCTTTACATCTACAAATTCTAACTGGCTTAGAATCAAATTAAAAGCATTCAAATGATTTGCAACAGAATTTCCATCTTTAATCTTTAAAGAATACAACTATCTTTTCAGATACAACTTATTAGTAAGACTTTTGGTTTGATAGATATCGCCTATTCTCTTCCATGGCTTATATGCAATAGATTCTTCTGAAACATTCAAGAGAATAGCATCAACAAGACATAATCTTATGGTCCCTCTTGCCTTCTTATCAAGCTTAGCCCAATCCTCATTTGACATCGTTATAGGTGACTTTGTCTCATTACCAATAGCTAACCACTGATCTCTCTCTTCAAGGAGATCCTCCATTTTTAGTTTCCCCATCTCATAATTAGATCCATTGAATCTTTCAATATCTAAACGAGAATTAAAACTCATTGTAACAAACTTGTTTTCCAAAATCAACAATAACACAATAGTAAAAGCTCCCACTACAGCCAAAAAACCTTCAAACTTTTAAGAGAAAGGTGTCCCAAATTCTACCCCAACTATTAGCTATGATACCAAATGTTGAAAATGGAGGTTATTATGCAGCTTAATACTTTGTAACACTATGAGATTGTAGATCTAATTAAGTGTTTTTTGTTACAAATTCTTTGTATATGATTATCTGTTTAGATTCATTTTACCATTTGTAGAAATAGATAGAAGATTGTAGAAGAATAAGACCAAAAGATAGAAGTGACACAACATATACCATGGAGAAATCCTTTCAGGAAAAAACTCCACCACCAAAATCAATAGTGCTTGTATTATTTAACCTTAGAACAAGATTACAATAATTCTTTATCAATCCTTGCTAGAGATGCTTCTTTTGCCTTCAACAATTCTTCTTCACAACCCACAATAAAATCTAATAGAACTCTCTTCAACTTGCTGCAATTTATAGACAATAATGAGCCTTGTAAACAATTACAAATCACAAAGCTTATCTCACAAAACCTACATCTATTCTTTGCAAGTAGAGTTATGTTGTGAAAAAAAATGTCAAACCAAGTCCATCAATTTGGGCATCCAAAATTGAAGTCCTAACTCAACGTTGATTACAAAGATATCTTCTAAGTTCCTCCTCAAAATTGGCGCCCAAGAATGGGCCCACTTAACTCAACCTTATAAAATATCTTCTCAGGCAAAAGTGTTAACTCCAAGATGCCAACTTGGGCACCCAAGGTGGGTCCAAGTCAACCTCTGTTAACTGAAACATATCTCTCCATCAATTCATGCAAACAGGATGCATGATTGATCATCCCCACTTAACTGAATGTATCACATGTTATCTATCATGCAACTCAAGTCATTAGTCATCCATTCCAAGTCAACTAAAGTCAACTAGCATATTGAAACTAACTACATGCAACTAAAGATAATTGAACCATAACTTAACTTAACTGAATTGAACTGATACAGAACTAAACTAAACTAAACTCCATGCATGTAAACATCAATTCCTAACTTCTAGGATCTTTACATCCATTACTGAAGTGTTATCTTTCTCCAAATAGTTAACTTAACTCAAGGTGAGTTCCACCTTCCATGTGGGTGCCCCATGTGCTCCTATTTTGTAGGAGCTCTTCTTGGGCATCCCCACATGCTCCTATCATTTAGAATTAATTACAAATTTCAATTTGCATGTTCATTTCATTCGAATTTAATCTCTTTATAATCCTAGTGTTGGGGAACACTTTCCAAAGACTTAGGAGATACACGAAATAATGTTTAGGATTTCAATTAAATGGTATCTTATTCCCAACACCTAGATCCTTCATATCAAACGTCCTAGCCAACTAAGTCTTTAACCTATTTATTTTAACTATGTTTTTTCTTGCTGCAAGCATATCATCAATATATAACACCAAGATAATGAATAAACCATTTTTCAAACTTTTAAAATAAACACATGGCCATATTCACTTTTTGTAAATTTTTGGCTCACTGTAAAGGAATCAAAAATTCTTGTGCCATTACCTAGATGGCTACTTCAGGCCATACAACAACTTTTTGAGTTTGCAAACAATTTTTTTGTTGCGATCTTGAACAAACCCTTCTAGTTGTTTCATATATATCTCGTCATCTAAATCTCCAAGTAAAAATGTTTTAAAATCTAGCTTCTCTAACTTAAGATCAAGTAATGCAACTAGTGCTAATAGAACCAAAATAGAAACAAGCTTAACAACTAATGAAAAATTTCATGAAAATCAATACCTTGTTTTTTAGAATACCCTTTTGCTACCAATCTTGCTTTGTACCTTTCAAATTTATCATCAACATTTCTTCAATTTGTAGACCCATTTGCAACCAACAACTTTCCTACCCTTCGAGAGTTCTACCGGGTACCATGTTTTACTCTTCTCCAAGGCATCCATTTCTTCTTTCATTGCTTATTTTCATTTAGTATTTTCAGTACCATCTATTGCTTCTTGATAACTAGGTTCCCCATTATTAGAAATCAAAGCAACAAATGAAACATAATCATCATACCTTTAATGAGAATTTTTTACCCATGTAGATCTTCTTAAAGAAGGTTGATGATGGATGAGTTTCCAACAAAATTTGTTGATGTTGTGGTACTTGTTCCTGATTCTTTTCAACTTCTACTATGTCTAATTTTATGAGAGGATTTATCAAATACTATATCTCTACTAATGGTGATTTTGTGGGTAGTCGTATCCCACAATTTGTATCCTTTAATTCCATCACCATAACCAACTAAAATATATTCTTAAATGTGGGGTCCAATTTAGAACAACGGTCTTTAAAAATAAGATCATATGCATCACAATCAAAAAAAAAAAAAATTGAACAATCGCAAAAATGACCAATCCATAACTCTTCAAGAATCTTATAATCTATTGTAACAAATTTTGACCGATTTACCAAATAACAAGTTGTAGAGAATTGATTTTTCCCACAACTCTTGTTGCAACTTGGCAATACTGAGCATGCTCCTTGCTCTCTCTAGAAGAGTCGTGTTCATGCATTCAACAACACTATTTTCTTAAGGAGTGTAAACTGTGATTTTTATGTATTTCAATACCAACTTCCTTACAATAATTTTCAAATTCCAAAGATGTGAACTTGCCTCCATTATCTATTCTTAAACACTTGATTGATTTGTCAATACTTTTTTCAACCAAAACTCTAAACTGTTTAAATACACTAAACACATCAATTTTTCTTTTAAGAATATAGACCCACACTTTTCTAGAGTAATCATCTATAAATGTCATAAAATATGATGATCCTCCAAAAGAAACTATAGGGAATGGCCCCCAAACATCTAAATGAATACAAGCTAGTGAAACCTTAATTGTATGAATACCTGCTTTAAACTTCTATCTAAATCGCTTCCCAAAAACACAATGCTTGTAGAAATTCAAATTCAAAGACTTTATATTTGGAAGTAACTTAAGGTTTAATAGTACCTTCAGCTCTTTCTTGCTCATATGGCCTAATCATTGATGCCATAAATGAGTAGATTCATTTGTTTCCTTAGATACCACCATACTTCATTTATTACAATACTCCCTTCTATAGCTTGTAAAGGTTCCTAGTATTTGTAGCCTTCATAACCACTAAATTCCCCTTGGACACTTTTAATGATCCACCTTGACATGTAAATTTATAGCCTCCAGAATCCAAAACTCCCAATGAAATTAAATTATTTTTGAGTTCTAATACATGAGATTACCTCTATTAATGTCCTTACAATACCATCAAACATTTTAAGAGTAATACTCCCAATCTCAACAATCTTACAAGAGATGTTATTTATCATAAGAACAACACCATCACTAACTCGGTAAGAAAAAAACCAATTCTTATGTGAACATATGTGATTAGAAACTTTAGAATCTAATAATCATTTCTCATGATATCATATGGTATTACAAACAAATAATACTTCATCAACCATAAATGAACTTGTCTCAACCAAATTTGTTTCTTTTTTGTTCCTTTTTGGGGTCATCATTGTCTTCTTTCCTTTTCCAATAATATTTCTTGAGATACCTCGATTTATTGTAGTACCAACATTTTCACTTACCCTTTTTCCTTGACTTAGATCTGGATGTACCTCTTGAATCTTCCCCTTTTTTTGTGGATTGACCCCTAGCCATTGTTGCTTCTAGTGTGGAAGTTTCTATGTTAGATTTCCTCTGCACCTTTTCAAACAACAAAGCTCCCATAATAGAATCAAATTCAAGGATTTCAAAGTGCTAAAGCTAATGGAAGTGATTAAGTGATTCCAAAATTTAGGCAATGAGCACAATAATGTGGTTGCCTTGTCTACATCTTTGATTGTTAGACCCATATTGGTTAATTGACAAATAAGAGTATTAAAAACATTTAAATGATCAACAATTATTGTACCTTCATTTGCAAAGTGCACAACTACATCTGCAAGTAGATTTGATTTGTTAAGTATTTTGTCATGTAAAGACTCTCCATTCTACTTCATAAGCATCCAATTGTTTCCTTTCTAACAATATTGAAAAGAACACTATATGCTAAATAGAACCAAAATGTGCTATGAGATCTTATATCCAAATCATCCAAATCATCATTAGTCATATTTGCAAGTTTCTTTGACTTTCCCACTAATGCCTTGTGCAATCCATGTTGCACTAACAAATCATGCATCTTAAACTTCCATAGCTCAAAGTTATTCTTCCAATTTAATTTCTCCACCTTAAACCTTGTATTTGAAACTTTCGCCATTTGATGTTGCAAAACAAACACCAAATTCTAACACAAATGTTGCAAAATAATTGTTATGATACTATATAGGAGTGAATTTGTACCCCTTAAGCAAATTCCCCTTTCACACACCCTCACCTTAGAAAATCAAATCTGAAGGCGAAATTCCACATTACCTACCTACCTTCCATCCACCGGGCATTTGTCTTGAGTGTCGATGAGAGAATATTTTTCAGGGACGAACACATAGCGCGCAGACATTTGTGTGTTGTGTTGTCATCCCTAATGGATTCTTGCATCTGAAGTTGGCAGAGGCATTACACATCCGATTGGAGCCGAATTGTAATGTCCCTCTTCGACCAACCAACCCAAAAATTCCTTATTCCTTCTCATCCCACCATCAAAAACACTCATTCTCACTTCATTTGGTCCTCTTCCATCCTTCTTTCACATCCTCTAGCAATCCTCTACACATTCAATCACTCTCTCTTAGCATTCTCTACTTCATTTCTTCACTCTCAAGCAGCATTTCCAACATTCTAGCACTTTTTTTGTGAGCATTGCAACAGCTTTGAAGCTTCATCAACTCCACATTGCAAGTGTGAGGCAAGCTATAGAAGTTGTGGGCTTGGAGTCTTGCGAGACCTCCCTTCATCACCATTGTGGTTGTGGTGACTTTGTCGAGTCCATACCTTGCATTCTCCTCCATTGGCTAGTGAGCTTTTGGGTGGAGGTGGTAACGCTTCACTCCTCTACTTTGTGATTTGATAGAGTAGCATAGTATTGTTTTATAGTGTCCGTTACAATCCTTCTTTCTTTTCTAATTTCTTTATCGCATATTCTACTTTGTTGCTTTCTGGTTGTCCATGGAGGTGGAAACACCAAAGAGGGGGTTTGACTAAGGCAAACCCCTATACAACCCCAAAAATTTTCCCCCTTTCTTGTGTGTAGGTGAGTGTGTGTATGGAGCTAGTTGGCGAACAGGCACTTTTGTGAGATCATCTTCATCACCCTAGCTTTCATTTACTTGTTTTATCATCTCTGTCTCTATTTCTTGTACTTTCTTATTCTATTTTTTCTATCACAATCAACTAGCTAGACTATTAGTTTTTAGGTAGCTTGTGTTGTACTTTGTGTTTTCTAGTCGTATGGATGCCAGCACGCCAAAGACGCCAGCACGTCGCGTTGTCATCTCATAATTTCACTATCGTCCTTAGATAGAGAGTTGTTTGAGGTGCAGTACTGACTCCAAAAACCATCTTAGGTAGCTTAAACCTGAACTCTAGGTCTGTAGAGTGACAGAAGTACTATATAGTGCTCTTCATTCTTGACCCTCTAGGTAACTTGTATTGTACTTTGTGTTTTTTGGTCGTATGGATGCCAGCATGCCAAAGAGATGCCAGCACGCCGCGTTGTCATCTGATAATTGCACTATCATCCTCAAATAGAGAGTTGTTTGAGGTGCAGTACTGACTCCAAAAACCAGCTCACATAGCTTAAACCTAAACTCTAGATCTATAGATTGATAGAAGTACTATATAGTGCTCTGCATTCTCGATCCTCACCCCAAGACATCCTTTAGAGTGAGGTAAGATAGGGCAGCCGTTCGCTCTCATCTCTTCATGACTAGGAGCCTTGACGTGGTTGGTCCCCCTCTCACATTTTTGGTGAACCCGACGTGAACAACTTCTACCCATTTGTCTGTGTTGATGCTTGTCCCTCGTGCCTTGAGATTGTTGTAACCCTGAGTGTTGTGAAGGTTTATGAGCATCACAACCTAGTCCACAACTTCCAGGTACGTTGTTGGACGAAGCGTGTGACACTTGCTGATGGAGAAGACAAAGGTCACTTCTAGTTTTGCCTCTAGTTTCTCCACTGGTTTAGCTAATGAATTTACCACTAATTTTCCTACGGGCTTCATTAACGAGATGGGTTTTGTAGACAACCACTCGTATTCCTAATCCTCCAGCATCCCCCACGGCTTTTTCTGTGGATGAGGATGAGGCTGTGATGTCCCAACAGAAAACCTTTTGGCATTGGATAATAGGTTACTAGACCTTGTGCACCATTTGGAGAAAGCACAAAACATGGCGAGATCCACTAGGCTTACTAGCGAGTTGAGACATTTGTTGGGAAAGGATCGGATAGGAATAAAATTCTTGTGTGGCCTTGTCGATCTAACTGAAGCTTATGTCCCTTCGTATAGGCCTAGATCAGGTACCACCCGAGGAAAAGTGCTTGATACTTATGAAAGACAAATAGGTGTTTTGATGCCCACTATGTTCATGTGCATGGCCGAATTAGGGCCTTGATTAGTGTCTCCTTTGCTTCTCAAAATCCCCTCACTATCAAGGCGAGTAAGACACCCCTTAGGTTCAATTCCATCCCTCCTATTGCCCCTGGAAACAAAGGCTCTGGTAGAATGAGTGGTGGTGGTTCTTGTAGTGGAGGTGGCTCTAGTGAAGGCCACAGAGGTGGCTTCAGTAGTGGAAGTGGCTCCAAAGGCAGTTCCGGAGGTGTTTCTGGTGGTGGTGGTTCTAGAGGCTCCACTGATCCTTTGTCATCTACTGACCCTGTTTTGAACGCCCTGCTTCAAACTATGGGTCATATGCAAAACTAGCTGGTGACTCTCTCCCAGGCCTCGGCCCAACCTATCTTTCAACCCTTTTTCTGACATAGTCCATTGTCGGTAAAAATCCTAAGTACTCCCTTCCCACAAGGAATGGAGATTCCCAAATTCAAGAAATATGGTGGCAAAGGGGACCCACAAATGCATGTCTCCGCCTTTAATGCCATGTGTACAGACTTCTTCCATCATGATGTATTGATGGAAGAATTATTTCCTCGATCTCTTAAGGATACAACACTCCAGTGGTATTGTTCCTTACTTGACAATTCTATTTTCTCATTTGATCAACTTGTAAACCAGTTTCTCCAACAATTCCAAGCCAATATCCAACCGAAGATGACCTTTTCAGATCTCGTCCAATGCAAGCAAGGGGATAATGAGAAGATTATTGATTTCATTGCACGGTATCAAGCACTCTTCTTTCAGATCTTATACTTGCTACCTGATTTCGACATATAGAAGGTGTTTATAGGGAACCTACAAAGACCATGGCAGGAAAGGTTTTCCCTTATGAAATACCCTTCTTCCGCGCATTTGTGTGTGGCATTACGGGAGTATCAACATATGGTAGTTCAATTCAGGGGATCCTCCTCACACTCCTGTTCAAAAGGAAAATCCATTGTATCGATCTCGGGAAAAGGCAACGTTGTTGCGAATGTAGTAGCCGCAACGAATGATAACAGCCTCAAACGCAATAAAAAGTTCACAAAGATAGGAGAATCTCATTCTTCCATCTTGCAGAATTTGTTGAAGGATAAGATCATAACATTGGAGAACCCTCGACCTCTCAAGGAACCTTACCCTGATTGGTACGATGTGAATGCCTTCTGTCAATACCATCGAGTCAACGGACATGATACCAAACGTTATATGTGCTTGTGTCACGAGATACAGGACCGCATTGAGGACAGTACTATTCATCTCGATGAGAGTAAACAAAATACAAATAAATTGGTGGCAAAAGCAAATAGTGAGTTACAAATATACACAGAACTATTTTTGTCGCATTCTGCTAACTTAACTATTGATCCCTCTGATTCTACCACTCAACCCGAGGCGTACGTTAACATAGTTACAGTTGCTCCTACACAGCCTGCAACTGGTTCACTGGACGTAACATTCACCTTGCAGGATATACCCTTGAACAATAAGCCCTCTCCCCTTTACATTCCCACTCGCCCCAATGGGAACATTGTGACAAGGGTCCTAGTTGACCCTGCGAGCTGAGTGAATGTCATTACCAGGGAGATGTGATTGAATTCATTACAAAGGGAGGAGTATGAAGAAACAAAATTTTCCATCTGTACTCATGATGGCTTCTCTCTCAAGCCGTATGGCTCAATAACTCTTTCCATCCTATTTGGACCTAGGGCTGTGAACACGACTTTCAATGTTATCCTGGAATTTGATTTGTTAAGGGTGAAGTTAGGCATAGCTTGGCTAGCTTCCATGAACGGGATCGCTTCCGCCATTCACAAATGTCTTAAGTTCTCCCATGAAGGTGTTGTGCACATCATGCATGACATTGGATACCATTCATTGGTGTCTCGTGGGGGTTACTCATTGGATCATTTTTGGCCCGCCCTGAGTTGTTCACTTCCCCCAAGAATGGACCTACTTTACTAAAACTATATGAAGTATAAGACCAAGGATAAAGGACTGCCAAATTTGACCCTTCCGATTGCACAAGTTGTCTCCCCTTCTCGAAAGGGAAAGGAGAGGCTTGCTTGTCCTCAAGGTGTCTCTCTCGTTCACCTTTCTGAAGAAGAGTTTTGGGTGAATACTCCTGGCTTTTTATATGAGAAGTATAATGGTGCATGCTTGGCGCAAAGCTAAGATTAGGATATCGGATCTTCCTAGTGTACCTCTTGGACCTTGGCCCTACCTATATGGTAGAAGGAAGGATCCCTGCAAGGAATCCTCTGTCTCAACCTACAACTACTCTTGCTCCTAAAGCAGTGAATGGGAAGAGGCCCGTCGTCGAAGCGCTAGAGTCGACTCCCCCCGCTATCTCTTAATCTCTCCCTCCTACTCATGTTCAGGAGTCTACCCTTCTGTCGGAAATGGTTGTGATGGACACCCCTATGGCTGAGTAGTATCCTTCTGTCCCTTGGCAACACCTAGTCTCTAGCTCAAAGAGTTGTAGAAACTGCCTTGTGCACTAGCGCAAGCGCCGGCGAAAGGATCTGCCAACTAAGCAAGTCGTTTTGTAGAAAAAGGAAGAGAAGATGACCACCCCTACTTTAGGGCCTCTTGATGCGTCCTCCTCTCTCCTCCCCTCTGCTTTCGTTCAATCGAGTTCAATCTCTATTCCGGCTCCCACTATGAGTGAGTGCACCTTACCCCAAAAAGGTGCAGACATTTATCACTCCCTCGGCTGAACTACCCTTGTTGGTGTCCCTTCTGGACATCCCGCCATTCCCTAAACCCGTAGATATGTTGAATACCTCGATGGTGTTTGTCGTGATTTTCTCCTCCTCTTGCCTCATATGTGGGGAGTTCACATCCCCCGGCAAAGCAGAAGATAGAGGTTGGCCCTCCTAGCAATGGAGGGCGTAAGAGGAGCCCACCTTCTCCAAAGGGTGGTCCTACACTAAGCTTGTTTTGTCCTAGTGACGGAACAAGCCCCGACTTCCCTTGAGTTCGTCACCGCTCCCAAGTCACTCGATGAGCCAAGCAGTGAATCTCGGGCGTCATCCTCCCCGTCCATTGAGGTATAACATGGCACTTCTAGAAAGTGTATGCTCAACTCTCTGGATGAAGTTCCAGCCTTGTTAGCAATCTTCACAAATTCGTTGACCATAGCTCCACAAGAACCAAGTGGAGAAGACCTTACAGGGCCTTCTTCCTTAGCCCTTGTTACAAAAGGATCGGAAGCTTCTCCCCTTAATATTCCACCACTGCAGGCTCATCCTCCTCCTTATCATGATCTAGATTGGGAAGTGGACGACCTCTTGGTTGATGAGTGTTAAGGGGAGGCCCCTTCTTTATCTTTAGATTAGATGTGTGTATGTTGTGATGTGCTCCCATGTGCTTGTGTTATGTGTTCCTAGATGACCCTTGTCACCCTTGTTGGTGCTTGGATACAAGAGTGATTATGTGTCGTAAACTTTCTTCTATTTCTATCATCATTCTTCCTTTGTTGTGTTTTGATTTTCAGCAAATTGGGGACGATGCAAAGCGTTGGGGGCATTTAAGATTCCCTTCCATGTTGACCCAATTTTTTATTTTTACTTTGTCTTCTCTTGCATTGTTCACATGGTCTGATATAGTAGGGGGTTGATGACAGTTCATTTATATACTATTATTATACATATATATTTATGAGTAGCTCTAACCCCAAAATATCAAATCACCCCTGTGTCTCTTGTCTGTGTTATTTCTTTTTCGCTCATTAGGGGAAATTTACCTAAAAAAAGAGTCCCCTAAGGAACTCTAAAAACAAAAATTATCTCAAATAATACAAATTATTTAAATATAAAAAATATAAATTACTTAACTGCATGAGTTAAATGGGGACACGTATGCGGTAACATGTATTTTTATTGACAAACTCAAGTTCACTTTTCATTTTAGATTATTTATTTTCTTGATTTTTTATTTTTTATTTAAAAAATCTTAAACTCAAGTTCATTTTTTTTAAAAAGTGGTAACATATATTTCTATTATAATTTATTAAAAAACTCAAAGTCACTTTTTTTTCTTGATTATTTGTTTTTATTTTAAAAATGGTAAAGTAAAAGTAACTTTAGATATGTTATTTTATACTTAATATTTTATTTTATATAAAATTTATATACTAGTATATTTATATTTAAAAATATATATCTAAATTAGTCAAGGGATATCTTTTTTTCATAGTTTACTTATTTTCTCACTTTTTTTTTCTTCCATCATTTTTATTTTTTTATTTTTCCATTTTTTTTGGTTTGATATTTTTGGTGATTTTCTCCAACTTTTTCTCCTTCAATTGTTTCCATTTTTTCCAATTTCTTTTTTTATTTTATTTTTTATTTTCTAATTTTTTTTTTATTTTTCAAATTTCTTTTTTAGTTCATGTGATTTTCTCCTTTTGCTCCTACAACGTTTTAATTTCATTCCAAATTTTAAAATATTTTTTAGAAAAGTTTTGTTAAAATATTTTTGAAATGTTTTTTATATATTTTCTTGTTTTAAGAATGAAAATATTTTTTTAAAAAATAATATTTTCTGTAATAGAACTTAAGAATATAAATCTAAAAAACAAAAAGAATATTTTATATTTAGAAAGATGAATGAGATAGAATAGGATATGTAGAGTTAAATTAACAATCATGTTTAATTTTATAAAATAAATAATTTTATATTTATTTTGGATGATGTCACCATAATGGTTGATGTCATCTTTTAATTGTTTTTTGATAACTCAAAAAGTTGATGATATCATCCTTAGGAAGCCCATTTTTTATGTAAATTTCCCCTAATGCTTTTATTTTTCTCTCCTCTTTGTTTGAGTTGTCCCTCATATGTGTGACGTTACTTTCACAATGTTTCGATTTTCAAAAAACACATTCGTTGCCAATGAATCTTTTCTTGAAAATCCTTGAAAGTTGTTTTCAATAATCGCATTCTTGACTTGGACCCCTAGCGGAATGTGTTTCTTTCATCATGGGTTCGCAAAGAAATAACTTGGGAACTTTCTTCCGAGGTGGGAACAGTTTTTCCTGCAGGAGAATTCTCGACCTTCCCCTCGAGAGGGGGCATCTTCTTCCTTTCGAATTTCTTGATGAAGTGAACACCTTTCGAAAGGATTACTTGATGATGAATTGATTTGACAAAAAACATCTCTTTTACACTTTCAAACAATGCGTCCCTTGAGTGGACCCCTCTTCTTTTGAAGGGTTCCTGAGGGACCCCTTTGAAAGCCTTTTAATTTGTTGATTGTCTGTGTGACTGTCTATTTGTTTGTGTGTGTGGTTGCTTCTTGTTTCTTGGCATGTTTTATCTGTGGATTAACATATTTTGCAGGTGCGCTTGTGAAGCCGCTTTCCGATCAGACTCTGTGGAGTCCCCTTACATCTAGGCTTCCTTCATGAGAGAGAACTTGGAGGTTGCCTTCTTGCAAGTCTGCGGACCTGTAAGACGCTTTCATCCTGCGGGATTTGTCCATCGTTGGTCTGAGGGCCTTCGATGTACTTTGTCCAACTTCATAGTTATGCGAAGCTATGGAGTCTTTTTGTTCGAAACTCCCCATGGAGAGTACCTGTGGAGTCCTTTGTCTGCCCTGCATTTTCAAATTCACTAGATCGTGATATGCTTTATCAACGGTTCAGGTATACATTTTTAACCCTACTAACTCTTTAATCTACTTTACCAAATGCTCATCAATGTGTGCTCGCTAAAGTAGGGGCAAAATGTATAGGAGCGAATTTGAACCCTTTAAACAAATTCCCCTTTCACACACCCTCACCTTAGAAAATCAAATCCGAAGGCAAAATTCCACATCACCCACCTGCCTTCCATCCACCGGCGTTTGTCCTGAGTGTCGATGAGAGAATATTTGTCGTGGACGAACGCACGGCACACAAACATCTACGCACCGCACTGTTGTCCCTAACGGATTCCTACATCTGAAGTTAGCAGAGGTGTTACACACCTGATTGGGGCCGAATTGTAACATCCCTCTTTGACCAACCGACCCAAAAATGTCTTATTCCTTCTCATCCCACCTTCAAAAACACTCATTCTCACTTCATTTGGTCCTCTTCCATCCTTCTTTCACATCCTCTAGCAATCCTCTACACATTCAATCACTCTCTCTTAGCATTCTCTACTTCATTTCTTCACTCTCAAGCAGCATTTCCAACATTCTAGCACTTCATTTTGTAAGCATTGCAACAGCTTTAAAGCTCCATCAACTCCACATTGCAAGTGTGAGGCAAGCCATAGAAGTTGTGGGCTTGGAGTCTTGTGAGACCTCCCTTCATCACCAGTGCAGCTGTGGTGACTTTGCCAAGTCCATACCTTGCATTCTCCTCCATTGGCTAGTGAGCTTTTGGGTGGAAGTGGTAACGCTTCACTCCTCTCCTTTGTGATTTGATAGAGTAGCATAGTATTGTTTTGTATGTTCATTGCAATTGTTCTTTCTTTCCACTTTCTTTATCGCATATTCTACTTTGTTGCTTTATGGTTGTCCGTGGAGGTGGAAACACCAAAGCAGGGGTCTGACTAAGGCAGACCCCTATACAACCCCAACAATTTTCCCTCTTTCTTGTGTTTAGGTGAACGTGTGTGTGGAGCTAAATGGCGAACAGATGCTTTTGTGAGATCATTGTCATCACCCTAGCTTTCATTTACTTGTTTTATCATCTCCGTCTCCATTTCTCGTACTTTCTTATTCTGTTTTTTCCATCACGGTCAACTAGCTAGGCTGTCATTTAGTTTTTAGGCTATTTGTACTATAATTTGTGTTTTCTGACTGTACAGACGCCAACATGCCAGAGAGACGCCAAAGCGTTGTGATGTCATCCCATAACTGTGTTGCCGTCCTCAAACAGAGAGATGTCTAAGGTGCAATCCCGAATCCAAAAACCAGCTCGCCTAGCTTAAATCTAAACTCTAAATTTGTAGAATAACAGATGCACTATATAGTGCTCTTCATTCTTGATCCTCATCCCAAAACATCCTTTAGAGTGAGATAAGTTGGGACAGCCCTCCGTTCTCGACTCTCCGTGACTTGGAGCCTTGACGAGGTCAGTCCCCCTCTCTTACAGATACCACTTGTTGTGGATGCGAAAATGTAAACCCACAAAATTAAATAATATTGCAACACAATTAATTGCGAAAAAACAATTAAAAAATACATAGAATAACAAAATAACGATTTACATGATAAACTTTGACAATATGCCAAAGAAACATCCAAAGACAATATTGGTATTCTTATTGCTCAAACATACTAATTATAATCTTCACACAACTGCTATTATTCAATTTACAATTGCTATTATTGAGATAAAAACCACTGTCGAACTTTTAAAAAAAAAATCTCTTAAAGAAAAAAAAAAAATTAAGATATAATTTTTGTTTCATTATTGTTTTATTTGTTGTCATTATCCAACAAATATCAAATTATTTTTTAAAAAAATGGCATTTATTATAAAATCCTAAGCTTTTGTTATTTAATTATTCGTCATTCTAAAAGGTCGTAAAAAATATTTTATTTTATATTTAAATTTACACAAATTAATGCTTTAAAAGGCACGTATTTTTTAGAAAGGCTAAACAGACAAGTTAAAGTAGATAAGTGTTTAATTAATTATTTGCTTCAAGAGGATTAAATTGTGACTTATTTATTTAAAAATCATCTAATTATTTGCATGATTAATCTGCACCACACAATTTGAAAAAGCAAATGGATTTCTTAAAGCATATTTGTAGAAGCTTCCCAACCATGCTAAAGTTAGAAGCCCAAATTATAAATAATCTCTCCCCTATAACAATTGGATCCTTCTGCCTAGTACTTCTATAGGGATTTCTGCTTTTCTGCGTTCACCTTTCTCACCAAGCTCCATATTTTTTCCAATTCAGATTTTACCAGACTTACTAACCCAATCACAAAAATGATGCCTACGTAGTTTATTATAGCTAAACATATATAAGATGTGTATCCATAATTTTCGATCTCGCATACCTAATAATATATTTTGGAGACTAAAATACCAATTTGTTTAAAACCTGAATTAATAGTTCGCTGTTGACAGTGTTCTTGACAACCAATCAGAAGGGATTGAAAGGATTTAATCTCACATTAACATTCGGATGTCAATATGATATATCTGATCTTGGTAAACTTTATTCAAAAGACTGTCTACTAAGCTGCTAAGTTATTATCAGAAATTATTTTGTTCAGGGGAATTTGTATTCACTTCAAGCCATATGTCTCAGATGCTATAAATTTGAGACTTCATCTATAGGGATATGTTTTTACACTTATATAAGTCATTGACTATGTTGCAGGTAGTATACCCTCCTTGCACCTTACACGATGATTATTGAACATTCCTCTCAGATGCATGTCAAAAGCAGTGTCTTCCAAGAGCCAGTACCCATTCGCTCTCTGCATTGCTTCACAAAAGACCCCAAAACTGTACCTAATGGCTAATCTGTCTGAAAAATTCACTTTCCATTGCCCCGCTGAAATTTTGAGGAAACCCTCTAAAAAACATAAGAAATAATGCAGTTTCTTCCAAAAAAAAAAAAAGATAAAGATGCCAACTAGTGTCACAAGAATTGAGTTACATGGTGCATCCTTTTGCTGACTAAAATCAACTTCTCTGTAAATAAATGGTACAATTTCAAACCTAATGTTAGGGCAATCAAACACATTGGTTACTAACTAAAACCAGCTGCAAGAACTCCATTATAATCAAGGAATCCTACAAAAGATTGCCCCAGATACATAGATCTACATAAGATGTTGCTAAATCATGATACAATTCATTCCCTTTTGTCCTCTTCTGTGTCATCATCCAAGCTGAAAACATCTGTGTTGACTGCCTTTCTTTCTTTCTTCTCTTGTTTTATATCAGCATCTACAATTGATACCGCTGCTGTCAGAGCCAAGGCTTCCTCCTCGTCAAAATCTTCTCCAGATTCTTCTGAGTAAGCATACCTGTTTTCCAGCAAATTGGGCCTTCTGATTAGTAGATGGACATGCGCCAAGCCTGCCTGCTTTTCCTTGATACTGAGTGTTTTAAATTTGTACTTTCAACTGCTTTATGATTCTAAAAATAAGAAAATGAAAAACATGCTAATTAAATGAACAAGCCTCTATGCATCTTACCGCATTGAGTTTTGAGATGGAGCCCAAAGAATGCAGAGGACACAAAGCAGACCAAAAGAAAGTATGTGCCAAAATGCACTGATCACCCAAGCACTTTGCCAATGCTCACTGAAAGGATCTGTTGCCTTAAAATACAGCTGTAACAGGGCATATGGAACTTAGTCAAAAAATATTCAAGACTTTTTAAATAAAGAATACACTGGAAAAGAGTGAGAAAATAGCTTTAAAACAAATTCTTAATACAGTGCTTTTTTTTAAATGCCAAGTTATTGGCTGATTCTTTTCTCCAAGTCTCAGTCCAGGTCTAAGTCAAAAATGAGCTCACCGAGTATTCATCGAGTCTTCAAATAAATGATTTCAATCAAATATTTTCATTTAAGTAGGAAATCCTAAACTTAGTTCAGCAGAAAATTAAGCCTAGCAAAGCTAAAAAAATGAATATTTATCTAAAAGAGAAGCCAAACCCTTGCCCACCCTGCACACTCGGACCAATTTAACAAAAAGGAAAACGAAGCTACTGTGATCATATATGAATATTCGTGTACATGTTTGTATATGTATAAAACTAAATACTGGTATCAATATATTTTGATTTATATGTCCATTTGTACTGTCTAAAAAGAAGCATACATGCATAGCTATGGATCTCTATAAGACAAATATATATGATAGTCTTACGTTCTCAATTATCTCCACCAAAATCAAATGGTAACATGTTTCTTGGTTTTGATATGTAATGTCCCCGAAATTATGCGAGTAATTTGGAGGGAAAATATTAACAGTGTTTTTAAACACCAAATCTGCATTTAAACAATATTAAATAAATAATAATAAATAATAAAATAAATATTTAATAAAATAAAATAATAATATTAAATTTAAATTATTGAATAATATTTAAATTCTAGGCCGACATCCCTTTGGTGCCTTTCAGTTGTTCTGTTGGCCGACCTCTATGGAAGGCACCATCCATCATGAATAAATTGCAATCTTCTGGTCAAGTGAGATCATCGAATTGAAGACAAGAACACTGGGTCGTAGCGTGACAGATTCTGGTAGGACATAGTCTCTACCAGGAGTCTCTTCTCTTTAGTTCTTCACCCTCTTCACTCAGTCACTAATCCACCATCTCCACATTCACATTCACAGGTATTGACAGGGCATTTGATGAAGGCGAATTCAGCTGTGTGTGCAATATATTCCCAGATCCGCATTTATTCATCACGGGAACCGGCTTCCTCTCTCAAGTTTATCGAATCTCCAAGAGACGGCCATCGCATGATTCATCTGAGCGCCATCGCTGGGTTTATTCCGTCATTCAAAGCATAGCATGTAAGCGCATTCCTTGTCATTGCTGTCAACGGATCTACTCTCCTGAGCGACGGCAGTTTCATAGCTCACGAGTGTTATAGAAGGAGCTAGCAACACAGGCAATCACCTCTGAACAAGTGCGGGTGCCTTCATAAGCCCATTTCTCTACATAGCGGCGCATCTGGATCATCTCGGGCTAATCGGATCTTGTGCGATATTAAGGGATTGTCTCCAAATTAGCGTAACCTTCAGTTCAGCCATCATGGCATACTCGGAACTAATCATTGGTTATTGTAAATGCTCCTCTGTGCAACGAGCGGCTGAGTCCATTGTTAAATCGAACTGAGATTGAAATTGCTTTAATACAGGTTTCAGTTCTATCGCTTGAGACTAAGTTTGATATTTTGTTCACATTTATTCACTAAGTTATAGTGTCCAATATCAGATTTAGATACTTTTATGTAATGATTTGTGAGTGCTCATTTAGTTCAGTGTAAATATAGCTCTTCAAATTGTTTGAACTGCATTCATAGCCTGTGTGTCAATTAAATCAGGAAAAAATGGAAATTCCTCTCCATTTATAATCTGGACAAGGCGTCTTACAATGGTATTAGAGCCTCAGACCCTGCCAACCTGAGGGTATTTTATGCAGTTGAGTCAAAGAGATCAACGCGCCATTGAGACGGAAAGAACGAAAGCTACGGTGGAGTCTTCCAGAATAAGAGACAGAGGTAAGAAGATGGGAGACAAAGATGATCAGTTTGAGAATTTCTTGAAAAGGATGGCCCATGTGCAGGAGCAAACGAACCAGATGCTACAATTAATGATGCAGTCCATAAACAACAATTGCAGATCAGCTTCAACCAATGGCTCGGAAGGCAGTCATTCCAACAATTCTGGATCCGAGAATCAAAGTAATAAGGTTATGCGCCCCACACAACCCACTTTTCTACCCAAGCATGGACCAAATAATGGAGGTGAAGAACAGAGTCTAGTTGAAGGAGATATCAACGCAAGTATGGAAGCTTATATGCAGATTGATCCTGAGATAAGGCACTAGCTTCCATTCATTCAATTTCACAATATAAAGAATGTATCAAAAGGAGGCCAAGTAACTTACCACCCCTAACAGGTATCTACAGCACAGCGTGAGTAAGCTGAATCTTTCGACATTTGATGGTTCAGTGAAGGTGACCCTGCAAGCATGGATACAAAAGCTAGATACGTATTTTTCTCTCAATCCCATGATCGAAGAAGAAGCTATCAAATTTGCCATTCTACACTTGGAGGGTTTGGCTCATGAATGGTGGCACCATGGCATCATGACTCAAGGATTTGGACAAGTATCTACATATGTAGATTTCATACATAAGCTGACAGAGAGATTTGATAGGAAAGATCCTAAAGCATACTTCCAAGAGTTAACAAGACTCAAGCAAACAAGCACCATGGATGATTATGTTTCAGAATTTCAAAGGCTTGCGGTGATGGTATCTGATGTTTCGGACAAGAGGCTCATTGAAGGCCTATCAGAGTCTTTTCATGGCTTAGTGAGAGCTTTGGAGCCAACAACATTAGAGGAGGCTATTCGTAGGGCCTTGAGCCTTGAGGACTCTACGAAGAACAAGCTTATGATCAAGAATGTGTAAACAGGACAACCAAAGAAGCCACCGCACGAGATTACTCCTCAACCGACGAAACCACCACCACAATCTCCCGAGATGTCCAGAAACGAGCTTCAAAGAAGGGGATTGTGCTATTATTGTAAGGGACCTTTCATAGATGGTCACAGGTGCAAGGGCAAGGGACAAATTTACTATATTGAGGTCACCTCTGACAATGAAGCAAAAGAAGGGGGAGGTAAATTCTTCTTTAGTGAGGAAGTGCAGGCAGAGGCATTGGATGAACGTCATTCAAGAGGCACCCTCACATCACTTTCAGGAGCACCAAAGTATCATTCTCTTCGCATTAGAGGGGACCTATACAGACAGAAGGTAACAATACTAATCGATAGCGGAGCCACCCACAATTTCATTGATGAGAAGTTAGTAGCTAAGTTAAGCTTGAGGGCAGAAGATTTCGAAGGATTTGATGTGGCAATTGCATATGGGTACAATAATCCATGCAATCGTCAGATTCGACAGATGAAACTGACCATAGGAGGACACAGGATGCGAGATGACTTCTACATAGTCAGCATTGGTGAGACAGAGATGGTCTTGGGAGTACAATGGCTGCACTCGCTCGGGGAGTTCACAACAAATTATCAGACTCTAGAATTGAAGTTCAAAGCAGATGGGAGAAAAGTCATTCTTCGAGGATTGTCCAAGACAGGCCCTAAGAACATTCCGACCCAGACTACAAAGGAGTCGAAGGTAGGGACAAAGACACACAAGGATCCCAATATGAAGTTGCTTGACGGCAAGCAACACTCCAACAGGGAGGACTATAATGTCCTCGAAATTACGTGAGTAATTTGAAGGGAAAATGTTAATGATGTTTTTAAACACCAAATCTGCATTTAAACAATATTAAATAAATAATAACATAAATATTTGATAAAATAAAATAATAATATTAAATAATAAATAATAATATTAAATTTAAATTATTGAATAATAATATTTAAATTCTAGGCCGACATTCCTGTTGGCAGCTTTCAGTTGATTCTTCTATTGGCCAACCTCTTTGGAAGGCACCATCCATCATGAATAAATTGCGATCTTCTGGTCGAGTGAGATCATCAAATTGAAGACAAGAACATTGGGCCGCATAGCGTAATATATTCTGGTAGGACGTAGTCTCTACCGGGAATCTCGTCTTCACTTCTTCACCCTCTTCACTCAGTCACTAATCCGCCATCTCCACATTCACATTCACAAGAATTGACAAAGCATTTGATGAAGGCGAATTCGGCTTAGTGTGCAGAATATTCCCAGATCCACATTTATTCATCACGGGAACCGGCTTCCTCTCTCAAGTTTATCGAATCTCCAAGAGACAGTCATCACGTGATTCATCTGAGCGCCATCGCTGGGTTTATTCCTTCATTCAGAGCATAGCACGTAAGCGCATTCCTTGTCATTGTTGTCAGCGGATCTACTCTGCTGGGCGACAGCAATTTCTTAGCTCGCGGGCGTTCATAGAAGGAGCTAGCATCACAAGCGATCAACTCTGAACAAGTGCGGGTGCCTTCATAAGCCCATTTCTCTACATAGCGGCACATCTGGATCATCTCGGGATAATCGGATCTTGTGCGATATTAAGGGATTGTCTCCAGATTAGCATAACCTTCAGTTCAGCCATCGTGGTATAATCAGAACCAATCATTGGCTATTGTAAATGCTCCTCTGTGCAACGGGCGGCTGAGTCCATTGTTAAATCGAACTGACTTGAAATTGCTTTAATACAGATTTCAGTTCTGTTGCTTGAGACTAAGTTTGATATTCTGTTCACATTTATTCACTTAGTTATAGCGTCCAATATCAGATTCAGATACTTTTATGTAATGATTTGAGTGCTCAGTTAGTTTGGTGTAAATATAGCTCTTCAGTTTGTTTGAACTGCTTTCACAGCCTGTGTGTCAGTTAAATCAGGAAAAAATGGAAATTCCTCTCCATTTATAATCTGGACAAGGCGTCTTACATGATACAATTCTAAGAAGCTACCTAGGCATTCTATGATATTGTGTGTCAAGTAGTCTCTTTATCATGGAAGAATTAACTTTCCATATTGTCAACTGTTGAAATGTCAATACCAGAGTGTGTGCATGTACAGTCACACATTGCTCATCATGTATAATATCAAAAACCTAATATTTGAACTATGAAGCACAATAACTTGCATTACCAAAAAACATATGCCTTAAACCAACTTTAAACTTCACAAAATTCTAAGTTCTTCAATTCTTACCTTTAAGAATGAAGATTGTAAAAAGTTTAGGGAACAAATCTGTGTCCAATAATGAGCAACTCTGCCTTTACAAAAGCAAACACATTCCATCAAGTTAGTATGTTTGAATTTTCCTTTGTAGTTCTCTGAAGGTTGTAGTTCCTGAATCTTTAAGTTAAGTTTCAATTTTCCCAGGTAACCAACAAACAGAGTTTTTGATGTGTTTCACTTTTTATTGATTCGGTCATCCAACTTTTCTCAATTTATCTTTTTACTTCTGAGATTCTAAGGTAGTACCCTCTATTTTATCCTTCATCCTTTTTCATTAACTCTCATTTTCTGTTATAATTGGGTGTTTGATTTAATCAATTGTCAGATTCTCATGGTATAACAGGATTTATGCCCCAATTTTCAATCTCCATGATCACAACACATGGCATCATCTGGACTCATTGGACTCTCCAGTGTTTTATTTCCATGGCATGTGTATACTCAAGTTTCCCTGATTTGCTTTATCCTGATCCCTCAATAAAGCATAAATGATTACGGTATAATGGCTCCACTCTTTTAAAGGTGAGTCAGCTGGTGCTTTCTTGCACATTCTGCCCCCGGGCTTTCCTAAAGTGGCTTACTACTAATGGCTCAAGAAAATCGTGTATCATACATTTTAGACCCTTATATTACCCTGTTGGAAACTGCATAGCAGAGGTCTCTGGCATAGTATTTAGAAGAATGTGAAGGATGCCCCACCCAAAATTTAAATATGACAATGCCTGTATCAAACAAGGTTAGCAAACTTGGACATATACAAAGTCTTAAAACGAAGAGAGTCACAGAAGAATAGACATGACATCAAACAATATCCAACCACAATCTTCAATCCAATAATCAAGGATGCCAAGATTTTGCTAAACCGGACATATGGGCCTCCAACACTTAAATGGTCTGAAAATGTAAACCAGGGATAGTTTCCATTATTGGACATGATATGTCAGCTGCTAAAGTCCCGAATTGGTGGGAAATTATTACCTACAAACTAGAGAAGCAATTTAATGAAGCAATCAAGAGAGAAAACTTCTCTATGTGCTCATATCTTATAGATGCCTTGTGTAGATCTTTACAGTTCAAACCCCAGATTGTTTCAGTCATGGACTATTCAGATTGACCAACCTATTCATGTTGTGTTCAAATAGTTGTAGTCACAATCATCAAGACCATTTTGTAGATATTTGCAAAATTTGCCTTCCTATAATAGATGAAGCTGTACATTCAACCAAGATGCCCAAGATAACACAAAGAATAATGAGGTAATTGCCAAGACAAAAGCCACTGGTAGCTGGAAACAACCGGAGAACGCTCCAAACCAGAGTGACAAAGTTGCAGAAGCACTGGAGAAGAATTGTTTGAACTTTGGTGTGCTATTCGCTTGAAAAGAGTTCCTGATAAAGTTTCCGATGGAATTAGTAGATGGACTTTGCTCTAAGTTCATGTGACAATTGTTGGTAGACTGGTAAACAGTTGCGGTGAGTTTCAGATGTTGAAGTCAAGCATGAAGATTTTCTCGAGTCAGGTGTTACTATGTTCCCCAACCACGAGGCATTTGGAGAACTCATAACTACATAATTGTAGGCATGTCATTAAAAAGTGTGTATGGTAGCGCAGGTGCCCTTGTAGTATTAGTGGACCACATACGGAGATAACCAAGCGCATGGTGATGTTCTAAGAGTGTCATGTCCCAAACCAAATCTAAATAGCCGACAAGAGTTTTCCAATAGTGTTTTTAAACACTAATAAAAATAGTGTAGGATATTCCATTTCTGGCCAACTTAACTTTTAAGTTGGTGCCTTTTTGCACTTTTGAATTTCTCTTTCTTTCATGCTTGTTTGGCTGACCTCATTGAGCTGGCATTTAGATTTGTATTTATTGTGGCTCCCAACAACATTTGAGATCATCGCGGAATTGAGGATTGGAAACCTGTCTGATATTGGGGACATAGCTGCTCAATTCAGCCACTCAGGGTGCGTAATCTTCCCTAGGTCATTCCGTGTTTAACTTATTCTCACATTTGCATATTGCTAGGGGTCATTGTCTGCTCGTGCGCTCATGAGAGTCATCTAATTTTGCAGGTCTTTGGCGATATAGCAATGGCAACTGTGCATCTAGCTATTCGCAATAGCATACAGAGGCGACATCCCTCTGACCGAGCCTATCGGCTCTGGCCGAGGCCACTCCACCCAACGTAGGACACCACGAAGTCATCAGCGGAAACCACTACTCAAGCTCACCCAGATGACGCCAGTTAGGCGGAGCCAACTCACACAAGTTGTCGGGCCTTCTCCTACCAGTGACTGCATCCTAACCAAGTCCAGTGAAGTCGTGCGTCATATCTGATAGCCATCTGGAGTCAACACAGATTCACATATCACCATACTCTACAGATACGGCATCTCCAGAAACATCAATTCTGGGTGAATATCAATAACTGCATTAAAATTAGTCAGAGCCATAATTGATCAAAGTTATTTGTCTCTTTCAATCATTGGATTTGTGTATTCTCCATTGGGATCGAAATATACATGCTATTGGTCGATTGTCACAAGCAAGTGCTTATTCGAGTTTGAATTGAAATCTTTATCTTTCTACTTTGCATCTGGGTTAGAATTTTTACAGTAATATCAGAGCCACCGATCTGCCAGCCTGTGGGAATGGTATGTAATTGAGCCAGAGAGATCTGCGTGCCATCGACAGAGAGAAAAAGAAAGTTGTCGTTGAATCGTCTGGAATAGGAGGCAAGAGTAAGAAGATGGGAGATAAGGATGACCAACTCGAAACCTTCCTAAAAAGGATGGCCAGTATGCAGGAGCAAATGGCAAAGCAGCAGGAACAAACGAATCAGATGATTTTAACAGTAATGTAATCCTTGAATGATAGAAATAACAACGGTCGGTCAGCCTCGGACAATGGGCCAGAAGGCAGCCAGTCCAATAATGCCGAATCGGAGAACCAAAGCAATAGAAGTTGGCGACCTACACAGACTACATTCCTGCCTAAGCATGGATCGAATCATGGAAGTGATTAACAAAATTTGGTGGAAGGTGACATCAACGCCAACATGGAAGCATATATGCAGATTGATCCTGAGATAAGACAGTAGCTTCCATTCATCCAATTCCACAACATCAAGCATGGGAATACGGAAAGCCAAGTTAATTACCACCCCAACAAGGATCTACAGCATAGGGTGAGTAAGTTGACACTTTCAACCTTTGATGGCTCAGGAAATATGACTGCTCAATCATGGATACAGAAGATGGACACTTATTTTTCGCTCAGCCCCATGACTGAAGATGAAGCCATCAAGTTTGCCATCTTGCACCTGGAAGGTTTAGCCCACGAGTGGTGGCATCATGGTATTGTGACTCAAGGATTTGGGTTGGTTTCCACTTATGCTGAGTTCACACATAATTGACAAAGAGATTTGATAGGAAGGCTCCTGAAGCATACTTCCAGGAATTGACAAGACTCAAGCAGATGGGCAACATGGAAGATTATGTTTCAGAATTTCAAAGATTGGCAGTAATGGTATCCGATGTTTCAAACAAGAGGCTTATGTTCTTTTTCATTGAGGGGCTATCAAAGTCATATCGTGGGTTAGTAAGAGCTTTGGAACCAGCAACATTAGAGGAGGCCATCCGGAAAGCCTCAAGTCTCAAGTTCCACCAAGAAAGGGAAGATAAACAACAAAAGCCCACCGCTTGGGCAACCCAAGAAACCCTTCATTAAGGCTAACCCGCCGCCAAAAGCCCCTTTTGTAGAGCCTCATGGCATGTCAAGGAATGAACTTCGCAAGAAAGGGTTGTGCTACTATTGCAACAAAAAATGGAACAGCCAGCATAGGTGCCAAGGAAGGGGAAAGGTTTACTACATCGAGGTGGTCTCAGATGATGAAGCAAAAACTGAAGAAGAGGTCAACGAAGAAGAAACCAATGGGGAAATTCAAGAGCTCAATGTAGAAGGGGGCCCCACAGGAAGTTCTCTTGCCACACTTTCAAGAGCACCACAATACCACTCTCTCAGAGTAAGGAGTTCTCGAGGACAAAGGGTAACGGTATTGATTGATAGTGGAGCCACTCATAACTTCATCGACAGAAGGACAGTGGCCA
This sequence comes from Sequoia sempervirens, assembly GCA_007258455.2. NCBI lineage: Eukaryota > Viridiplantae > Streptophyta > Pinopsida > Cupressales > Cupressaceae > Sequoia > Sequoia sempervirens. The sequence goes on along the minus strand of VDFB02193867.1, from coordinate 207,299,161 downwards.
AGTTGCGATTGGAAGCTGAGGACTTCGAAGGATTTGATGTTTTGGCAACTGGAGGGAATATCCTTCCTTGTACTAAATGGATCCAACAACTAGAGATCCTATTGGGTGGCCACAAGACGAAAGAAGATTTCTATGTGGTCGATATCAGTGACACAGCTATGGTCTTGGGCGTGTAGTGGCTTCATTCCTTGGGAGAATACAAGACCAATTATCAAACTATGGAGTTGAAGTTTAAGCATAATGGCAAAGAGGTTGTCCTTAAAGGCCTCTCTAGGAATGGACCCATGGTAATCTCAGCTAAGAGAATGGAACGATCATTTTGTAGGGATCAAGTGGCATGGGCAGCTGAATGCTTGATTACAGATACCAACCCAACAAAGGAAGAGGGAACCTTTCTGGTGGACATTCAGACCATCTTGAACAAGAAGTGCAAAGTCTTTCGTGAGATTCCTTCGGGATTGCCACCAAATAGGGGATTTCAGCATGTAATAGAACTTGAAGGAGCCAAACCGGTGATCACCACTCCCTATCGACATCCGTGTATATACAAAGAGGAGATTGAGAAGGCCATTAAGGAATTATTGGATATGGGATTTATTCGACCTAGTTCAAGCTCTTTTGCATCATCAGTGATGTTGGTCAAAAAGAAGGATGGAACACTTTGGATGTGCATCGACTATAGGGCTCTCAACAAGAAGACAATTAAGAACTGCTACCCTATTCCCAGGATCGATGAATTGATAGACGAGTTACATGGAGCAGTGTACTCCAAAATCGATCTACGTTCAGGCTACCACCAAATTAGAGTCAAGGATGAGGATGTGCATAAGACAGCCTTCAGATGCCATTATAGGCATTATGAGTTCCTAGTAATGCCATTTGGGTTAACCAATGCCCCTGCTACATTCCAGTCGTGCATGAATCAAGTATTCATTCTTCAACTAAGGAAGTTTGTGTTAGTTTTCTTTGATGATATTTTGATCTATAGTAAAACATGGGAGGAACATTTGAAGCATATCGAGGAGGTGCTCAACATACTTGAAAGAAACTCGTTCTATGCCAAGATGTCAAAGTGCGAGTTTGGAATGACTGAGATCTTCTACTTGGGCCACAAGTTTAGTGCACAGGGGGTTAGTGTGGATGAGGAGAAGATCAAGGCCATTCAGGAGTGGGCTACCCCCAAGAATTTGACACAATTGAGAGGATTTGTAGGCCTTTGCAGCTACTATAGAAGGTTTGTGAAGGGTTTTTCTCAGCTTGCAGCACCATTAACCAATTTAACGAAGAAAGGAGCCTTCACATGGAGCCCCGCAACCTAACAGGCATTTGACAAACTTAAGGAGGTAATGAGCTCGTGCCCTGTTTTGGCCATTCCAGATTTCTCGTCCCCTTTTGTGTTCGAGTGTGATGCTTCAGGAGGGGGCATTGGAGCCGTATTAATGCAAAATAAACACCCTATTGCATATGAGAGTAGGAAGCTCACCAACCCAGAAAGGGCCTTCTCGATTTACGATAAGGAGATGTTGGCTATCATTCACACTCTGGCAAAATTTAGGCAATACTTGGTTTGCGGAAAATTTGTGGTGAAGACAGATCACAACAGTCTGAAGTACTTTCTAAATCAACGAGATTTGAATGACAGACAACAGAAATGGGTAAGCAAACTCCAAGCTTATGACTTTGACATTGAGTATGTTAAGGGCAAGAACAATGTGGTAGCAGACGCCCTCTCTAGGAAGCCTTATCTTTGGGCCATGATTGACATATCTGCTGATTGGAGAGTAGGCATTACCGCCGAAAATGCCAAGGATTCGTTTGCTAACGACATCCTGGAGGGGAAAGTGGTGGATGACAGGTATAGGGTGGTGGAGGAACTCATTCTCTACAAGGATCGGGTCTATCTGGTACCACAGTCCAAGGTCAAGGCTAGAATCATCAAAGCTTGTCATGATACTCCTCTTGCTGGTCACCCGGGATTCTATAAGACATACAAGCAAGTAAGAGAACGCTTCACTTGGAAAGGGCTAAAAAATGATATTTTGCAACATGTAAAAGAATGTATGGTGTGTCAACAAAACAAAGCTGAACACACCTTACCAGCCGGACTGTTGCAGCCTTTGCCCATCCCAAATCAGAAGTGGGAAAGTATCTCGATGGATTTCATCACTAGACTTCCGAAGGTGCAAGGTAAAGATTGTATCTATGTTGTGGTGGATAGGTCCACTAAATATGCTCATTTTTATGCCATTCCTTCAGAATTTAGGGCTCAACAAGTTGCAGATCTGTTTTTCAAAGAAGTCTTTAGACTCCATGTATTGCCAAGAAACATTGTGAGCGACAGGGATAGCAGATTTATTAGCTTGTTTTGGCAGGAGCTCTTCCATTTAGTTCACACAGAGTTGACTCCTAGCTCGAGATATCACCCTCAAACAGATGGACAAACAAAGATCGTAAATAAGTGGATTGAGGGGTATTTAAGGAATTATGTGACAGGGCAGCAATCAGCTTGGGCTAAATGGCTGCATCTTGTGGAATTTTGCTACAACACCACACATCACATGTCCATCAAAATGTCACCCTTTAAGCCACTCTATGGGTACGAGGCCACGTCTTTCATAAACCTAATTCTTGAAGATGGCAAAGTTCCAAGTGCCAAAGACATGGTGTAACAGAGCGTGGACATCATGAGCTCCTTGAAGGAAAATCTGCAGCATGCTCAAAATCAACAAAAACTATATGCAGATCAGCGTAGGACTGAGAGGGTTTTTGAGGTGAATGACATGGTGTACTTACAATTGCAGCCATACAGACAATCAACTCTCAAGGGAAACAGAGCAGAGAAGCTAAAACCAAGATTCTATGGACCGTTCAAGGTAACCAGGAAGATTGGCGAGGTTGCATACAAGCTCGAGTTGCCTCCTGGGAGCAGAATTCATAACATATTTCATGTATCATGTTTGAAGAAGGCATTAAGGGTAATAGATCACACCTTCAATGGAGTTGCCACCCCTAGATGACGAAGGCAAATTGATCCTCGAGCCTCAGACAGTGTTGGACATGAGAGAGAAAAGGTTGAGGAACAAAGTCATTCCAAAGTATTTGGTGAAATGGAAAAATTTGCCTGCTGAAGATGCCACTTCGGAAGGAGTGGGAATTTTTGAACATCCTAATCTAAGGTTGCTCGAGGGCAAGCAACCGTCTGAGGGCGGGGACTGTCATGTCCCGAACCAAATCTAAATAGCCGACAAGAGTTTTCCAATAGTGTTTTTAAACACTAATAAAAATAGTGTAGGATATTCCATTTATGACCAACTTAACTTTTAAGTTGGTGCCTTTTTGCACTTTTGAATTTCTCTTTCTTTCATGTTTGTTTGGCTGACCTCATTGAGGTGGCATTTGGATTTGTATTTATTGTGGCTCCCAGCAACATTTGAGATCATCGCGGAATTGAGGATTGGAAACCTGTTTGATATTGGGGGCGTAGCTGCTCAATTCAGCCACTCAGGGTGCGTAGTCTTCCCTGGGTCATTCCGTGCTTAACTTATTCTCACATTCGCATATTGCTAGGGATCATTGTATGCTCGTGTGCTCATGAGAGTCATCTAATTTCGCAGGTCTTTGGCGATATAGTAGCGGCAATTGTGCATCTAGCTATTTGCGATAGCATATAGAGGCGACCTACCTTTGGCCGAGGCCACTCCACCAAACGCAGGACCACCACGAACAGCGAAAACCACTACTCGAGCTCACCCAGGCGACGCCAGTTACGCCCAACTCACACAAGTTGTTGGGCCTTCTACCAGAGACTACATCCTAACCAAGTCCACAGAAGTCGTGCATCATATCTAATAGCCATCCGGAGTCGACACAAATTCGCATATCACCATACTCTGCAAATACAACATTTCCAGAAACATCAATTCTAGGTGAATATCAATAACTGCATTGTAATTAGTCAGAGCCGTAATTGATCAAAGTTATCTATCTCTTTCAATCATTGGATTTTTGTGTATTCTCCATTGGGATCGAAATATACATGTTATTGGTCGATTGTCAAAAGCGAGTGCTTATTCGAGTTTGAATTGAAATCTTTATCTTTCTACTTTGCATCTGGGTTAGAATTTTTACAAAGAGATACCTAGAAGTACCACAAGAAACTATAGCCCAACAATAGTTTGTCTCTATTGCCACAAGCCGTGGGTAGTGTTTAGTTGTAGTGCAGGAGGGCATGTATGCAATTAAGGAGAAGTGGGTCGACAATCTTAGACCAAGTGTGAGTGGCATCACCTTATTATTTGTGATGATCATTCATATGGATAAGTCATGTTACATGTAATGTGAAACTGCTGCCATCATGGCATGGTCATGAGATGGTTGTATGACTATTGGTATAATGGTATTCTATGTGGCAATTAGACAATTAGATGATTGGAATTCCTTGCTGGATGGTCCTACAACTATATCTATATGTTTGCATGGAAGTGCCAAGGTTGGCATTGTTGCATGTTGTTGACACCTAATGGTGTAAAACTCAAATTGAAGGCTATATATGTTAGTCTACACGTTGAGAACGTGTGTGAAAGAAACCAATTTTATTGGACGTAACTTTCCTAAATAGTACAATTGTGAATGTCCTTTAGCGAGGCAGCTTTTTCCTCTATGGATTTCCCACCTAAATTCATGTCTCATGTGTATCTGTGACTTGTGTATTGTTTCATGTGTTTCCCTGAATGTTGCTTAATCAAATCATATAACACAACTATTTTTTATCACATAATCTTAAGGTGTTCCAATATCTGAGTTTATCAGTTGTCAATATCAAGAATTTATTCTCATCATTTGGTATCAGTGTGTGTCATTGAGGCAAGGACCGCGTTGTTTGGAGTTACATCCTTATGTGTGTTGTGGTGAAACCCTCAACTATTGTGAAACACTAACATGTAGGCTTGGTACAATATGTGTATGGTTGGTTTAATGGAAGCCTTAAGCATGAAGAAAATATTGTGTTAGATTCATGGTGAGCACATCAAGGTTTGATATTTAAAAGTTCAACAGTCAGAACTCTGAGTTGTGGAAGTTGAAGGTTGACCTCATAGAAGAGAGAGATCAATGAACTGCGATATTCTCTTCAATAAAATCCATAGTTATGTCTAATGATGAGGACTGGAATAAATTGGATAAAAAAGCTAGAAGTACAATTCAATTATGTCTTTCAAATTCTATGTTAACGAAAGAGTCTTGTCAACAAGATTTTCTTGAAGAGGAAGTTGTATTCCCTAAAGATAAAAGGCAACTTAGTGAATAATCATCTTACCACCTTAAGTTTTAATTTTGAGTTAGTTGGAATCAATAGGAATCAAAATGGAAAAAAAAGGATAAATGCATTTTGTTGTTGTGCTCCTTGCCTGATTCATAAGAGAACACGGTTATGCCAAATTGCCAATCACTTCTTCTTCACCTTTACTGGAAAAAGTCATGATTAGGAGAAAGCCCATGGATTCTGTTGTCAAATCCAGGCTATTGTCAAATCTCCTGTTGTACACCTGCATTCTGTTGTACAACCTCTATCTCATCCCCCTACTTTACAGCCAGCTACTTTCCTGTAATCCTCCTACCATACAGCCAGAAAGTTTTCTGTTTTCTACTGTACAGCCAAAAAGTTACAAAGTCAGGTTGAGAGGACCAGGAGAGCAAGTCAATTGTTTGGTAGTCAACAAAATGTGGGTGTGAATACTGTAAGCTTGCAGATCCATGATTTACAGCTGGCTGACAGCCATTCCATAAGTTTTGTGGTGCAGCTACATAGAGAAAATCAGCAACAGAGCTCAGCAAGAGGGCAATACAAGAGACATTTTGATAGAAGAGCCTCTATAGAATGATTGACGTTTCCAATGGTAAGTAGAATGATGCAGAAATCATTGGTGTAACTAGTATTACCAGGACAACTATAGTGAGACAGCCAACCATGGACCAAATTCTGCAAGTGGAGATATAACTGCTTTAAACCAATGTTGGAAAGAATCAAACACAATACATGCAGCAGAAAAGACAAGAATAAAGCATCATAGTGCAGGGACTTATGGAAAAAATATTGAACATAATGAAAGAGATGATGAGGCATCCTCTTCTAGACAAGATTCCTCAGGCTAGGATTTAATGCTCACTTGAATGAGTTGTAGCCAACTGTGCAGCTTTGAGCCTCTTCTGTACACTTTGCAGCCCCTGTACAATGCTTTCAGTTGGCAGTCGATTCCTCTGCTGTACAGGCTTTTCCTTTTGTTGTATAGTCCTTGAGCGACATACAGAATATTGCCAATTTTTTTAGGACATTGGATGTTGGAATGGTTTCACTTGTTTGTACAGTCCCCTGACACAGTTCCTTAAGTTGTATGGCCACTAGCAAGTATATTCCCCATACAGTGCACAACACTCTCCATGTGATGATCAAGGTGTAATTAATAAGTTCCTTCAACTAGCTGAAGAGCCCATTGCAGATTTCAAATTGGCTGTGCCAGAAATTCAACATTCTAAGGCTCTCAGTCAGTTCTTTGTTGTGGAACGTTCAAGTTATGATTCTGTTGTCCTAGCTGAACAAGCAAAACATCAGCAGGTAGAACCTTCCTCGACTACAATGCCACCAACAGTTTGGAAATAACTTTCTAATATTAAATGATCTGTATTAGTATTCCTGTGCCTAACTATGTGTTAATAACTTGTTGGCTTGTGAATAGTCATTGGGAGTTGGTTGGAAGAGGTTTTAGATGGTTGTGTTTTATTTGGTAATTGTTCGGCACTTTAAATAGGCTTCTCGTAGTCGGGGAAAGCAGTCTGATTTGATAAATGATCCTCTCAGATCTGCATGCGTGTACATGTACCCTATCGAATACATTTTATAGTGTTATATTCTGTTACTCTATCTGGTATGTTCTATTAGTGTCTTACAGAAATAATAACTTCACTAGATAAGAGTAAACAATTAGGATATTTATGGAAATCGTAGGAAGGGGATCATAGAAACCAAGCCAACTGTTGTAGTATAGAAATTTATGATAAAATCAATCAGGAGGGTGGAAAGGATCAGAGTATTGTCTGAAGTGATTGCTGAGGTGCTTCAATAAGTCAACTAGACTGAGAAGCTTGTAGAACAAAAGCTGAGGAGGCAATCACTTATAAAGTTTAAAGATGCATGTACTATAAATAGTTAAAAGGCAAAGTCTTATGTTTTATCTATTTAGTACTATCAAGGTCTATGATTAGTTTACAATTTTGACAAATAAATAAACTCTGAAAATGTGATTAAAATTTAGGATATAATTTGAAACTCAACAATAACAATTTCATATTATATTATAATGCCAGAGACATGTCAAGGCATATTAGTTTTGGATTATAAACTCTATAGTCATTATTCTACTTAAACAAGATAAACCCCAAAAACAAAGTAAGGGAAGATTCACCTCATATCCAATCCAAGCTACAGAGACGATTACTGCCACTGCCAATGCATTTGTAAACTTCCTGTAAATTTCCAATTTAGCTGCTCGCTTCCTCGCCTGTAAGAAATCAAAGCACATTAACACATAATAATCGTACAGGTGTAAGTAGAATCTCCCAACTTTTACATATACACATAGAAACATACTTGATCTGACTATAGCTAAAGTCAATGTTCCAAAAGAACCCTAAATACCTGTAGCTTCTCCAATGTTTTGGAAAGGGAAGTAAAAACCCAGAGGATCAAAAATGCATCCAAGATAGCAACTGGAAGGACAAGAAACAATCTTGCTTTCCCTGCAAGATCATCAACAGTCCCAACATTCTCCACCACATCAAGCAATTCAGAAGCCACGAAATATGTTGCACCAAGAAGAATCACCTTAGAGGTAAGCCCACCAAGTGTAGGCCTAACTACACCATAACCCATTGACACAACCAAAATGAGAAGACGGGCTATAGTTTTTCTCACTGCCCCAAAAGTAACTGCCCAGAAGGTGATTCCCATGGGCCTAATTCCAGTTGCATTAAAATTTGCATACTCAAAGTACCACAATGTCATTTCAAACATACCCAGGGCAATAACTAGGGTAATGCAATTTTGCAGCTGCAGAATATCCTTCCAAAATCTAATGTACTGAGAAAACCAAACAAGTCCAAGCATTAAGTATGCAAGAGACATGAAACCATAAAATGTCATGAGAGGTGCCATCCTGCCCGGTAGATAACCTGTAGGGTTTTTCCAAACTGTTTTGCCCTCCATCACTAAACCCTTAAGTGTTGGTTCACAAAAAATAAAATACAAGTTATACATTCCTGTCTTTGAAATTGTGACTGAATGTGATGTAAAAATGGTGGAAATTTCATCTCCACTAAACTCAATGTTTAACAATTTAGGCCACTTGGAATCTCCTGCAGATGGACGTCGGATAACTTCACCTTGTTTGCAGCCTTCCATCTTAGCCAGGTCTGGAGTGCAGCAGATGGCCTTCAGGCCACCATATGCTGAGCCACCAATATTATCTCGGTCAGATGCCTCAAAGATGACAGCCTGAACCAGTCCAGTGCTGTGTTCCATACTATTATGCAACGAAGCAGCTTTCTGTGATCGCCAAAGAGTAATGTTTTCAAACCTGTTTACATAAATGTTAATGGAATCAAAAAGACAAAATAATAGCCTGTTAAAGAACTTAAAATTTTGGTCTATGTGATTGGTTCTTGTGCAATAGAGATTAAATTCAAACGCGTACACTCAAAACAAATCTCCAACAATGAGAGTGCATTTATTACAGAAACAAATAATGAGACAAAAATTGATATCCCGTGCTCATTATTGCAACATATTTTTGTGCTCTAAGGTACAGTGATCAACCTTAGATGCCAGCCTTGACTAAGTACTCTTATCACTAAGACAGGGAGAATGGATCCTCTTTTTGACTCTAACTTTTCCACTCAAGTTCTCTGTTTCTTACTTTGAAAGTATCTATTTAAACTTCAAATATTATTTTCCATTGTTCACTGAACAAACAGCACCTGCTTTGGAGATATTAGCCATTCTTAGGATGATATTAGGTAATGTAACTATCATTACTCAAACAATCATGAAGCATACACATGTACGATCAACATGCAGGAAAATACATGACCAAGATTGACTTGGATTCAAGCTACAAAATTCATAGAAATTTACAAATTAATTCTTTCAAAATAAATTCAGGCTTTTAATCAGAAGAAAAAATCCATAATGATATACTAAGGTACAAAGGGTCAAAAAATGCAGGCTTTACAGTGACAATAAATAGACAAGGTTTAACAGCTAATGCTAAAACTAAATTCTAAAACAGAACAAGAAAATGAAACAATATTGATGAGATTCAGTACAAGCTGCATGGTGCTGAAGAATCATAAGAGGTGTTAAAATAAAGACAGAAAATGTAATTAAAAAAAAATTGACAGCTGAATTAAAAAAATTACCTGTTTAGATATATAAGGCCCAAGTTATTGAGAAACACAAGGAATAGTGCAACTAGCATATTTTTCAAATATGAGCTATATATAATGAAATGATAAATTTATAAATAGTTTAACCTCAAAAAGGGAGCAAGTGAGAAAAAGAGTTTACAGCCCAAAATTCTAATTAATTATTAAAGCATAATGAATGTACACAGGCTTTTAATCTCTGTAATTAATGCATATGTAATGAACAATAGCCCTTCCTCAAGGTCATAACAAGCTCTAAGAAAGAACATAAATGATGGGGTTCAATTGATCATCAAAAGTACCTAATACTCGAAAATTACATTTTTTGAACTATAGATGGATAGCTTTCCAAGGTTATATGTCAAACATCCATTTTAGGTAAAATACAGGCCAGAGTGAACTGCCGGTGCACTTGAAAGTTAATTTGACAAAAATCATTGAAATGAGCAAACTAGCAAGCCAAATTGAACAAATGATGCCCCAAAAAATCAAGCCAAGAATAAATTGGCTTCAAAAAATCAATTTGCAAAGCATGAGTACTTGACACATTATGATATAGTACCTCACTATAATTTCTAATTGTGTCTAGAGTCCCATTCTTCAGTCATTATTTGGTCATAATGTTGTGCATTTTTTGTGATTTCCATCAATTCAATTATCATCTGTGCTTGTCAAACTTTACTGCTATCTACCCTGTGCACAATAACCAGCATGTTGGCCGTTCAAATCCAGGAGACATTGCACTTGTGTGCCTTTCACTTAGGTATACATCAGGAAAATATCATAAAGAAATATATGCTGCATCAACATGCATTCCTAAAATATAAGGTATAACAATAGCTTTTGTATATAACTTTCACTCTTATTGACAGGCAAGGAGCAATTACCACAGAATTTACAATAAGAAGAAAGAGCTTTCCATGTAATGTGTTGTTCATCTTTACAAGTTGTTAGAAATGCAAGGTAAATAGTTCACAAATCACTCCAACTGTCAAGTTTGTGAGATCTTAGAAATACAATCCAAAGCAATTAACAGTGACTATCTAGGACTAGTTTTCTTAATTGCCCTGACAACATGAAATTCTTAAACTATTCAAATCAATAACTGGGTCTATATGAATGATGAAAAAAAATGCTGGAAAGTTAAACTTTATGTGACCAAAACTGCTAAAAAATGAATCACAGTGTGTGCAGAATATTTGAAGTACACTAACTAGACAGACACTGCAAATGGATTCAGGATCTTTTGTGCAGAGATGCATATTTTTCAGCCCATATCAGCTCTGACTTTTGGGGTGTGTGTGTGTGTGTGGGTGAATGCATGAGAACATTGACAGAAAGCATTGTTATGGATATAAAACTCATAATAAGAAGAGTTTTTAGAGAAAAGTGAATCATCTATACAAAATTACCAAAGTTGGTCTATCCATTTAGTATTGTAGCTATTTCAAATAGAACAATATATAAGAAATGAATATTTCTATATCCAATTTTACATTTAAGCTAGGTTTTCAAATTATTACTTCATTTAACAGCAATCATTAGAGTGGTAAACCTTGAATTTTGTTGAATATCAGGAAAAATGTGAATGCTGTACAGTCACTGTCGATAAATTTGTTCTATTTTAAATAAAATTGAAAAAGAGATGAGAAGATAGTTCGATCACAATGGATAAGGCATGCTCAACAGATATATAAAGAAACCACGCTTGATTTAACCAATGCATGAGTGACTTCATTAGTTTGTCTTGGCTTTATTTGAAATGTTGGAGAAGAGTTTATGGGTTGCTTATGTAATATTTATTTAATTCCATATCTGGGCATCCACACTTATGCTTGCCATATTCTCCACCACCCCACCAATAATAGTTCAAGCAGGTTCATTCTTGTTCTTTCCAGAAGATTCATATTATTTTTTATTTAACAACAGTATCAGAAGAAGTAGTGACATTTGATTATAATTACAACTAAATATCTCAACATGGGTACATATTTAGTTAATATTTCATCCTCAATTGACTTCTATGCACGTAATAGAGTATTCCAGCTTGGAGGCACAAATTAATATTACCACAAAGGAAAATTTTAAACCATTTTTGCAATTAATGTTACCACATTGTGCAGAAACCCTGGCCGAAACCAAACCAGTCCAAACTGAGTTCTGATCCTGGTCTGGGCCCTGCCTGGGTTCTCCCAGCAACCTACCTACTGTTCAAGTGATGCCCTGCTAGAGGTACGAAAGAACTAATTGTGAAGATGCTTTAAACTTCTTGTCTGTGGAGTGTTTGCAGCTCCCATAGTTATGTTAGTCTAGTAGAAGCATAAAGTTTAAACTATCTGCTGATATATTTAGTTGTAGGACCAATATGATTATCTGCAATAATGGTGAAATTTTGTTTAGAGATTCCCTTTAATAAACTTTTGCATATGTCATCTGTCAATCCACTATCAAAATCTGTTTGCTGCTTACCATGACAAATGCCATTTTGCCCCCAACTCTACAGGGTTTGTAATTTCTATCGACGGGGTGTAATGCACCATCCATCTTTGGATCATGAATCAAATGCAGATTCATTAACAAAAACTATTTTGATTTATCTTTAACATTTCACAATTGATATTGATTTATCAATCAGCAGCTGTGTTATATATTTAATTTAGTATATTTTGTGCAAACAATGTATATTATAATAATAATTCTTTATATATATATATATATATATAGCTGCACCCAGCAGTGCCAAACCTGGGGGAAAAAGTTCAGAAAACTGCCAATCCCAAACTCAAACTGGCAACATGGAGAGAAAGGCATTAATGATCTTCTTTATGGAACCCAGCAGTACCAAAGCTGGGGGAAAAAGTTCGGCAACTGCCAATCCCAAACTCAAACTGGCAACATAGAGAGAAAAGCATCAATGATCTTTATGGTGTGTGCCTGCCAAAGCAGTCTTCTTTTATATACTTACTAAGTATATTAGCTTGTAACATCTTGTACTAATTACCAAAACAAAAAAATATTGTGCAGAAAAAAATTAGTTGAAGATTGAAATTACCATACATGCGAGCAATAAACTTTATTAAAATATTTAAAAATTGAACACAAATGTTTTAACTTGTACAGTGTGTTCCAGCATGTAAAGTAGGGCAGTATTAAAAGAGTCGAAATATAAAACTCATAAAACTTTTGCTTCACTGTTCCACTAAATTCCATTAAAATGTGTTCTACCTTGTTTTTCAAGCTTTCTAGACAAAAAGTTGACGACAGGGATTAGGAACTATGCCCCTAGGTTAATACACTTCTGTAAGGGCCACGCCTTATAATGTTTCATTAATTTTCTACCCATGAGACAGCAGGATACCCGATACACCATCAGAGGCAGCAAGTGGAGGCATATTGGCTGGGAATGAAAGGACCCAACGTTGCTTCAACTCCTTGTTTTCTAAGGCATTACAGTATAATAACAATATCAGTATCAACTTCATGGTGAGTAATATAGGTACTGGGTTACTAGAGGGAATGTAATGGGTTTGAGTTTCGGGTAGCCATAGTATCGCCACTAAAACAGATCCATCTCAACATGGATCTGATCTATGCCAACAGGCACCAGAAAGACCACAAGTTTGGGATTGACATATCAAGTCTTTCTGAGGCCTGTCGGCATGTATCAGATCCACTTGAAAATGGATCTGTAATATGTACTACTTTGCATATGGTGTAGTACAAATAATACTATCCTCAACATTAGTTGGACTATTGACAAGTGCTTGGATTATACAATGGCAAAATCGTATCAAATCGAATTTACAATGGTGAAATCCGTTCCCAAATCAAGAAATATATATTCCATGTCAATATTCCGTATAACTGCTTATACAAAAAAGAACAAACGCATCATAAATTAAGAATGTGTGTCAAACCCTAGTATCCTCGTTAGTACCACATACTAAATTGGAAAAACAACTACTTGCTACAGACAGCAAAATCAAACACAGTAGTTCACAAGAAACGTTGTATATCTAAAGAATGCCGAAAATAAAACAAACAAATGTAAATTAAAAACGGTATATAACAAAAGCATAATGAAATGTAATTTATTTCCACAGGCATTAAGAGGATCATGAAAAGAACGTAACATTGGTGAGGAATCGCAGGTTTAACCAATTCGCGTCAAGTACCTTGAGTAAATCTAGTAAATCTTATGCCACCTGGTAAAATTTATAGGGGATATACAATAGGATAGTCAAGTATTATATCAGATCCAAATTAGGGCCTCTGGATCCATATGTAACACAGTAGCACTTTGTGGGTATGCAAAAATTACTTCAATTTATACCAGTAAGCAAGCCAAGATGAAACCCACAAAAGAATAAAGTAAGCAACGATCTCAATCTCAAGTATTAGAAACATCAATTAATCAATCAAAAGAGTTTGAGACTCACTTAATATAAGATTTGCCATTTTTGACGGATCCAGATTTCTGATTATCAGAACCAAGTGAGGAAGCGCGGATGCCCTCACTTCCTCCGTAGAAGAGATATGCGTTTCCATTCTCCCTGAAAGTGGCCTGTTTGTATTCATGCACTGAGCCTTCCACTCCCACACCCACAATCATGACCACAATTGAAGCCACCAAAAACATCCATGTCGAAGCCATGCAAAGGAAGAGAAAGACTGATCTCCAATGCATATGAATTATCCAGCTCAGGACCTACCCTCACCCTAAGTAAAGGATCATCGTTTTAAGTATTACGCTGCCTGTCCCATCCGACACCAAATAGAGATTAAAAAACATGGGTCCCCGGGCCTGGTGTATTCACATTAATTCATACATAAATGTTTCACGCCTTGGTCTTATCCTTGTATTTACCACAAAAAACTTCCATGATTAGAGTAAAATTTTAACCAATGGTTTGGATGTCAACCAAGAAAATTTATTGATTTTTTCTTATAGAAGTGTCTTTTACATCTTTCTAGAATGTGAAATGAATAGTTTATTTACATCAAAAATCGAGTCTTATTGATGAATTAGTCAGTCTTCGATAGAAAATTCCGCATAAAGTTTTTCCTTATCAACATTAGCTAATTAATTCTTTAATTACACGTTATTATTACTAAGTAATATTTTATTATTCAATGATATTTTACTATCTCTAATTAATTATTAAATACTATGGCTACTATTTTATTACAAGTAGTTTTTTTTCTAGAATACCAAGATTTATTTTTACGAAAGAAAATAAACTTTGCTTAAAAGTAATTTAGATTAATTTAATGATATGTATGTGAAAAGTATAAATCAACTTAGATGAATAAATGGTAGCTCGATATTGATGTTTAATAATAATTGAATACAAGAAATGTCAACAAAAAATAAATGTTCTTGTCTCAATAATCGAAGATAACACAAAGAACAAAGAAGATTCAGACTTTGTATCAAATTAAAAACATGTTTAAGAATCAAAATAATTGGATGAATGTCCAAAGATTTACAAAGGAGGACACAACACCACAGAGATAGATTGTCCACAATTAATAGATCACATCCTAGTTGGGAGTCTACTATGAATATGTAAGGATGAATCTAACTACCAAGGATGAATTTGTTACCACAAAACTCATCCTATGTTATTTGCATATTATTCTTCTTCATTTCACTCAATGTAACAACCCAACTATTGTACCCCAAATTAGGAAGATAGGCATCTATCTATATATGATAGGTAAATGCTTTGGCCAATTGGGTCTTGAGTTAGTCACTAAAGACTACACTCTCTTATTAGAAGTGCATCAAGATCGTTGTCTTTCAAGAGTTTATTGTAATATATATTGATAAAAATATAGACTTGAGTCCCACTTCAAAATGGCTTAAAGCCTTGAGGAGTTAAGCAATCCATCTCGGATTCTTTTGAGTATACAACAAATATGTTTTATCTTATATTTGTATTAATGATTTCATCCTTTGTTGTAATTGAGTGATTGTCTTGAATGGTTAATTTAATTAAAGGTTTGTGGTTGATAATTCATTACTTTAGATACTCCCCTAACCTTACACCTAAATATGATGCAGGAGCATCTAGGTCCACAAGCAATTAGCATCAACCAAAAAAAAAATGCAATTTGGTTTTTGGTTTCAATTTTCGTCTAGAGGTGAAAATAAAGAGGGAATAGCGAACAACCTGTGCCTGGCAACTGCTCACTTGGCCTTCATGGCCAGGGTTGCATGTTGAGGATAGGGGTTGCATGTGTGCGAACTAGATGCCTTTTTGTCTTTTATGTTGTGTGCTGCATGGGGAAGGGTCTTAGCTATGTTTGAGGGGAGTTGGAGCTTTGTGGTGTGTTTCCTGCTTGTTTAGGATTAGGTGTGTTTATGATATGTTCTCTTCTCTTTGGTTGGTGCGGGCCTAGCTTATGCTCGTTTGGTGGTG
Source organism: Sequoia sempervirens (assembly GCA_007258455.2). Classification (NCBI taxonomy): domain Eukaryota; kingdom Viridiplantae; phylum Streptophyta; class Pinopsida; order Cupressales; family Cupressaceae; genus Sequoia; species Sequoia sempervirens. The sequence continues at coordinate 207,283,262 of VDFB02193867.1, read as the reverse complement.
GGAACGCGTTTGGCTTCGCATGCTTTTGCTTCTTGGTCGCATGGGGTGTGGGAGGTTTTGTGGTTGGTTGTGGCTCGTTTGCTTAGGGTTTCGGCCTCTTGGGCTCGGCTTCCTTTGTGTAGAGTGGTGAGAGGGTTGTGTGTGGGGTTTGTCTTTCTCTTTTTCTCACTCGGTTTCTATTGCATGAATACCCGTGTTCTTATGTTTCGATGTGGGGTGTGGTGAGCTTGTTCATGGTAGCAACTATGCCTTTGGTGGAGGTGTCGGGAGATACTGTGATGGTTGAGGTTGGTGAAGGAGGTCCATTTCCATCTTCTCTTGAAGCAGGTGTGGTTAGGTCCAGTGCATTTAAACTTCAGAAGATAAATAATTGTTTGGAGAGGGCTCAAACTCGTCCAACACTAGTGATTCAATTGGAGGCGGTGGCTGATGATCTGGATTATTATAGTAAGCATGTTTTGATATACAAGTTTATGGGGATGAGGGTTTCTCTTCCCTTCCTTGATACCTGGATTCGTAGGACATGGAATTTGGAGGGCAATTTCAATATTTTGTTGGCAGCTAATAACTTCTTTTTGGTTGACTTCTCATGTATCTTTGATCGAAACAAGACCTTTGAAGGTGGGCCTTACTTTTACAATCAAGTTGTCTTGTTTATAAAACTATGGCATGTTGGCTTTAACTCAGCAAAGGAATTGCCATCTCGGGTCCTAGTCTAGGTTTTCCTTCCTCGATTGTCGCTTGAATGTTGGAGAAGTGATATATTGCAGTTGATTGGTTTATTGCTAGGAAAACCAATTGGTTTATCTCAACAAACTTTGGATAAGAGGATTTTCTCTTATGCGAGGGTTTGTGTGGAGATTGAACTAAGTCAGCCTTTACCAAATTCCGTTGATTTGACTATCAGCTCTAGTTCTTGGACTCAACTGTTGGATTATGAGATGCTTCCTTTCCGCTATCGGTTGTGTCATGAATACGGTCACCTTCTACGGAGGTGTCCCCGAGCTTATGGTGTTGGTGGTGCAATTAATGTGAATGCTCAATCTAATCCAAGGGGGGAAAGGGGTAAAGCTCCCATGTAGGGGGTAGCAGTGGATAAAGATGATTCTGTTCTAGTTAAGTCTTGCAACCGAGGATGGGGTCAAAAGAGATCTCACATGGATAGGCAGGAGGGGGATACTTTCAATAGATTTGAGGCTTTGGATGAATTGGTTCAGGAGGAGGGCTTTTCGGCGGGCATGTAGTTGGAAATCAATTCTTGTGTTAAGGAATTGCATGGGATGCAATCTTTGGCGTTTCCCAAGATGGATCAGCCTGGCAATCTAGACCCTCTGGTGGATTATGCTTTGCCTTCTTTGGCTTTAGCTCAGGGTGTGGAAGGTGGGGCAATTGTTAACTCTGGGGGCTCTTCTGGCATGGGTAAGGTTATCTCAGAGGTGTGAGGTGGCTTTGATTATGGAAAAAATAAGGCTTCTACTTCCTCTGCCTTGGGTATATAGCAAAAAACTTTTAAGAAGGGGGCTCTTGAGAAACCGTCTAAGGTTGGTCACAAGAAGGACCAAGAAAAAGTGAAGCTTGTTGGTGAGACATTGGTGGAGGCTGGTTCAGTGAAGACTATTGATGCTCACTTCTCCCAACCTCAATGATGATTGTGTTATCTTGGAATGTGAGGGGTATGAATAGCATCCCTCGACAAAAGGCTATTCGGGATTTGGTTCATATTCATTCTCCTAATGTGGTTTTCCTTCAGGAAACTAAGTTACCGATTAATAGAATCTTGAGTGTGGCTTCAAAGATTTGGGGTCGTAGTCAGTGTTAGTTTGTGGGAGCACTTGGTAGCTCTGGTGGAGTGGCCCGTTTATGGGATCATCAGAAAATCAACCCAATCTGATGGCTTTCCTATAGGGGCTCGATTTCTTGTGTTGCTTCTCATCTCGAGTCGGGGGAGAGAGTTCTTATCTCTAATATTTATGCTCTGATTGACTTCCAAGGTAAATCTTGGCTATGGGATCATCTTAGTTATGTGAGGTCTCTAGATCCTTATTTGCCTTGGATCCTGGTTGGGGGTTTTAATGTTGTCATTTCTCTAGAGGAAAAGAGGGGAGGTAGTGCCCGCATAGAACCCTCCTCGGGTCTACTGCAAGATAATGTGGCTTTGTTTGAGGTTGGTTGACATTAAGCTAATTAATGGAATTTTTACTTGGAGCAATAGGAAAAGTGGAGAGGCCTCTATCTTAGAGAGATTGGATAGATTTTTGGTGTCCAATTTTTGGTTAGGGGACTGGTGGAGGACTTTTTCAGAGATTTTGGATGTTCGAGCTTTGATCACTGGCCAATTAAGTTCTTGGTTGAGCCTCCACAACGTTGTGATAAGTAGTCTTTCAAGTTCCAACTCGTGTGGCTCAAGGATGAATCTCTTCAGGATTTTCTTCCTAACTGGTGGCATCTTGGGAAGTCGGCTTTTGGCACTGCTATGTACTCATTTTCCAAGCAGCTTCAATATGTTAAATACAGGTTGAAATGCTAGAATAGACATCACTTTGGTAATCTATTTCAGGCTAAACAGGTTGCTCAGGATAGCTTGGACTTAATCACTAGGCAAATTCATGATCAAGGCCTCACTGAGCATCTTGGTTTGTTAGAGGTCGCGGCTATAAAGGAGGTTGAGGAATGGGAGTTAAGAGAAGAGATTTTTTGGAAACAAAAGTCCTAGATTGAATGGCTCCAGGTTGGTGATCTGAATATTGCTTTCTTCCACAACTCTTTTAAGGATCGGAGATAGGGTAATGTTATTTTTGCTCTCATGTCCCCAGATGGGGGGGTTCTTTCTTCCTCTGCCTCTATCTCTATTGAATGTGTTTGGTTTTTTTTGCCTTATTCTCAGAGGATTTGCCTCCTACAGAGGAGGATGAGGCCAAGATTTTGGACTACATCCCACAGTTGGTTTCTTTTAAAATGAATGAATCTTTGCTCTCTCCTATTTCATTGTCGGAGCTTGAGAAGGTTGTGTTTTAGATGAAGAAAGGTGAGGCTCCAGGGCCGGATGGATTCCCAGCTAAATTTTTTAGGAATTCTGGGAAGTGGTTAAGTTGGATCTTTTGGAAGTTGTCCAGGAATCCTTCATGAACAAACAAATGTTGAAGTCTCTAAATGCAAATTTCTTAGTTCTTATTCCAAAGAAGGAAGGGGCTAACTCCCTAGATCACTTTAGGCCAATTTCTCTATGTAATGTTGTGTACAAGATCATTACTAAGTTGATTGTTGAAAGGTTGAAACCATGGCTCAGTGGGCTAATCTTTGAGGAGCAGGGAGGTTTTGTTGCTAGTAGATAGATCATGGATGGTGTTGTTATTGTTGTCGAGACCATCCACTCTATGGAGTCTTATAAGGAAAAATCTATGTTTATCAAGTTGGACATGGCTAAAGCTTATGACTAGGTTAAATGGAGCTTCTTATTTAAGATCCTTGGAGCTTTTGGCTTTGCTGGTGGTTGGATTGATTGGGTCAAGAGTTGTGTTACTTCTTCTTCTTTTTTGGTACTAATTAATGGTGTGCCCATAGAGTTGTTTGGTGCCTCTAGGGGACTTCGACAAGGGGATCCTCTGTCCCCCTACTTGTTCATTCTACTTGTTGAAGGTTTGGAGAGGTTTATTCGGTCTCAAGTTGTGAGTGGTTGGATTCAGGGTTGGAGTTGTGGAAATGATTTTCCCCCTCAGTCTCATCTGTAGTTTGTGGATGACGCTACTTTGATGGGTAGGGTGCAGGTTGAAGAGGCTATTAGATGGAAAGGTGTGTTCGACTATTACTTGGTTGCTTCAAGACAATGTATTAATGAGGGGAAGTTCGTTATCTATTTCTTTCACACTCTAAAGCTTATCCAAAGAAGAATAGCTAGAATTCTTCATTTCCAGATTGGTTGGCTCCCCTTTGTTTACCTTGGAATCCCTATTGCCATTCTCTCTCTTCCTAAGTTATTTTGGCAAGAGATTGTTGATAAGTTTCGTAGTCTAGTTAGTCATTGGACTTGCAGGTGGCTCTCTTTGGCAAGTAGAGTGACTCTTTTAAAGCCAGTGGTTCAGGCTCTCCCAATTTACAAATGCTTTGTTCTATCTGCCCCTCCCAACTTCATCATGGACTTTGAGAGGATGTCTCGTCAGTTCCTATGGTCTGGCAATTTACTCCATAGGAAGTAGAGTATGGTTAAGTGGGATCTGGTTTGTAGGCCAAAGAAGGAAGGTGGTCTAGGCCTACATCATACTGATTTGAATGGGCAGGCTTTAGTAGCTAAATTGTATTAGCATTGGTGTACACAATAGCATATGTTGTGGGCTAGGATTCTCACTTGCAAATATTTTGGTGTGGGGGAGAGTGCAGAGATTGCTAGATTTAACTTGGAGGGAAAGGGTTCTATGATTTGGGGTACTCTTAAAAGGGGTGCCAAGCTGGTTAAGTAGGGGTTGTTTTGGATTTGTAATGGTGGCAGGGAGGCTCTTTTTTGGCATGATTCTTAGGATGGGAATCCTCCTATTTTGTCTTCTCATCCTCACTTGCAGGTTTTGTGCCAGGTTTTCATGGATGCAGGTTGGTGTTGTGTAGTTGATTTCAAATCTCAACAGACCATGGGTTAGATTATTGTGTTGAGGTGGAGGGATCTTGTGGAATGGCCTCTAGGTGGTGTGGCAAAGGATCGACATGAGCTTGCTATGATTTTGTCGGAATGGGTTTTTAGGAGCTCTGAGGTTTCTTGGTGGAAGCATGTTTGGAACAAGTTTTCTTGGCCCAAATGTAATATCTTCTCTTGGTTAGTGATGCATGGCAAGTGTCTTACTTGGGAGAACCTTTGGAAGCAGTGGTTTCAGGGCCCTTCCATGTGTGTCATGTGCAATCGACACGAAGAATGTTTTACTCACCTCTTCTTTCAGTGTCCTTTCACAAGAGCTATCTGGCATCTTTGGTGGAGTCTTTGGAGTAGGTCGTGTTGCCATGTGCTTTCTTTGGAGGAATTTTGGAGGAGTTTGGGCTCCCCTCCTGTTAAGACTTCCTTTCTTTGTATGGCTTGGGCTATTGGCCCTAGTTTAATTGTTTGGAATATTTGGTTGGAACAAAACATGTAGATCTTTTTGGATAGGAAGTTACTTCTCATACCTGGATTTGGATGAGAATCAGGGGGGCCCTTCAGGAAACTCTATCTACAAAGTGTGACCTATCAATTTGTGTGGATGCTAGGGATCTAAGAGTGGTGAATGCTCTAGGCCTCCTGAGGGGCAAGAGGAATTTAAGCAGTGGGCATCGTGGTCATGGTCATGAGAAGGTTGATCGTGTTGGTTGCTAGCATCCTCCTTCTTTGGGGAGCTGAAAATTAATACGAATGGTTCTTCTAGGGGCAACCCTAGACATGTTGGTGTTGGAGGTATTGGTAGAGATAGTTCAGGAGTGGTGGTCTTTTTCTTCTCTATGTATAGAGGTCGTCATACTAATAATCTCATGGAGGATATTACTATTCTTTTGGCGGTTGAGCGTGCGGTTGGCCTTGGATGGTGACAAATTGTTTGTGAATTTGATTCTCAAGTGGTTATTGATATGTTACATAAACGTCATCTGGAGGATGTGGATTGGCAACTGGTTATGGTGGTTAAACAGATTGTTTCTATGTGTTCTACTTTAGAGTTTATTGACTGTTGCCATGTTCCTCGGGAATGGAACAAGGTGGTTGATGGTTTGGCTAGGTGGGTGACTAAGAGGATGGGTCCTTGGTATGTGGATGATTGGGGCAACCTTTATGACGATTTAGCTTTAGCTTTAGAGGAGTGGGTTATGGAGCATATGAGATGTTTCTTGGGCGTTAATTAACTCTTGTCTCGTTCAACCCCTTGGTGGGTTGGCTTCTTCTAGCTCTGTAATGCTTTCTTGGTTCAATAAAAGTTTTTACCCTTTTTTATTAAAAAAAAAAATCCTTCTAGAGGTGTGGATTTGATTATTTATAGGCAATTGCTTATAAGTCATTTTTTCCATTAAAATATAAAATGCTAATATATTTGTTGTGGGATCAATTTCACTAATTGGTGAATTCGTTTGCCAAATTATAAAAGGTAGAGTAAAGTGAAAATATATTTCCCATATTTTAATTATTTTGTTGAGCTTTGTGGAAGAATGGCAAGGGGTTTTTATGTTGGAGAATAAAATACAAAATCAAAATAAAACAACAATTGCTAAAACATAAATAAAAACTTGCAAATTAACTCCACAAATTATTTTCAAATGAAAACATTATATTGCTTTGTTTAAGAAATATGATTTTTACATGAATTTCAGTCATTTATGGACTGATAAACAACAATTAACCTCCTTACAAACTTTTGATATGCAAAATAAATACATTCAAATACAATCTATGCTCAAATACATGAGCTCTTGCAAACTATCTCACTTCCCAGCACCACAACTCCACTTGCAAATCCTATAGCTTCAATATAATGATTTGAAACTCTAATGAATTGTTGTAAATTAGTCCAACCTGAAACAACACTCCAATAAAATGCTCACAGAGAATGCAACTTCTTCCTCCTTTTGTCTCCTTTTCTCTTCAAACTTTCATTGTTGAAGAATGGGTTTTTTCCTTGTTTTACTCCTCTTATCATGAAATTATTTTCATATGCTTTATGTGGGCCTCTCCAATATGGCACAACCTCTATTGTTGCTCTTTTTTTGATTGACACGGGATTTCCAATTGTCATGTATGCTCCTGCATCAAGTAACCATAGTTTAGGAACCCAATAAAAAATCACTTATAGAAATGTTAAATGACCAAACACGCATCAACACTTCCACGCCAAGAAAATAACAATCGAAATCCTTAACCCATGTATAAGGCATGAATGCAAATATATAATTGTCTCCTTCAAAAAAATAGGTTGAATAACAATCTCTTCATAAATTTATAAAATCGCATATTTTGATTAACATGTAAAGCCTATTAAACTATACATACAAATTTGAATCCATTTAAACATCTAGAAATGTACAATTCTAAAAATACAAAATTTGTAACCCAAAATAATAGATATCACATTTATACATGAACATATTTTTTAGATGGGGCAGGGACGCTGACTCAATTGGTTAAAGCATCTTGTTGCAAACAAGAGGCCACAAGGTCTAGCCTCCTACTCATCTCCATGGTATTGGAGGTCGTGTCGCACTAGCATCACCAATCACGTGAAAAAAATTACCAGTTGCACTGTAGTTTATAAGGGGAATACCTTATTCCTACAGTCTAAAAAACACATATATTTTAGATTAAAAAATTGTAAAATCTACCTATTTAAGCATCACATGTTTGCAACATGCAAGTATAAACCTCAATAAGGATTAGATGGTTGTAAAAACTCTAGGTCACTAGAATATCAATTCTACAACCATCAATAAGTGTGCATATAGAGGAACCAAGTTATCCAAGAGCTTCCAAGTAGCCAAAATTATAACCACGCAACCTAAATGCATCCAAGGGTTAATCATATAGTACTTCCATATAACCAAGGATTGAAATCATGAACCCAAAAAAATCACTTATAATGGTAGTTAGCATAACTAGTGCTTCCCATGTGACTAAGGAGCCAAAATTAAGCACCCAACTATCATGCCAAAGGGTAGTCCAATATTGGCAAACAGGAGCTCTAGGTTACAAAACTATATGGCATGTAAACACATGTCCACCTTGAGATCCTAAGGCCCAATGTTGGTTCCATTAAAACTCTCAAACATTCTACTAAGATTTCATATTATTTCTTGAAATGTCAAACTATATCCGCTATAAAATCCCACTCATACAAGGATTAATAATCAACCAACTCTGTCTTATAGATTCCAACAAGCTTTCTAGGCTAAGGAATCCATAACAAATTAATTTTGTCTTTCTAGACTTGTAAAGCTCAAATGCAAGTGCATACTTGAACCACATGCAAATACATATAAACTACATGCAATTACATGTGACCCACAAAACCACCTCAACTCAAATACCAAATTTTATGAAACGTATCTACAAACTCCTTATTAATTAAACTTAAAACAAAGCTTAACTACTAAGCACAAAAGCATTTCTACATCAACCCTTCAAGGAGAATATCATAGAAATCAATCTACAAAAAAATCAACATTGTTTAAAATGTAAACAACACTTAGAAAAGAAAGAACGAGAGAGTTATAATAAAAACAACCATAGGAATAGAATACCATCGATATACCCGATGAAAGCCTAGGTTACAAAGAACCACACAAAATAATGTATTACAAAAAAAATCATGGTTATTGTTAGAATCAAACATGCTCTGATACCATGAACTAGAATTGGCTATGGCTGCCAAGATCTTGAGACCAAATGGAAAGCACAAAAGAGAGAGATGAATATGATATGACAAGAATAAATTGTATTCAATGCCAATAATATGAGATGATTGTTTACAATGAGAGAGACCCCTTGATTATATAGCCAAGGTGAGATGCAAGATGTCATGGGATTATGACAAGTGTCTTAATCATATGACATGAGACAACTAATCACACTTACCTAGGTTCACATGTAGTAGTTTTCAAAGGATAAGATAACAACTAATGAAAACTAACATCTTCTAGAAATATTCCTTCCTATGACCTAAGTAAATTTAACATGTGTAAATAAGTCCCCTAGTAATGAATGAACTAGATACAAGACTTTATTTACACCAAAACCCCTCGTTAAGTGCAACTTAGGGAGCATAAAATTATTATGCAAATGACACAGATGCAAGAATGGGTCCCGACTACTAGGCCATGTTAGGTACCCATGTACATATGCAAATGAAATCAATGCAATCTCTCACAAACGAAGAAAAGGAGAAAACCTAGTGGGACAAAACTCCTCCCAAAAAGAGAGATGAAAGATACAAAAAATGAAATACTCTCGATGAAGAATGAGAAGGTAAAAACCCCATGTGAGGAAAAAGACCCCCCCATAAGAGAGAAGTAGAAGAGAGACAAGGTATCCCTCCCTCAATGTTGAGTCTCCTGCAATGATGGTAGAAGCTCGACATTGAATGTTGAAGATGATCCAATCTCGTCGAACAACATTCCTCCCCTTAGGAAGAAACAAAACCATGGATGTATGTAGGATATCAAGAAGATGGATGATGGATGATGTCTCTGAAGCATGCTCAAGTGTCTCCATGTTGATGCCAAAAGTTGACACACTCCAAATAGGTGTTCTAGGCCACACTGTCGAAGAAGACAATCCAACATCCAGTAGAAATGAATGTAGAACATGATCCAAAGAGAAAGATATCCTCTCTAAAGACAAAGAAGCCTCCTCCAAATGATGTCCAAAAGTATCCACACTCACGCCAAACTGTGAAGAATGATCATGTAGAGAATGAACAAGAGGGTCAGAGTGTTCCCTCACAACAATTGAAGAAGGAGCATCTTCATCAAAGAGAAGATGAATGCAATCAATGATGTCTCCCAAATATGCAAGATGAGACTCCATAAACAAGTCTAAAATACCTATCAAGAAGTCATCTAAAGTAGCCATATCTAGAAAACTATGTATGTCCTGCTGCACTGAATCACTAGGAGCCAAAACTATGAAATCACAAGTGTCATCAACTACAACAATAGATGGAGGAGATAGAATGCATGACTCAAGAACTGGATCTAATGTGCATCCAAATTCAAGAAGCTAAATGTCTCCTCTGAATCATAGTTGTGATCAATAGCTGAAGGAACAATGCCATCATTGGAAGCAAACTGTGCAAAGGTATACAATCGAGATGAATGATCAACCACCCTAGTAGCAATGATCTCTCTAGTCTCTAAGTCTCGAATGATGACCGAACTAGGTGTGAACTCCATAGTTCTCCCATCTCCACCACGTGTAATCTGATATATGGAAAGAAGATTGTTCGTCAAATGAGGAACACACAAAACATCTTGGAAAGTGTTGTCCCCAAAACTAATAGATCCCTTTCATGTTACACTCATGTATGTATTGTTTCCCATCAATACAGGAGACATAGTACAAGGCTGAAATGAAGAGAAGATAGTATGTGAAGATGCCATATGATGAGATGCTCATGAATCTAGAAGCCATCTCCCTGATCCTGGACCTGAAAAGAGCACAAAGAGCTTGTCCTTTATATTCTAATTTGATGAAGCTTTACCTTTGTCCTTTTTAGACTATTTTGAAGTAGAAGGAGAAGAAGATTCAAACATTCTAGTAGGAAAATCAATGTGATTCCTTTTGAGAAGATTTTTCAACTCATCAATGTCCTTATAAAAATAGTGTTCTTCATGTCCATCCTTCTTGCAATATGCACAAAAAGGTCTCTCCTTCTTAGATGATTCTCCTTTTGAGGATGAGGATTCTGATTCTTTATATAGCTTGTTCTTTTTCTTCTTATTCTTCTTATCAAGATTCCCTAATTCTTTTTGTACCTTAGACTCACTAGCCACCAATGCATGTGACTTTGAAGACTTGATTAGACCCATGTTCATTAACTTAGATTCCTCTTGGATTAGGAGATTTGCAAATTCATCAAACTTAGGATCAACCTACCTCAAGAATATGTACTGGATGTCATGAATCATTAAAACCAAGTGAGTTTGTGAGAAAAGGAGAAATGCCAAGTGTGGAGTTGGTAGGACTCTCCTAAAACCTAACACTCCTCTTAATGAACAACTCATGTGTGGTAAGGTGGAGTAGGTGATAACATTTCACACCATCTAGATAGCCTACAAAGATGCAAGGTTTGGACTGTGGTTTCACTGCCTTGTAATGTTGTGTTGGTATATGTGCCATGGTCGGAGATCTGAAGATGAAGTGCTCAATTAATGGTTTTCTATTTTTCAAAGATTCAAAGGGAGTGATTCCCTTCAAGGCTTTGTGAGAAACCATGTTTTGAATTTAACAAACACAATTGTTTTCTTTTGGATAGTATTGTGGTGTAAGGCCCTTGGAGTGTATCTTAGAGTTAGCCATTTCTTTTAATGATATATTCTTACATTTTGCAAAACCATTTTGTTGGGGAGTATAAGGAACTATGTGCTGAAATATCCCCTCTCATGTACAAAACTAATCAAACCTATTTTTGACATGCTCACCCCATTATCTATCTGAAGAATCTTGATGACTTTCCTTGACTATTTTCATCAAGAGCCTTGCAGTCTTGTAATTTTTTGAAGACTTCATATTTCTATCAAAGGAAGTAGACTCATGTGTACTTAGAGAAGTAATCTATTAAAGTGAGAACATATATAGTCTTGGTGAAATATGGATGGGGAAACACTCATGATACATCATTGTGAACAAGCTCCAAAACCTATGTAACCCTCCATTCTTTTCCTTTACCAATTTTTTGTTCAATATGCTTCTAAAGGGTACAAACCTCATAAATACCTTTAGAGAATCTAACTCTAGGAAACCATGTGACCATATCCTATTGTCTAATCTACTCAGGGTAGTGGTAGTTAAGGTAGCCAAACTGTTCATGTCATAATTTTCTAACTCCATTAGATATAAGAGAAACATTAAGTGCAAAGTGTGAAAATGTGTATAACCCAGCTCGATGATCTACCCTTTTCAATACCAACAAATTGTTTCCACGCAACTCTCTAATCTCAATTGAGCTAGAGAAAAATGAAATGCCATGTCCATCCATATGTCCAAGTAATATGATATTATCTCAAAGTGAAGGTACACTTAGAACATTCATGAATGTTCCACCTTTAACTTCAACAAACCCTCTCTTTGAAACTACTAAAGTGTCATCGCCCAAAGTGATAGAAGACATACTATAAGGTTCTAAGGAAGAGAACTCAACCTATGAATAACCCATGCGATGTAAAGCACTCGAGTCAATAATTCAAGATGGAGCTAATGATGATGATGATGCAATGAATAAACCGCCTTTAACTTCAACAAACCCTCTCCTTGAAACTACTAAAGTCTCATCATCCAAAGTGATAGAAGGCATACAATAAGGTTCGAAGGGAGAGAACTCAACCTATGATTAACCCATTTGATGCAAGGCACTTGAGTCAATAATCAAAAAAGAAGAAAGCAAATTCTATTTCATTTCCTGAATGATCACAAGAATACACTTTTATCGATATTCACAATTATAATAACTCCACAATTTGAATTCAATTTATTTATTTTCACATTCTACATTATACATTTTACATTTATTCAAAATTTCTTTACTCCTTTGTATTCATCTCCCTTTATCCTACCTAAATCTTGTATCTGCACTCATTACTCGATGTCATGATCTACTCATTTGGAAACACTTTCATTTATTTATTTTCAATCTTCTTCTTCTCTATTGCACCCCCTTGTTCACTTCCCAATCTGCAATTTTCATTCCCATAAGTATACACAACCTATAACTTGCTCTTCCTCAATACATTTTTATTATATGCTTCTCTACACCTTCTAAACTCTCAATCTTTGCAACCAGTTTCAATTGTTGTGCGGCCCCTGTTTGACATGGTGCGACCTGCACAATCGCTTCCCTCTCTGATTTATTCCTGCACTTTCATTGATGTTCAATAAAACTCTTCCTTTGCGTAGCCACTCAACCTCTCCATGCTAGTCGAACCCCTTTACAACGTTTATTTTCCCTCTTATAGTGTTCAAACATCCAACAATTGAATGGTCACTTGGCTAAAAAAAAATGAATCGACCCCTCCTTAGCAATCTCCTACACTGTAAATGTGATCAAAACATTTTTTAATTTTGCCAAATATGATTAGATACAAGGCATTAGATACAAGGAAGATTAAATGGTTTTTTTTAAAATAAAATTCAAATATGGAGGATTCATGGGAATATAGATTTATTCCAAGATTGTAGAGAGCCAACTGAAAATAATAATAAATCCATAAGTACTTTGCAAAATAATAATAGTCATTGACACTCTGTCATGGCATACCATATACAACCGAAACCACAAATGAAAAGAAAACCAAAATTGAATTAGTCATTTTTTTTGAGCAATGTAGGATTGCAAATACACCTGCATCAACCTCTTACATCACTATGATAATCTTAAGGAATTAAGGTTATTCCTTATATTTATTATGTCCTTGTATGAGTGTTAGGATATTCATGTGTCGATATTTTTTCCTTAACAACCCTATAACTCTATATAACTCTCATTTATTTTGTCCTTACTAGGGATTTTATAAATGTGATAGTTAATTAAAAATTTCAAGTGAAATTTATTTTAGTTTGGATGAAAGTGTGATGAATGCTATAAGGAAATTATTTTTTTCTTTCCATCTTTGAAAAAAAGAATCAACTAAAATCAACTTTTAATCTTGGCTGTACAAAAATGAAACCATATCCATCTATATAAAATATAAATACAAAATACAAAATACAAAATACAAAATAAAAATAAAAATACAAAGTACAAAACATAAAAAATAGATAAAAATGGAAAAAAAAAACCTAGACTTTATGGTGGCAGGATTGTGAGCTCTATAACTTTGGATCCCATTCCTCTTGCTACTAGAAGAAAATGACCTCATAGTCATTTTCTAAAAAATCAATACTTTTTTTGAAATAGGATCCCATTTAGTAGAAAATGGGATCTCATTTTGTGGTCCTTGGCTTAAGATCCTACCATGAAACATTATCCCATTTTAAATTTTGGCTCAGGATCCCAAAGCAAAGCGAGATCTTGTTTCATAAAAAATGGGATCCTGTTTCACTTTGCCCAATTAGGCATTTTTTCCTAAGTCCAAAACTTCCATGAGAAGTGGACCCAACTTCTTGCATTTACCCACTTTTTATGAGAAATTGATTTGTTAAGTTCCTACCATTAATGTACAACCCATAATTTTTGTGATCCTCTTTTATAACCTTGTTGGATTTATCGAAATACAAACATTGTAATAAGGTACCATTATAGCTCATATGGAAAAGAATTGCTACTAAGATACCTAAAATTCAAGGTTGTGGATTTGGATCTTGATTTGAGATAATGATTTTGGATTTTGGATTAAGGATTAGGATGTTTGGACTTAAATTTGGAGTTCATATTGGGTTTTGGATATTTGGACTTGGGATGGAGATTTTGATTAGGGAATATCATGTTGGCTATTGGAACCTCATGTGAGAGTCAATAATAGAGTTATAAGAATGGTGTACACCTTTTGCATGTAAAGTGCTTATTTTAAATGGTTGTCACAAAATGAATTGTTTGCTTCATATTGTTGTTTTAATTTATTTGGATTTATATGTTTATTTAAATCTTTTTCTTTATCTTAGATCATTTTCCTTGTTTTGATTTGTGGGTTCATTTGGATTATTTATTTATTTATTTCTTTAGGATCCACTTTACTTTCATGCTTCCTTTTTTATTTATAAACTTATAATAACCTTGGATTCATTTTAATTTGGTGTTTCATTTTGATACTTCATGCTATGGTGAATCTTAGATTCATTTAAATTATTTACTTCATATGCTAGAACATCTAGATTAATTTCAAAGTCTTTGTGATGATTCCTTGGTGTGATGTTATCTTGAAGTTCCATGATTTCTATGATTGCTTCATTATTTTTGATGAATTCAAATGAAACATGATCTTGTTGGTCCAAATAAATGGGTTTAAGATGCTAGAGGTAAAGGCTAATAGTATGGATAGGGGTACTGATGAAAGGATTGATGGTAGCAAGATTTTTATAAGGGCTATGGATGGACTTTGTTTTGATGTCAAAATTAGACAAATTTTCGTAATCATTGAAGTATCACAAACATTATTACATTGTTTAGTAGAAGACTTGTATCTAATGCCTTGATGTTCATTATTTGCATAAATTGATAAAAGTTCCAAGATTACTTGCTCATAAAGGCTTAAATCCTTCCCTTTCTACCTCATTATTTGACATATTTTCTTAATGATAGGATACTTGTTGTGACAAAAATATGATTTTGGCCCATCATTATACTATTAAGAACCATTATAATTTTAATTTTCTCTCTACGAGGAAACCAAATTTGGTAAAGGTGAATGGACCAACTTGATAGTATGTTAGTGCTTGATTTTTTTATGTTTGTTGTAATTAAATTTTTATATGCTCTATTTTGCATTGATTAGTGGAATTATTTTGAATCTTATGGATATGAGAGATATTGAACCTTATGGATCTCATGAAATGGACCAATTTTTAGCATCCCATATGGGTTGATTTGTGGATATATTGGTGATAGAAGGGTCTTGAACAATCTAAATATGGTTCAAAGCAGCTTAATTTACAACAAAATGCTTGTAATTTCTAAAGGATGATGACCAATACTTGAGAAGGGATATGACACAGAACCTTAAATTTATTCTTTTGACTTTTATTCTTCACTAATAGTTCTTGAATAAAACACTTTAGAGATTATTTTGATAAGGTATGATTAGATGGTTGATTGAATGTTTGATTAAATTTTAAAGGTTTGAATGATGGACTTGTATAGGAGGCTGAGGTGTCTATTTATTGTTGTAGTATTGTGAATTCAAACAAGAAATAAAATAGAGGATCTTGCACTATAATGGCATTTCCATTGTTAAGGTTGGCATGAGGATGACAAATAGATAATTATTATGGCCTTTGCAATAGCTAGTGGTAGCATGAACTTGGTCTAAGGGATCTCTATCTTGCATTAGATTAAGAAGCTCGTCAGAATATGGATCCATGATGTTTGATTTGGTTTTGGCATAAAGGATCTTCTTGTCCTAGAATGGTGTCTTCTTAGTGGGTGCCAAAACATGGGTCATTTGGATTAGGAGGTTTATTGGTTGATGAATTAGGACCTATGGGGATTGATGAATTAGAACTAGGATTGGAATGGATATATTTGTATGGTCTAATGGATGATGACTGATAGGGATTGATGGATTTTTGGAGGAATTAGGATTGAGAGGGGATGGAGGATTAGAATGAGGATAAATAAGGATGAATGAAGGATATAAAAAATTGATGGATAAGGGTAAATAGGCATGGATGAAGGATATAACAAATTTTATGGATAAGGATAAATAGGGATGGATTGGTTCACAAGCAATCTTGCATCAACCAAAAATATTTGCATCTCAGTTTGTTTCTTTTCATTTTCCTGTTCAGTTCAGTCAGTTCAGTCGTAAGCAATTTCTATATTTTGGTCCACATTTTCATTTTAGACCTTGTAGAGCTGGACTTAGCATCTAGACATGTTCATCTACATCATATCTGATTTCTAGAGCATTTGGACCTATTACTAGGAAGTTATCACTATCAAAAGATCAATTATTTTCTCATAACAGAGCATCCTGATAGTCTTGGACAATCAACTAAAGGAGAAGACCTGCGGAGCCTACTAACACATCATTCAATGTCTTGTGGTTCATGGTCGACCCTCCTTCGGAATCTGCACTCCATTTCATTCATTTGCAAAGGAGCCTTATCCATTTAAGTCTAACCTATATTTGTGTATACACATTAGACCTCTTTCGTGGAGTGTGAAACCTTCTTAGGTTGACATAGAGGAATCTTATGATTTGGAGATGATATATATTGATATAATATATCCTTAGGAAAGTAGTTTTTGATCGGGGGGAGAAGATCGATCATTATATTCTTTGCAAGGGAGCTTCATTGCTATATCTTGAGCATATTCTGTAATTGTCAGATCAGGCCTGTGAGCCCTAATTGTAAGCCTACATGTTGCCAGCCAGTTTATATTTGAATTCTATCATATATATTGAATGACTGAATATGCATTTGTTTCATATCTTGGAGTTGTTTTCCATTGTATTTACTCTTGTTGCATAGTCTGGATTGTTCTCTTTGAGGACCCTCTTAACTGTGACTGCACCAAGTGGTATTAGAGTGAAATTTTGAATATTTGGGAGTGAATTGAGTGAAGTTGGCGAAGGATTTCCATAAGATATTGCTATAGGCTGATCACCAAATTTGAGGCAACCTACTTGTGTTGTCAACTAATCGCCGATTGTGAGGTAGTTGTCACCTTGTAGCTAGATCATCGAACCTGAGGCAATTTGCACTTGATCCTAGGAGGATGGCTCCGCTGAGGAGAATCCTTACTGTTGGAACAATGGTTGGAAGGATAGATGAGATGGTGGAAATGATGAGGACTATGCAAGCTCACTTGGATGTTGTTGAAGAAGAGGCTTGACATCTAGACCTAATGGCAAAAGTGACGATGATGAATTTTGATTTGTTGATCAACATGGTGAAACCCTAGGAGAAGAAGAAGAAGAAGAATAAGATCAAGTGAAGATGTTGCGAGCTATTTCAAAGATTGGAAAGGGACCTAGAGTTGATGTGCCAAACTATACTCGTAATTTAAATCCTAAGGAGTTGATTGATTGGAAAAATGACCTAGAAGAATACTTTGAGTATGAAGAAATTGAAGATCCAGAGAAGGTGAAATTTGCAAAGACAAAGTTGAAAGGACATGCTACTATTTGGTGGAAAGAAGTACAATTGGATAGAAACATAAGAGGAAAAGAAAAGATTACAAAATGGGATAGAATGGTGACAAAGTTGAAGAATCATTATATACCTGTTGACTATGAGTTGGAACTGTTGAAGAGATTTCAAAACTTGAGACAAAAGGAGAAATATGTGAAGGAGTACATCGAAGAATTTCATAAGAGGATAATAAGGACTAGACATAGTGAAGCAAGCAAGGAAAAAGTGGCTAGATACATCAATGGACTAAGATTGAACATTCAAGAAGAACTGAGTTTGGTAAGGATGACAACACTGGAAGAAGCATACCAGTCTGCCCTGAAAGTTGAAGAGAAATTGAATAGGAAGCATGAATAAAGACAGAAAGGAAGAGGAGGTAAATTTTAGAGAGGAAGAACATTTTATGGAGGAGAGAGGTCATTTGCAAAGCAAAATAGACAGGGGAATACATTCAAGAAGGGAGATAAAGATGATAGTGTATACCAAAGAAATGATAGAACATTCTACCAGAGAGGAAACCTTGATGCATACTAGAGTGAAGGATATAGAAGAGAAGGAAGAGGATTTGATAAGAGAACATTTAGAGGAACCTATTTTAAGTGTGGAGGTGAAGGACATAGAGCATTTGAATGTAATCAAGGAAGTATAAGAAAAAGGACAGAGAATAATGGAAGAGCAGCCTATGTTGAAGAAGAACTTATTGGATCATTGAGTTCAGTTGGTAAACTTGAGAAAGGAGAATCACTTGTGATGAGGAGAGCACTATTTCAAGCATAGACAAATGAAGAACCATCATAGAGGAAAAGTTTGTTTAGAACCAAATGCAAATCAGGAGGTAATTATTGTAAAGTTGTAATTGATAGTGGCAGTTCAAATAACCTAGTTTCAGAGGAGATGGTTACTAAGCTGAAGTTGGAAAGATTGAAACACCCTAAGCCCTATCAGATAGCATGGATTTAGGATGATCATAAGGTACTGGTGAGTGAACAATGTTTGGTGAAATTTCATATTAGATCTTATCACGATGAAGTCTTATGCGATATTATGCCTATGGATGTATCTCATATTTTGTTGGGTAGACCTTGGCAGTATGATAGAAAAGCTATACATGATGGGAGAAAGAATACATATACCATAACATCAAATGGAAAGAGAATTACCTTGATTCCTTTGGAAGATGATGCTAAGAGTGAGGTGTGTGGGAATGCTAGAATCTGTTTGGTAGATGGAAGAAATTTTTTGGATGGTTTTAGACATGAGATTATGTGTTATTCTTTAATCCCTA
Source organism: Sequoia sempervirens (assembly GCA_007258455.2). Classification (NCBI taxonomy): domain Eukaryota; kingdom Viridiplantae; phylum Streptophyta; class Pinopsida; order Cupressales; family Cupressaceae; genus Sequoia; species Sequoia sempervirens. Next base: position 207,264,480 of record VDFB02193867.1, on the reverse strand, counting down.
AGAATCCTGAAACATTAAAGAAGGAGAATGAAGGATCACAACCGGAGGAGATAAAAGAGTTGTTGACATAGTATGAAGACATCACATAAGATAATGTACCTAAAGGATTGCCACCTATAAGGAGTATTAGTCATCACATGGATCTTATACCTGGAGCTAGTTTGCCTAATAAAGCAACACATAGAATGACACCAACAAAGAATGAAGAATTAAATAGACAGATACAAGAGTTGTTGAGGAAAGGTTTGATCAGAGAAAGCTTGAGTCCTTGTGCAACACCAACAATATTAGCACCTAAGAAGGATGGAGAATGGAGAATGTGTACAAACTCTAGAGAAATTAACAAAATCACAGTTAAGTATAGATTCTCTTTGCCTATCATGGATTATTTGAGTGGAGCAAAGTATTTTACAAAGCTAGAATTGAAGAGCGGATACCACTAGATCAAAATTAGAGAAGAAGATGAATGGAATACTACTTTTAAGACAAATGAAGGGTTGTATGAGTGGTTAGTGATACCTTTTGGATTGACAAATGCACTGAGTACTTTCATGAGGTTGATGAATGAAGTATTGAAGAGATTCTTGGGTAAGTTTTTGATTGTATATTTGGATGACATTATGATTTTTAGTAAGACAAAAGAAGAACATTTGCAACACATGAGACAAGTATTACAGAAATTGAGAGAAGAGAAATTGTTGATAAACCTTAAGAAGTGTAGTTTCATGAAGGAAGAGTTGATATATAGGATTTGTGATTTCTATGAAAGGATTGAAGCTAGACCCTGAGAAAGTAAGAGCAATTGTTGAATGGCCTACACCTGAGAACATTGGAGAAGTCAGATCATTTCATGGATTAGATAGTTTTTATTGGAAGTTCATCCGAAATTTTAGTTCAGTATGTAACCATATGACATAAACAATGAGAGGTGACAAAAAGGACTTTAAGTGGACATCTGGAGCATATAAGAGTTTTGATTTATTAAAGCAGAAAGTGATAGAGCAACTTGTTTTGGCATTACTGGATTTCAATAAGGTATTTCAAGTTGATTGTGATGCGAGTGGAAATGCAATAGGAGTAGTGTTAAGTCAAGAAGGTAGACCTATAGCATATTTCAGTGAGAAGTTGAATGATGCAAGGAGAAGATATTTAGTTTATGATCAGGAGTTCTATGCCATAATTCAAGCCTTGAAGAAGAGGAGACATTACTTATTGTCGAAGGAGTTTGTGTTGTATACAGATCATCAAGCTTTGCAGTATTTGAACAGTCAAGGTAAGTTGAATTAGAGACATATGAGATGGGTAGAGTTCATGTAGAGTTATACTTTTTTTTGAAGCATAGGAGTGGAAAATCAAATAAAGTTGTTGATGCATTGAGTAGGAGAAGGAACTTGTTGATAGAGATGAGAGTTGAAGTATTAGGTTTTGATGAATTGAAACATATGTATGAGGAAGACACTGATTTTTCAAAACCTTGGAAAGTATGTAAGGAACCTGTTATGACAGATAGGAGCAAGTGGTTGGACTATTTCATTCAAGAAGATATGTTGTTCAAAGGAAATCAGTTGGGCATACCTAGAAGTTCAATGAGAGATAATCTGATAAAGGAGAAGCATAACTTGGTGGATTGGCAGGACATTTTGGCATTGATAAGATAGTGTCATTGGTGAATGAAAACTAGTTTTGGCCTCAAATCTATAAGGATGTAAGGAAATTTGTTCAAAATTGCAGAGTTTGTCAAGTTGCAAAAGGGAGTAGCTAGAACACTGGATTATATAAACCTTTTGCAATACTAAAGAGACCTTGGGAAGACATTAGTATGGATTTTGTATTAGGATTGCCAAAGAAATAGAGAGGACATGATTCCATATTTGTGGTGGTAGACAGATTTTCAAAGATGGATCATTTCGTACCCTGTAAGAAGACAACTGATGCAGTACATGTAGCATACCTATTATTTAAAGAGATTGTGAGATTGCATGGATTACCTAAGAGCATATTTTTAGAAAAACATACAAAATTTGTTGGATACTTTTGGAAGACACTTTGGAAGAAGATGAAGACAAATTTGAAGTTTAGTTCAACATTTCATCCACAGACAGATGGAGAGACAAAGGCAGTGAACAGGATTTTGGGAAATTTGTTGAGATGTTTGGTTGGAGAAAAGGCTAGAAGTTGAGACTTGATTCTTTCACAAGCAGAGTTTGCATACAATAACTCATTGAATAGGAGCACAAGAATAACACCTTTTGAGATTGTTACCGGAGCAAACCCTAGAGGAGTAGCAGAGTTGAGAGATATCAGTATGGAAGAAAAGAGAAGTGCAGGAGTAGAAGAATTTTTAGATCACGTGAAGATAGTGCATAATCATGTTAGGAAGCATCTGGAGGAGATGAATAGTAAGTACAAAGAACAAGCAAATTATGAGAAGAGGAGACATAAAGAATTTGAAGTAGGAGATGAAGTGATGGTGTACTTGAGAAAAGAGAGATTTCCAGTTAGGACATATAAGAAGTTGAAGATGAAGAAGTTTGGACCTTGTAGGATACTCAACAAATTTGATTAAGGAAATGTGCATATGAAGTGAAGTTATCAGAGACATTGAGTATATCACCTATTTTCAACATTGCAGACCTATATCACTATCATGAAACATAGTTCAATGACAACATGAAAGAAGACTTGAAGACACAGTTACCACAACAAGTACCATAATAGATTGAAGAAATCTTGGATAGAAAAATTGCATGCAACACCAGAGGAAGGTAGTATAGAGAATATCTTGTGAAGTGAAAAGGAAAACCAACAGAAGACTCATCTTGGATATCTCAGGTTGAGGTAGACCATCTTGTTTCCCCTCTAACCCCATCAAAGTGAGGGAATTACTTTCAAATCAACCCCGGGTGTCTGATGCAAGAGCATCCTTGGTTCACAAGCAGTCTTGCATCAACCAAAAACAATTGCATCTCAATTTGTTTCTTTTCATTTTATTGTTTAGTTCAGTCATAAGTAGTTTCTGTATTTTGGTCCACATTTTGATTTCAGACCTTGTAGAGCTGGACTTAGCATCTAGACATGTTGATCTACATCATATTCGATTTTTAGAACATTTGGGCATGTTATCGGAAAGTTATCACTATCAGAAGATCAACAATTTTCTCAAAACAAAGCATCCTGATAGTCTTGGACAATCAGCTAAAGGAGAAGACTTGCAGAGCCTACTGACACATCATTCAATGTCCTATAGTTCGTGGCTAACCTTCCTTGGGAATCCACACTCCATTTCATTCATTTGCTGAAGAGCCCTATCCATTTAAAGTTTGACCTATCTATGTATACATGTTAGACCTCTTTCGTGGAGTGTGAAACCTTCTTGGGCTGACACAAAGGAATCTTATGATCCGGAGATGATATATATTGATATAATAGATCCTTAGGAAAGTATTTTTTGATCAAGGAGAGAAGATCGATCATTATATTCTTTGCAAGGGAGCTTCACTGCTATATCTTGAGCATATTCTGTAATTGTGAGATCAGGCTTGTGAGTCCTAATTGTAAGGCCGCATGTTGTCTGCTAGTTTGTATTTGAATTCTATCATATATATTTTAAATGACCAAATTTGCATTTGTTTCATATCTTGGAGTTGTTAAATCCATTGTGTTTACTCTTGCTACATGGTCTGGACAATTCTCTTCAAGGAACCGAGCTTAACCGTGATTGCACCAATAAATAGGGATGGATGAAGGATATAACAAATTTTATGGATAAGGATAAATAGGGATGGATAGAGAATATAAAAAAATTGAATGATGAGGATTAACCATGTATGTTTCTTGATTTGGAAGGTTTCCTCTATATAGGTGTTCAAGGTTATAGTTTAGGGGAATCATGGATCCAATACTTATAAGGTACCTAATCATGGCATCCTTGTCCTGCCTTAAGATATATCTTAGTGGATTATTTACTTTTCATTAGAGATGACCAATAATTTTTTGACTTGAGTTAGTCGAATATCTTGTGCTAGGACATCCTTGGTCTAAAGGCTCTTAACTGTTCATGATTAGGAAATTATAGCTTATAGATAGCTTTATTGAGATAATACCATCAAGGAGTTCATTGGTATATTCATCTTAAGTGGTCAACAAAACTATCATCCTTGTGATACTATTCTTAATTAACAATGCTATCATAATCATTAAAGTCAAATTTATTATTAGATTGGATGAAAAAGGGGTCATAAATTAGTATTTATTATATTGATTGGATTATATTTATAAAAGGTTCTAGATTCAATTTTTTGCATGGGTTTAGCAAAAATAAGAAGACAAATAAGACACAAAAATCCTAGCTATTCGATTAGGAGTGTTTGTTCTTGTAGGCCCATAAACATACTTTGACCTAGGTGTAGATAGTATGACCTATGATCCCAAGGTGAGGACCACTTTTGGCCATCAAGGTTGCATAAGATGTGAGAGGAGAGCATGCTTGGTCTGCTATTTTATTTCTAGAAGTATGGTGTTGGAAAATTCTTGAGGATAAATGCTTGTACTAGTGCAATGCAAAGAACAAATGACTAGTAGGTTCACTATGTTGGTCTTGCATGTAAGGTTCAACTAGAAGTCCTTTATATAATTGAAGGTATGTGAGGCCCAACTCTATGAAACTAAGATGTTTATCTATGGTGCGTGACTAGGGTTGAATCCCTCCTCACTTTACTTTGTCCTCTAGAACAAAGTTACACCAAAAATGAAAAATCCACCTTATAGGACCACAATTCTTTTTATTCTCAATCCCCAAATTTATATATGCCACCAAAACATTTGGATTCAAGCTGACACTTGATGATGAAATCAAATATAGGCCCACTTATATAAAAATAAAAGAAGGAAGAGTCAATTTTGATCCTCATAATTACACAAAGCAAAGGAGGAGAGGATATACATGAACTACCCTTGGGATACACAAGTGAAGAGAGCCCTTTTGATCCTGAAAGACAAATAAGGTGTGAGAGGAGAAAATACACGATAAAATCATGATCACAAAAAATAATATTGATTTATTTTTAAAAATACAATGATTAAGATTAGTTGTAAATCAAATATTGAACAAATGATCCTGCACATGCATGTTCTAGTAATTTAAAGAATTAAGTCTTCTTCATATGATGGTAGTTACACCCATGAATTAATGTTAAAAAAGTATAATTAAACCATACCACTAGAAAAATAATGAAAATAATATAAAATTTCAAAAAAACCTAAATCTAAGTCCATTTGTGAAAGTCATAAGACTTTGAAGCTCTTAAAAGGTGATTAAACAATGAAAAATAAAAAAATAATGATTTAAAAAAATATGAATCATAAGAAAAGTATTAGTTATATCATTCTAAATCTCAAAAATTCTACCCTATTTAAAAAATAATGCTAAAAAACCTCTATATCACTATGGTTGTTGACATCTATTTTGTAGTTGATGTGGCCAGGAAATGACTACCAATGGAGTTTTAAAACCTTGATGGGGCTAGGGGTGTGGGCCTTGACATATAAATTGCAATTTACGGGGTAACCTTTGTATCCCATCTTGCCACCAATTTTTTAAAATTTTATTTTTATGATTTGTTTTTTATTTTATTGTATGCTTATGTAGAGTTTGTACGATCATTATAGTAATTTTTTGTCTCATGTTGCAATTTTTTTCAAATTGAACAAATTTTATATGGATTTATAGTTTCTCAAGCCTTCTAAATGCAATGTAAAGGTCCATTTTGCACCAAAGTTCCCTAAAATATAGGTGAACTATAAAAATTCAACCAACCCCTACCATAAATCGTATCAAAATCAAGCCAACAAACATTAAAATTAAGATTAGATTATGATTAAGGGGTCCCATTGACTACACCAAAATATAAACAATGAATTTAGAATAAAATAAAAAATGAAAGGGAATGATTAATATTCTTTTTCTAAACACACACAAGCCTCAAATGGAGCATTAATTCATCTTTGCTTGTGTTCTCATGAAGTGTGGATGTTCAAATGTTAATACAATATTATTTTTGTAGCATGTTAATGATTTCCTATAGATTTGTCCATACATGGAATGAAAAAGGAGAGGGAGATTTATATGTTTTTGAATGAGGACATGAATAATTAATATTGTTACACTTGATTCACAAACTTTGAGTTGCTTTTCTTGATTTTGTTTTAAAATTGATTTGAATGAACTTTAATTTATTCTATTTAAGAATGTGCCAGCATAAATAAGAGAATTTAAAATTTGCATGACTAATTAGTGCAAGAGTAAATGACATGTTGAGGATAATTAATTAATTAGGATTTGACTAATTAATTATTCATGAATTGACTAATTAAATGATGTGTGTGTGAATTTTATTTAAGAATTGACTAATTAATTATTAATTAATAATGAAATGATGTTAGTGGATAAAGATGATAATTAATTAAGAAAAAATTAAATAACTAATTAATGAAAATTAATTAGCTAATAGAGTTTGATGATATAGTGCAATTAATTAATTGATCAAATAGGTGATATTAGAGTGAATTAGCTGGGATGAACAAATGCATAGAATTAATGATAGAAAGTGATGAAATTTAGGTGTCCACAATATATATGCAATGATTCTATGAAAGAAAGGTAAAAAAAGAAAATGATGGCTATAAAAACATCTTATATTATTCTACACAATTGACTATAGGAAGTAATAACAAGTCAAGCCACAAGAAATCACAAAAATGATACTTGTTATAGGAACAACTATACTACATATATTAATACCATTATTAGGAAAAACCATAGATATAGCTCATGAAACATTAAGGTAATAATTTCTAAAACAATTACAAGTATTTAAATAATTAATGCGATTTTTAAGATCTTCACATTTGACATAACATCTTATTACTAGATTTGATATAAATAAAATTATTATAATAATTATTCATATAAAGTCTATAAACTTAATAATAAATCAAATCAAATCACACAATAATAAATAAATAAATATTTAGTTACTAATAGGCATAGTCCATCAAGGGGTCCCTTCTTCACATATTCTTTGTTGGAGGTCACCTTTGTCAAAATGTATTTATAATATTATCATTTCATATCTTTAACATTTAATCAACACAAGAATATGACTTGCGGATGCTGGATGAAAAAAAATGAGGGCGATTCTGTGCTTTGTTGGCCAAGCTAGGGCGTCTGTGCCCTAGCTCAATTTCCGTGTTCTGCTTGCAGGTGCGTCGTGGGGGGGTTCTTTCCGCGTTCTGGGTGAAGTCGGTGTTCTGTTTGCCTTCTTTCTGGGTTAGTTTCCTTTGGTGCGCGGTGGTGGCATTTTGAGTTTGCCGGCAGGGTGCAGGCCTGTGTTTGCTCAGCCAAGGGCGGTGTTCAGGTGGGGTTTGGTGTGCCTTACATCAGGGGAAGCTTTGTCTATTGGTAAGGCCCGTGTGGGGCTTTGATCGCTGGGTGTGGTGCGTTGGGTTTGGTGTGAAACGCCGCTTGTCTCCTCGGGTTGTGTGTTGTCTCGATCAGGGGTGGGGCTGTCCTATTTAAAGCTGAATCTCTTGAGTTTTGGTGGGCTGTAGTTGGAGCCGGTGGGTATTTGCTAACCTTTGTGCAAGGAGTTGTTCTTGTTTTCTCATCCCGAGGGCTTGCATGCCCGTTTGAAGTCTTGTTTTGGACTCATGTCACGAGGGGAATCATCTAGGGTTAGACCCAAGATGGATTTCCGTTTAGCCTTTGGATCAAAACCGTCGACGCAGGGGGTGAAGGTTTTTGACAATAATTTGTTTGCGCCGGATCAGGAGATGAATGTTTCTAGGTCATCTGGGGGCCCTAAGATCACGAAGATTAATGGATGTTTGGAAAGATGTAAAGAGCAACCAAAACTGGTTATCCCAATGGAGATGTTGGCTGAGGATATTGAGTATTATTTGAAGCATTCTTTTTATTGCAAGTTTATGGGTATGAGAGTCTCACTGCAGTTTTTGGAGTCCTGGGCTCAGGGGACCTGGTTGCCGGAGGGAGAGATGGAGATTAGGCTTCTGGCGAATAATTACTTTATGGTCTCCTTTGACTGCATGAATGATCGGAATGGGATTTTTGAGGAGGGTCCCTATTTTTATAACCAAGTAGGCTTGTTTATGAAGCCGTGGCATGCTGGATTCAATCCAACGGAAGAGCTCCCGAATAGGGTCCCAGTTTGGGTTCGGCTACCATGGCTCCCGGTTGAATGCTGGTGTGAGGATGTGCTGCATTTGGTAGATGTAATGCTTGGAAAACCTGTTGGGTCTTCACAGCAGACGCAATTTAAAAAGGTAATGACTTTTGCCCGTATTTGTGTGGAAATTAATTTAAGCAAGCCATTGCTAGATTTTGTGGAAGTGAGTGCAGGATCATATACCTGGGTAAAGCAGTTGGACTATGAAACTCTTCCTTTTTGGTGTCGATTTTGTCACAAATATGGACACTTGCAGCGTAGATGCCCTAGGGCTAAGCCGACGGTGCCCCAGTCCTCTCAACCTCCTTGCAATCTGCCTAGGGCTGATCGGGGGAAGGAGCCTATTCCAGGTGAGGATGGATTTACTCCTGTCAAAGCTCAGAATAGGAACCGGGGGCAGAAGAGGACCCTAGGGGATAGGCAGGATGATGACACTTTTAATAGGTTTGAGGTCCTAGATGATCTCATCCAACAGGAAATGAACCCGGGTTTGTTGAATATGGATAAGGGAACTTTGGGTTCAGGAAAGGATGGGCCTTCCTTGGAGGCTATGCAGGTTGTGCAAGATACGAACGTTGGGCAGATGGATACGGATCATCAGTTGACTGACCAGGTTGTGCAGGATCCTGCTATTGGAATTCTGAAGATTGGGGAAGATGGTTCTTCTCTTACCGTCAAGGCTGGTGTGGAAGTTGGTAAGGGCTCTTTGTCATCTCCTCGCATGGGTATTCTGCAAAAGGAACCAAAAAAAGGGGTTGGCAAGAAGAATTCCAAGTTGGGTAGGAAAAAGGATACTGAAAAGATTAAGTCAACTGGGGAAATTCTGATGGAGTCAGGGGCAGTCAGGACCCTAGATTCGCACTTCTCATGTCCCCAAAAATGATTGTTTTATCATGGAATGTAAGGTGCTTGAACAATGGCCCTCGACAAAAGGTTGTTTGTGAGTTGGTTAGGAATCATTCCCCAGATATTAATTTTTCTTCAGGAGACTAAATTATCTATGGAGAATATGTTGAATATGGTACCTAAGTTGTGGAAGTTTGGCGAGTGTCAGTGTATTGGTGCTCATGGGGCTTCTGGGGGGGTAGCTTGCCTATGGAACCCTCGGAGGGTCTGTCCTCTTTGGTGGATGTCTTCTAGATCTTCTATATCCTTGGTGGCCTCATGCTTTGTGACAGGGGAGAGTATTCTTCTCTCTAATGTGTATGCGCCTGTTGAGTATTAGGGTAAGTGGCTTTTATGGTCTCATCTTCGTTTTGTTTGCAGCCTGGTGCCTTTCCATGATCCATGGATCTTGGCTGGGGATTTCAATGCTATCGTGGAGTTGTCTGAGAAAAGGGGTGGAATTGCTAGGTTGGAGCCTGTCACGATGCTTCTCAGGGATTGCATTTCAGATTTAAATCTTATTGATATTCAACCCAGTAATGGTCGTTTCACGTGGAATAATAGGAGGACTGGAGAGGACTGTGTTGCTAAGAGGCTAGATTGGTTCCCGGTCTCCTGTTATTGGGTTGGAAACTTATGGTCTACCTCCTCTGAGATTTTGGATTGGAGGGGCTCAGATCACTGGCCTATCAAGCTTAGTATCATCTCTACTTGGGTGCCTCGAACTCCTTCTTTCAAGTTCCAACTTATGTGGTTGCGGGATTCTTCTCTCTATGACCAGGTGACTGTGTGGTGGAGGATAGGCAGACCCGCCTTTGGTACATCAATGTATATGTTTGTCAAGCTTCTTCAGTTTGTCAAGTATCAACTTAAAAGGTGGAATAGGAGGTGTTTTGGTAATATTTTTCATGGCAAGGCTGCCGCTCAAGAAGAGCTGAATAATATTACACATTTGATTTGAGAGAATGGGGTTTTTGAGGATCTTTTAAAAGAGGAGGCAAGGACCCTGAAGATGGTGGAAGAATACGAATTACGGGAGGAGATTTATTGGAAGCAAAAGGCTCGGGTTGATTGGATACAAGAAGGGGACAAAAACACTGCCTTTTTCTTTAACTCTGTAAAGGCTAGGAGGCATGGTAACTCTATTTCTGTTTTGGTTAATTGAAGGGGGGATCATCTTGTCTCATTCCAGGAAATTGCTGATGAGGCTTCACAGTATTTTGTGGCTCTATTCAGAGAGGATTTGCAAAGGGGTTTAGCTGAGGAGGAACATGTTCTTTCTTGTTTTCCTCAGTTGGTTTCTAGGGAGGCAAATGAGTATTTGATGAGAGAGATTTCTCTAGAGGAGCTAGAGGAGATTGTGTTTCAGATTAAGAAAGGGAAAGCTCCTGGCCCAAATGGTTTCCCAATAGAGTTTTTCCAAGAATTCTGGGATATCATTAAGTTGGATCTTTTGGCAGTTGTTCAAGAGTCCCAGAGCAACAAGCAGATGTTGAGAGCTCTTAATGCCATCTTCATTGCCCTCATTCCCAAGTGTGAAGGTGCAGATAGGTTAACTCAGTTTTGACCTATCTCCCTTTGCAATGTTGCTTATAAAATTATTTCAAAATTAATGGCTGAGCGGCTGAAGAAGTGGCTTAATGTGTTGATTTCGAAGGAACAGAGTGGATTTGTTGCAAGTCGACAGATCTTGGATGGGGTTGTTATTGCTACTGAAACCATCCACTCCATGGCCAGTTCACAGGAGAAGGCAATGTTCATTAAGTTGGATATGGCTAAGGCCTATGATAGGGTTAAATGGTGTTTCTTGAGGAAAATCCTGGTTGCTTTTGGATTTAGTGAAGAGTGGATCCAATGGGTCATGAGTTGTGTTACGTCAGTATCCTTCTCAGTGCTGATAAATGGAGAGCATTCTGAGCTTTTTGGTGCTTCTAGGGGTTTACGTCAAGGGGACCTGCTTTCCCCGTACTTATTTCTTCTTCTAGCGGAAGGTCTTGGGTGGCTGTTGAAAATAAATGTTGAGTTAGGTACCATTTAGGGTTGGCGGTGGGGTGGAGATTTGCCTCCGCAGTCTCACTTACAATTTGTTGATGATACGACTTTGATGGGAATGGCTACTATCAGGGAGGCTACTTCTTTGAGGCAGGTGCTGGATGTCTACTTGGTGGCTTTAGGGCAAATGATTAATGAGGATAAATCCTCCATCTTCTTCTTCAATACGCCGGGCCCCATTCAGAGAAGAATTACTAATATTCTGAGGTTTCAAATAGGGGCTCTCCCTTTTAATTATTTGGGTATTCCAATTTCTGTTGGTCGTCTTCCCAAAGGTTCTTGGCAGAATGTTATTGATAAGTTTCGCGCGAAAGTCAATCATTGGACCCATAGATGGTTGTCTTTTGCTGGGTGGGTTCAACTTCTTAAGTCAGTTGTGCAGGCTCTTCCTATTTACAGGTGCATGCTTCAAGTGGCTCCTGTGGGATTTCTTAGGGAGTTGGATTCTCTCGAGAGGCAATTTTTATGGGCTGGTTGCATGTCGTCCTCCAAGTGGAGCCTGGTTAGGTGGGAGGACGTGTGTAGTCCTAAGCAGTATGGTGGTTTGGGTCTTCGCCAGTCAACTTTGTTTGGAGTGGCTGTGACTGCTAAGCTTTTCAGAGATGGTGCATGGAACGGGATCAGTTGTGGGCCAGGATACTATCTCATAAGTATTTTCCAGGTATCCCTCGATTTGATCTCCCTAGGTATCCTCTTGCGGGGAAAGGCTCAATGATTTGGAGCACACTCTAGAAGGGTGTGAAGCTCATTAAGGATGGTTTATTTTGGATATGTAGAAGGGGCTTTGAAGTTCTTTTTTGGTCGGACTCTTGGGATGGCTTCCCTCCCCTTACCTCTCAGTTTCCTCACCTGCTTCCTTTGAGTTAGAGATTTCTTGAGGCTGGTTGGTCCCAGGTAAGTGACTTTAAGTCCTTATCTTTTAATGGTCAGATGGAGAGGGCTTGGTGGAAGGATCCCACTGAGTGGCCTGTTATGGGGATGGAGGATAGCAGTACTGAACTCAATACAATTCTTTGCAATAGGCGTTGTAGCTCTCTTCGAGAAGAGGATATTCTTGCTTGGATACACAATCCTAAGGGGTTATACTCTGTGGCTTGTGGTTATCAGGTGTTATTGGCTCAGAAGTTGGCTAGGGTGGAGGTTCATTGGTGGAAGTGGGTTTGGAATAAGTTATCGTGGCCAAAATGTAATTGCTTTGTCTGGACTTTGGCATGGAATAGGTGCTTGACCTGGGATAATATCCGTAAGCGTGGTTTTCAAGGGCCTTTAGCTTGTGTTCTCTGTGGGAAAGAGGAGGAGGATTCCTCGCACTTGTTTTTTCGATGCCCATTTGTTGTTCAACTTTGGCACTAGTGGTGGGGGGTTTGGAAGCAACCTTGTGTTCACACTTCTTCTTTGGTGGAGTTCTAGGATAGTTTGGGAAGACCTCCATTGATGGCTTCCTTCCTGCAGGATGTTTGGTATGTTGGACCTACTTTTCTTCTTTGGCAGATTTGGCTTGAGCGGAATCGCAGGATATTTCGCGGCGTAAATTTGGGCGGTCAACAAGTGTGGTTACGTATGTTAGGTATGATTCAGGAGTCGGTTGTGGCTATGAGTGAAGGGGTGTTCCCCCTGGAGAAAGGGGATGCCGAGTTGGTGGATAGACTAGGATTGCAGGGAATACATTCTTCTTCTGTTGTTTCCAAAAGAGGCAGGCTTGGGATTAAGAGAGTGTAGAGGTTGGGTAGATGGGTACCCCCACCGGCAGGTGTTTTGAAGATCAATACTGATGGATCTTCTAGAGGAAATTCTGGGCTTGTTGGGATTGGTGGGGTGGGTAGGGATTCAGGGGGTTTGATGATTTTTATTTTCTCTATTCATGAGGGGGAGGAGACGGTTAACCTTATGGAGGGTTTGGCGATTCTTTATGCTGTGGAGTGGGCCCTTGCTTTGGGATGGCAAAAGGTTATTTGTGAAGCTGATTCACAGATCTTGATTAATCTGTTGAATGAGAGGAAGATGTCAAATATTAATTGGCGATTAGCCTCGGTTGTCCAGCAGATTCTTCAGGTTAGTTCTAGGATGGAGGCAGTTTCTTTTGCTCATATCCCGAGAGAGTGGAATCGGGTTGCTGACTGTTTAGCCAAATGGGCTTCCGAGCAAGGTGTTGGCTAGAAGATCGAGGACTGGATGCAAGTTTCCCCCGAGTTACGGTAGGATTTTTATAGGTTTCTTGAGGAGGATAAAAGGATTCTTGAGGATAGCTGAGGTTGTTCTTGGGTTTTGGTGTTGCTTCCTTTGGCTTTTGGGGCTTGGTCCCCCTGTTCTGTGTATAATGTTTTTTTTCTGATTCTCAATAAAGTTTTTACCCCTTTTTTTTTAAAAAAAACATTTAATCAACACAAAAATATTGACAAATAGATATGTTATATTCAACACGAAAAACACTACAACATTTTTTACTATTATTTCACTTGTTTAACATTCCTACAATCTATTATAGAGGGAAATGTTGGGAATTAAGATGTCCCAACTTTTACAAGTACTCAATAAAATATTTTATTATTAGGAATTTTCCTATAATTACATGTCATGTTTTAATTACATTTTATTTAATATTTGTGCTTCACCTCAAATAGAGTGTTGGAATCTATGTAAGGCATTTAATGCCAAGTGTCATTATTTAATATAAGGTGAATAAATATGACATATTTGGAGCACCCCCTCTTTTGTGGGATTGTATGACAACCACTTATTACATGTAAGAGCTAAAAATGAGGAGAGTTACTTTGGAATCTTGAATAGCTATGATAAAATGACAAGTTATGATGACATCTTATTACATGTATGAGCTAAAAATGGAGAGAGTTTGAAATCTTGAATAACTAGGATAAATGACAATTTATGGCGACATCTTATTACATGTAAGAGTTAAAAATGGAGAGAGTTTGGAATCTTGAATAGCTATGATAAAATGACAAGTTATGACGACATCTTATTACATGTAAGAGCTAAAAATGGAAGGAGTTTGGAATCTTGAATAGTTATGATAAAATGACAAATTATGATGACATCTTATTACATGTAAGAACCAAAAATAAAAAGAGTTACTATGAAATCTTGAATAGCTATGATAAATTCATTCTACAATGGAAGCAACAGAGACGTCTACATAAAAGCAATGTGCATTTATTTTGACGTTTCCACTGTTTACCGTTACAACTCGCCTACGTTACAGCTCACCTGGTAACTGACGAGGAAGAGTAAGCGCTTGGGTTGAATGAGAGACGAAAGTGGAAGAGTGGGCAATTGAGTTGGGCGTTACATATGGATGTACAATCAATATTTGCATCTTTAATCTTCTACTCTAGACCTGGCCTGTGCTTCTTTCTTTACATCTGCAACTACACCCGAAAGTTGTCTGTCCACTACAAATAGGAAATAGGTGGGCAAACTCTGAAGAAAGTCATTGAGACCCTGCATCGTTGGTATATCATTAAGTGTCTCAGAGAGTGAAAGAGGCTGGATCATTTGGCATTGGCGTCTATCTGTGCAAATTCTTGAGGTAAGTCAGCCATGAGTTTTATCTCATTCTAAAACAACTCTGTTGTTATCTGTTTAATGAAGGCATTGGTTCTGTAGTTTTATTTATTATTTATGATTTCATTGTAATAATCCAATGTTAGATTAATATTCGATTTGATGTAGAGATATTTCGAATTCTGAAATGAATATTACGTTTATTCTGTGGTTGTAAATTTTTTTATACAACAGATTAGGCGCAACATCCATCTACAAGGGAAATATACACTTGCGATTTAAAGTTTTGAATCAGGTTTGAATTTTCTGAATTTAAGGATTTTAAATTTACGAGTTTAATTTGCATTTAAATGGTTTAAGTTTCTAGAAATAATATTTGGATTGTATTTGCCATTTTTTTACTTGTGGATTGCTTCAAACATGGAAGCCAGTTTTTTTTTTAATTCTATTTCATGCCTTAACAATGGAGGAGCATGAGTGACCGACCATTGATCTTCCTGTTCCTTTTCACCTATTTGCCAATTTTTCTATTTTAAATTTAAATAAAACAACAGATCTTACATATTTTTTGGTGAAAACATACCATTCAACTCCTTGAATTTTTCAACATGTTAACATATTAACTTTTGATGTTTTTAGCCGTCTTTATGTAATGTTACAGGTAAGTGTTGTACTTCCATTGCTTTGGTTTTGAAAATTTGTAAGTTAGAGTGATTATATGAGCAAATAGATAATATTAACAGGAAAAGTGATGCATTTACATTGTGTTTGAGAGAAGTAGTAAAAATTTGCAACGCTAAACTGATTATTTTAGCAAATAATTAATTTATAGTGCTGAATATGTAAAATTTATGCAGATTCAGGTTAGATTGATTACTTACATATTCCAGTTAATTTGTTCAAATCCCCTAATATCCTAAAAATGTTATATCAACATTTTTTTTGAATATGGGTCTTTTTTCCGACTTGTATACAAATCCTATATTATATCTTAAAATGCTTCAAATTACTATGAATTCTAGAAAGGTGTCTTTCTCTCCAATTATATACAAATGCTATATTATCTTAATATTCTTTAAATTACCTGAATTCTTCAATATCTTAAGATTGTGGTTTGCCATGGGTATTTGCAGCATTTGGACAGGTAAACGTTAGACATTTTAATCAAATGTATTTAACATTCTTACCAATTCCTTCCTTACATTTTGAATAAATTAAGATTTTTATCATAGCTGCTAAAGCTCTTCTAATTTCTAGTTAAATCCTCGGTTATTTCTTTCATACAAATCATTTCCATCATCACTCATATAAATATTCTTAAAATGTTCAGAATACACCTGAGAATAACTATTTGTTGTGGCAAGAGAACCGGGAGACTATGGCTTCCACTACCATCCTAGCCAATGTCACAGGCCAGCCTTCGCTATCTCAATGAGGCTTGCAGGGCAAGTCTTCCGGGGATCGAACCCAAGATTTCAATCCAGTATATGTCCCTTACTCATCAGTCATTGTTGTCTGACATGACCTAAACTAAACAATAACTCTTGCTTTTGACTATGCCAATATAATTTCTGTAGAAGTTCGGACTAAAGCAAAAAAGACTAGATATAGGACACACCTTAGTATATGTCACATAAGTTAGCTCGAACCCAAGGCAGAAATAAACGATGGCTGAATTTAGCATAACATTTGAAAACAAACATAGCGGGAGAAGTAAAGACTAGCAGGAGTAGCAGAAGGAGAGATAGACAGTAGAAGGTGAAGGTGAAAAAGATTTTGGGCAGCGAAGGAATGATGATAAGCAAAAGGGATTTCAATCATAGGCAAATGTGGCCGCTCCAGGTGGATTATGGCGAGGTTTTTAAAAAAACTGCAAATTCTCCTACCATGATTAGCTCTTGATATCAGTGGAGGATTTGATATGCATCAATAGGATCACGGAAAAAAAAGATTGTTACAATGCCTTGAAGCCAATTTAACTTATAACTTGTTAAAAGTGTAGAAGATTAAACATCATTGCTTTGTTTCTGAAAATGATCCAGATGCATTGCTTTGTTTTAGGATATCAAGCTGCATAGTTGTTGTGTAATTTCAAATTTTGTAAGATATGTTTCAGCACTTTTATTTCCATTTTTATTGATTATCATATCTAGTCAACTGTTGTTGAAATTTTCTAAATGTTATAGAATTAGTATATTAGGACACTGTCCACTATAGGCACGTATTAGAAAGTAAGGTAAATGTTTGCCTACGGAATGGGATTCTATTCTTACGTACTACTGGCAAACTGGTAATGTGCAGAACATAGGATAGAATAGTAAACTGAAAGATATCATAGTTGAATGCCAGAAACTTTATTCATCATCAGAGATATCATGTACAAAAGAGTATCAGCAGTGATTGACAATATAACCATCGGCACATAACTCATTCATAATTCCTCCCCGACTATCCCAACCGACTACATATAACGCTCGGCGGTGGTTAGACAACCAATCGACACGACGCTTCGTAACAACATTAACATATCATTAATCTGAACATGCTTTCCCGAAAGTACATGACATTATTATTCTACTAACTATTGTTTTATTAACAATTGGCCGACTATGACCAAGGCCAACTACGGCCGACAACAAAGTAAAATATACGACTAACAGTAAATATGTTATTAAACTTGTGTTTTAAAACATACTTTGTTTGTCACTTGTTATTTCTTTATTATATTTACTGATTCTTTTTGTCAA
This sequence comes from Sequoia sempervirens, assembly GCA_007258455.2. Classification (NCBI taxonomy): domain Eukaryota; kingdom Viridiplantae; phylum Streptophyta; class Pinopsida; order Cupressales; family Cupressaceae; genus Sequoia; species Sequoia sempervirens. Next base: position 207,247,031 of record VDFB02193867.1, on the reverse strand, counting down.
TGAGGTTGCGTTGCTGTGAAATTCCTGCTAAATGTTGACAGGACAATTTTTTTTAAAGTTTTGACAAATTGAAAATAGCACTGATTCGATTAAATTGGTGTAAGAATAAACTATTAACCATTTTTTAAATTGCTATTTATGGCGTTCAATATAGTAATATTTCAGCAGCCTAATACAAATCAAGAGAGACATTCTATACATTAAATTAGACAGGTCTAAGGTCTGTTTGTGTAACCTAAATTACATGTTTAAAAAAACAACTCTTAAAGAGGACTTTTATAACAATGACATCCTCCACAAAGAACATTCAATAAAAAGAAAAAATAGTAAAACTTAAGAAACTGTGTTTCAGAAAAAATTTAATGGATTTGTATTTTTTTAAATGTAGAAGAATAAGTTTTCAAAAAACCATAGGCTTAAATAGGTTTTCTTTCCAAACAAGATAATAACACAATATTTTACCACACGCCAGAACCTCTTTTCAGGTAATATTGTCTTCAAAATATAGTCCAGTCTTCTAAGAAGCTATAGTTACCACTCAACATAACACAATGAATTGTATGTTGGAGATGATAAAATGACTTGAACCGAAGACGAAGATTCAGTATCACTTATTTTTCAGTCTTTCTGATATTAACCATTGAAACCCACAACATTCATTATCTTCACACTCAAAACTTATAACAAGCATATGCTTCCCTTAGATAGCAATCACCCTATCAGAACTAAAAGTTTACAAAAGGACAGCATGTATTCCACTGTATTTTCAAAATTGATTTTCAGTTTATAAACCTGTTAATTAATAGGTGCACCTGCATATACAACCACTACTTAGATCCCGGATTGATAAGCAAACTTTCTAGTTTCCTCATATATCTACAGCATACCAACATAATAACAGAACAATTAAGAAGATGCGAATATAAAAATAGATAAAACAGGTTGTTGCAATATCTGAATTGCTATATAATCCATATTGCAACTTAGCTCATATGGCTTAAGGGAAACATAATCCATTTACAGAACATCCCCATTCAATGCCCTCAAAAAATATCCAACCATAACCTTCACCTTTCAGCATTCATGAAGATATGTAATATAATCCATTTATAGAACGAAACAGCAGCCATACCACTGCCTTAAGGGCAATACGGCAATATTATTCCATTTTGCATAATCATCAGACCTTGATCCATCCATATGTCAATCATAGCCTTTTCAGTAAATACAACTTATATTCTCTTGTCATTGATATATGTTGAAAAACTCATCCAACAATAACTCAATTAGATCATCATAAAAAGTATAGATAATAACTTCTTCCTAGTGTGTCATCATTAAAAGTATAGATAATAACTTATTCCTAGTGTGTATGTATGCCTCTTTGTCTAAGAATACATTCCATCTCAGCATACCTTAGTACAGCTATTATAACAATTAGCTTAAGAAAGTGCTCTTAAAAGAAAAACCATTTAACAATACAATACAAGCACAAATTGTTTACAGATGTAAGAATAGCTTAACCAAGATTTCCACTAACCAACTAATTCAATTAATAGCAACTGGGGCATATATCCAATAATTAATGTAAAAACAAGAAAATATATACAACCTCTAAATTTTTGTACATTAGTTTTGTAATTTTTTTTAAGTACATTTCAATTAAAAACCTAACATGATGAGGCATTAAATATCATATGCATTCAATAAAGAATCTTCTTTAAAAATGTTCAAAATGTTTAAGAAACTTGAAGAGTTATTTAGTGAGGGCAATTTACAAGGCTCTATTCCTACTTGTTCCAACTTGAACAGGACAGAACATTCCAAAACTTAAAATTAAATAGCACAATTAAGTAAAAATTTAGGACTGCTGCTGCTATGGATAGTCATTTAGAAAGGGCAAACAACAGGACTCTAATCCAACTTTTGGAGTAGAAAACATTCCAAAATTTAATATTGAATCGGTGCAAAAGTAGTAATTTAGGACTACTACACACTCTATTGTGATCATGTGAAAGAAAATATTAGCTGCAATAGAAATTCTACACCAGGTTTGATCTGACAGTAATGAAGAGACATGTACTCTTATCATATTCAAATATTGAAACATACAAATTACCATGTTTCACATGATTAATAAAATCTATTTTTTATATAATCTTCAATTCCACTGTTGGTATTCAGTTAATACTACATCTATTTTTTAAGAATGATGTTGTTAATATGTTATAAAGATCAAAAGTCATATTAAAATGCCTCCTTCACATCTTGAATTATGATGAATTTCCTAAGATCCACATAATAAATGTCATTCAATTACTTCAAAAAACAAGTCGACAGATACCACCAACTGCTTCACCAACTTCTGCATTTATCCAATGTAGAATGATATTCTGAGGAAACCAATTTCCATAATTTTAAAAAAAGACCCACACAGTGATGCACACACACACACCTGTAGCCACACACCATATATACATACCCATATATTTCAGAACCACTCGATTTTTTATAAGCAGTGGAAGAATTCAGGCACTTGCTCTTCTAATGATGGAGGGAGAGGTATGAACTCGACCAAAAATCAAGGCCCTCAATTTTGGCAAAGTTGGGTTCTGAGGGATGTGTAATATCAGCAATCAATATGCCATCCTGTTTTATGAGGAATATTATCTTTCAGAAATCATTTGGTGCATTTTTGTTCTTTTGAATCATTCTTCATATAAGAGGCCAGTAGTATGAATTTTTGTTCTTTTGAATCATTCTTGATGTTAGAGGCCAGTTGTATGAAATTTGTTTCTTGCATACATATATGACATTGTCCACCTGTTTTTTCAACAAAAAAGAGGGGTAAAAATTTATTAAAACAAGAGAAAATTACAGAGCAAAGTCATTACATAGTCTTATCAAGCTCCACCAAATGGTCCAACTGTTGAGACAAATCAGGGGGTAATTGACCCCGATCAACCAAATTCCAATCATGAATATGATCAGAAGCCCATTTAGCCAAACAATCAGCAACACCATTCCACTCCCTAGGAATATGAGTGAAAGTAACAAACTCAAGAGAAACACAAAGATTGAGAATTTGTTCAATAATCAAAGCCAGGTGCCAACTAACATCCTCTAACCTCCGCCTGTTCAGCAAGTTCACCACAACCTAGGAATCAGATTCACATATAATCCTGCGCCACCCCAACTTACTGCCATGCTCCACAGCCAGTAAAATTGCCTGAGCCTCCATAAGATTATTAGTATGAAGACCCTTATAAATAGAGAAAATAAATTGAACATCCCCAGAACTATCCCGACCAACACCACCAATTCCAGCATGACCAGGGTTTCCACGAGAAGAGCCATCTGTGTTAACTTTAAGGATGCCTTGAGGAGGAGGAGACCATCTTCCCTCCCTATTCACCTTCGGAGTTGGATGCCTACACCTGTTGCGCATAAGCTGCTAATATGCATTATTTCAAGAATATTTGACAGAGTAGTTGCGAGCGCTAATATGCATTATTTCAAGAATATTTGGAAGATTTCACATTGCACTCCTTTCTGGCTGTGGGTCTTGACTATAGGTTGCATTCTGAAGAAATTTTTAGTTTTACCTTTTTCCATGAAGAATTAAGTTTATTATTTAAAAAGCCTTTGTGCCTGCCATATCCAGATGATATGATTATTGAATCAAATTATGGAATATTTGAATTTTGAACATTTAATGATTGAATTTAAAAATATGTTTAGATCATTACAGGATGATTAATGAGGAAAGATCCAACTATTTTTTCCAGACAAGGTAGAGGAATGCATAAATACAATGCAATAAAACTGAGCAGACATTAACTATTGCTAGCATACAAGTTCTGAACATCAGTGTTTTCTTGAAGGATTGGTACAAAGAGGCAGTCTTGACAGTATCGATTTTTTCATTCTCCACTAAAGAATCTCAATAAGCAGATTTCAATTACAGTCTTTAGCAGTAATCCCCACCAGGACAAGTTCTAATTTTATGCAAACTTTCCATTGTATTCCTTGACAATAGACAACAAGAAGTCTGTCTAAACAAATGTAGATTCGCATATATAAATTAGGTTTAAGTGACAGAGTTAACATGGGCATAATATAATATAATTAATGCAAGACAACAAGACCATTAGTACTGATAATGTAAGGGTAGATAATTAAGATCTCTTTGTATCCAAGCAATGGATTGAATATAAGCCCTGTAAACAAGGAAAACATTGAGATTGCATTGATGAAATTGCCGCTATAAGGTTCGCATTTTCACTAATAGAACAGTGTAAGATGCCTGATCATGTTTAATGAAGTTTTGATACCTGATTATGTTTAATAAAGTTTTATGTTCCTAGGAAATTCAGAATTTAACAATAAGCCACTGAAAACATATGGAACAGTGAGCAACACTTCAAACCCTTCCTACAAATGTAAACAGTTACAGTATTTTGAGTACAAAGATTTAGGTCAGTCCGACCCAGATGATCACCAATTCAGCTTAGAATTAAAAAAAAACACAGTATGACTGTTCAGCGCACCCAGAAATGGATTCTAAAGTAAGATCTCACCAGAGGGAGTAACTGAAATGCATGAATGCACTATTGGAGACCTCACTTGTGATGGAGCACCAAAGAAACTTGGAGAAAGCCATTTTACAGATGGATTTGCACGATTTGGCATTACAGGATGCAATCCAATTTGATGCATCTGATGCTTGAGGTTCCAAGGGCAAACCAAAGGTGGCTTAAGTGTAGAAGGCCAAGAAGTGATAACAAAGGAGCGGCAGCTTTTGGATGTTGAATCTTATTCATAAATGGGCCTCGTGCTTTTTTCCCATTAGAAATGGTGGGGGAATGTATAGTGAAGGCAAACCACGCGATGCCGGCAAAATTTTGATGAAATGTTGGTTTTCATAAGAACCACTAGGCGACTGATACTGCCTATAACATTCTTACCGATTCCTTCCTTACATTTTGAATAAATTAAAGACTTTTATCATAGCTGCTAAAGCTCTTCTAATTTCTAGTTAAATCCTCAGTTACTTCTTTCATACAAATCATTTCCATCATCACTCATATAAAAATTCTTAAAAAGTTCAGAATACACCTGAGAATAACTATTTGTTGTGGCAAGCGAACCGGGAGACTATGGCTTCCACTACCATCCTAGCCATTGTCACAGGCCAGCCCTCGCTATCTGAATGAGGCTTGCAGGGCAAGTCTTCCGGAGATCGAACCCATGATTTCAATCCAGTATATGTCCCTTGCTCAGCAGTCATTGTTGTCTCACATGACCTAAACTAAACAATAGGTCTTGCTTTTGACTTTGCCAAGATAATTTCTGTAGAAGTTCGGACTAAAGAAGAAAAGACTAGATATAGGACACATCTTAGTATATGCCACATAAGTTAGCTCCAACCCAAGGCAGAAATAAACGATGGCTGAATTTAGCATAACATTTGTAAACAAACATAGCGGGAGAAGCAAAGACTAGCAGGAGCAGCAGGAGAGATAGACAGTAGAAGGTGAAGGTGAAAAGGATTTTGGGCAGCGAAGGAATGATGATAAGCAAAAGGGGTTTCAATGATGGGCAAATGTGGCTGCTTCAGGTGGATTATAGCGAAGTTTTCTTAAAACCTGCAAATTTTCCTACCATAATTAGCTCTTGATATCAGTGGAGAAGATTGTTACAATGCATCAATAGGATCATGGAAAAAAGATTGTTACAATGCCTTGAAGCCAATTTAACTTGTAACTTGTTAAAAGTGTAGAAGATTAAACACCATTGCTTTGTTTTTGAGAATGATCCAGATGCATTGCTTTGTTTTAGGATATCAAGTTGCATAGTTGCTGTGTAATTTCAAATTTCGTTTGATATGTTTCAGCATTTTTGTTTCCCTTTTATAAGTACTATATTATATTTCAAGGGGATTTTGAATATGTATTTTAATCTAGTCTATTATATGAGGTGTATCACACAATTTACAACTTTATTACATTGATGATGGATTGAGTGTGATCCGTTGATGAAAAAAACTTAAACACAATCAAAAATCCAGAAATCACAAAATCTTCAACATGATAGATTGTGGAAATCTCATAGCATTAACTTTATTACTGTCAAATATGTTTAAATAGATTTATTAGTGTTGACATTACAATTTATTTTGAATATGAATTTTTGTAAAGAGTTTGATTTAGATTAGGAGTATTAGAGTTCAATTTAAAGTAGCACAAATGTTTGTATTGAATAAAATATCAAACAGTTATAAAATTGTGCGCTATATCACAAAAGCTTGGGTATTTATAATTTTATACATAAGAATATTTTAAATTGGCAAATTAGTTGTTAGTTATTAAGCTTTTATGTGTAAAGGAATATTAATATCATTAAATTAGATATTAATGTTAGATTTATTTTACTTGGTTATGTAGGGATTGTAGTCATTTTTCACAAAGTCAAGAGGAGTATAATGCATTTTTTTCACAAAGCAAGAGGGAAGTATATCGTCTTTGAGGTCAGTTAATTTCTACTTTCTTCAAAATCTCTATAGATTTACACATTTCCAATCTTAATTAATATAAGACCATGTTTAATGTATTATCATGTTTCTTCAAAATTTGTATAATAATATAATATAATATTATAATAATTATAATGTAATATTATAATATTATATAATATAATAATATAATATAATATATAATATATAATATTATATATAATATATAATATATAATATTATAATATCATAGTATATAATATAATAATGTTATAATATTTTAATAAAATTAGCAAATATAACCTATATATAAAATATGTCCAAATGTATTGAGGCGTTGAATTTTTATTAAAGTTGAATGATGAAAAAATTAAACGCCTCAACATATTTTATATATAGGTTATATATTTGCTAGTAGCAGTCGCGACGTGTGTAACACATTGAATAAATTAATATATTTAGGGTTATGATTTGAGTTAGCATTTAGGATTAGGGTTTATATCATGGTTAGGGTTAGCATTAGGGTTAGGGTTTGGTTTAGATTTATTATTATGACTAGGGTTAGGGTTTAGTGTTAAAGTTGGGTTTATGGTCATAGATAGTGTGAGAATTATGTTAGGGTTAGGGGTAGAATTATGGTTAGGGTTAGGGTTTGGATTATAATTATAACAGGTTTCAGATTAAGAATAAGGCTCTGGTTAGTGTTAAGGGTAGGGTTGGAATTACTATTAAGGTTTGTATTGGAATTATAATTAGGGGTAGGGTAAGGATTTATATTTGGTTAGGGCTATGGTTTGGGTTAGGGTTAGGGTCAAGGTTAGGATTAAGGTTAATTAGCATTAGGGTTTGGATTTGGTTTATGATTATGATTATGGTGAGGGTTAGGGTTTAGACTTATTATTAGGGTTATAGTTAGTGTTATGGTTTAGTGTTAAGGTTTAGTGTTATACATTGAATAAATTAATATAATTAGGGTTATGATTAGGGTTAAAATTTAGGGTTACGATTTATATCACAGTTAGGGTTAGCATTAGGGTTAAAGTTTATATCATGGTCAGGGTTAGCATTAGATTTAGGGTTAACCATATAGGATTAGGGTTTAGCATTTAGGTTTATGATTATGGTTAGGCTTAGGGTTTAGGCTTATGGTTAAGGTTATAGCTACAGTTAGGGTTTATTGTTAAGGTAAGTGTTATCATAAGGTTTATGGTTAGGGTTAGAATTTTGTTCTATGGTTAGGATTATGTTTAGGGTTTACATTAATGTTCTGGTTAGGGTAAGAATTATGGTTAGGGTGAGGAAATGGGTAGGATTGGGATTATTATTATGATTATGATAGAATGATAGAATAATAGTTATGGTAGGTTTAAGTTCAAGATTAGGATTAGTGTTAATGTTAGAGTTCAAATAATGGTTAGGCTTACGGTTTACATTATGGTTAGGATTATGCTTAGAATTAGGGTTTGGGTTTTAGACACACACACACACACATCTGCGACACATTTAGTATTTCATATATTTGTGACACATTCATTACAATTAATTTTTCACATTTATTTGCCTCACATCCACTTCAAGACATTATTTAATGCTACACATTTTTTTTTGATCGGTAAAATTTGATATTTTATTAATAAAGGATAATTACAATATAGCTTAAAGAAGAGAACCCCCCCGGGCTCTACAACGAGCATTGCATAACAAAAAGAGCTCCCCTGAGCAGATACAACATTGACACCAATAACCCATACAACAAAAAGGAGAATTAAACCTAAACAGCGATGCCCTCACCGCCATGCCACCGCCTAACCATTTGCAAACAGACATAACTGCACCACCCAACCACAGCAAAAAACACCATCACGCTGTATCCCAAAAACCATTACGAGCGCCACCTAAAGCCTAAAAAGAGCCAACAGTTCACAATTCGACACCCTCCATTTTCACTGGACTTCACCATAACCTCCCTTCAACAATCCAAAGCTTTACACCCCATTTAACCTCTAGAGTCAAAAAACCTTCGCTGCTGCTTCCTTATACCCCACTTCCAGAAGCACTCCCACCACGACGACGACTCCTTCGCAAACCTCGCTTCTTGCGGGGAAAATGGCAAGGCACCCTTACATTCACCTAGTGTAAAGACACATTCGGGCGATGAAGCTCTGTTTTTAACTTTTCCCATGCCTCCGACACTGATTGCTTATACATCTCTTTGTCCGTTCGCCGTCTCCACCTGATAAAAGGTATCAAACCTTCTTCTGTTGCCTCGTCCATATCTTCAATGCCTTCAGAGACGTCAAAGCCGACCCCCGGGACAGCCCACTCCAAGAAAGATTCCAATTTTCCTAATAAAGCTCCATCAAAGAGCTTGAGTAAAACCCATTTTGTTTCCTTAGCATCTTCACCCAGCTCCATTGCCCACACAAAAATCATAGAGGCAATATCAGTGTTAAGACGACCATGGTGCGACGCTTCCATGAAGTGTGGGCCTAAAACCCCGACCACTGCTTCCACTACCTCAATTCGGTGAATTTTGAGAACCTGTTTCAGACGCTTCATTGTGGGAGGACCGAAGAAACCTCTTTGCTGCAATTTAGTAGAAAAGCCCCACATTGCCTCCATCTTTAGATGCTTCAGACCAATCCACCTCCGAATAACTTTGAAAATTATGAAGCTTTCTTTTCGATAGCACTTCATTTAAACAGTCGGGCAAAATACACCTCACAACCTGGTACTTCCGCTGACTGCAAATAAACACTCAAAAGAAATTAGTACACAACATTAACAACACAGATGAGAATGGGATACGCAACACGCCCTCATCAAAGGCCATTCGTCCATTCTATCCTCCCCGTCCTTTGCCAGCGGGTTGTACCCTTCATCGACCGCACAACCAAAAACCGGACTGCCACTTGAAGGGAGCAATTAAAACTGACAGTCCTTTCATAGAAACACAAAATCCAAGCATCCAACCGCGACATAAAAAGCCACCAACCTCAACCAACACCACGAACTAGAGCCAAAACTCCACATCAGCCAAAAAATGAGCACACAAACCCCGCCAACTCAGAACACAAGGCATAGAGCTACACTAAGAAACCTCAACGGTAAAAAAACAACACATCCGCCTATAAAAATAAACTAAAACCCCGCCACCTCAAAAGTCAAGGCAAAAGAATATTACTAAAATCCTCAACCATCAATTTTCCAACTTCCTCAAAGGATACAACCCATTTGGAGAGAATATCCGCCTCCTTATTCCCCTCTCTTTTTACATGGCTAACCATAAAGTCATCAAAAGATTCCAAACCTTGAACAACAGAATTAACAAAATTTTGGAGATGCCAAGCATTCAATTCCCCTAATTTAATTGCTTGAATAATAATTAAAGAATCACCTTCTAAATGCAACTTCTTAATACCAAACTGCTTTGCCAAATTGACCGCCAAGAGAGCAGCTTTAACTTCCACTAAATTATTCGTCCCATCTTCAAGCTTTTTTGCTGCAAAAGCTATTGTATTACCAAGATGATCCCTAAGAATCACACCTGCTCCAGACCGTCCAGGATTACCTTTTGCTGCCCCATCAAAATTTGCTTTCACCCACCCCTCCAACGGCTTAACCCAGCTCACTTTAACATTAGATTCACCATCAAACACTTCTTTAACCAAACCTGGCCACGATTTGATTCGAATGCCAGGCCAAACCCTTTGTATTCGTCTATCCACCATAGAGAATGGGAGGTGATGATACTGAGGTTCAGAAACTGCACTACTCATAACCTCTTCAATACCGTGATCAATACGCCATATCACTCTTTGTAAAGATTCTTTTTTCTCTACAAAAATATGCCTATTTCTTTCTTTCCATAATTCCCAAATCACTAAGGAGGGTGACACCACCCAAATACTGGATAAAAAGGAGCTTTGCAACTTACTCAGCCAACTTTCAAAAACTTCACGCACAGTCCTTTGCATGGGACCATGCCAACCCAGCTTATTTCGTACATGATCCCAGCACTTTGAAGCCATTTCACACTGAATAAGCAAATGATCAACCGACTCCTCATCCTTATCACATAAAACACATTTAGAAGGGCCAGCAAAACCTAAGCGTTTTCGCCTTTCACTAGTCAAAATTCTGCCCTTAACCGCTAACCAAGCAAAGGTTCCTGCTTTTGGAAGAACATATTTATTCCAACATAAGTCTTTCGCCCAGAAAACCTCCCACTCCAAAGCATCCAGAAGTTGATAGCCAATTTTAACCGAATATGAACTTGTAGAAGACCCACACCAAATCAATTTATCTTCACCCCCTGAGATAAAGACCTTCCTACCTTGTAATAATCTCTGCATAGTTTGGATTTGTTCCTCAGAAAGACCATCCCCCACTACCTCCTTCCACACCCATTCATTACCCAAAGGTCCCTGCTTTAAAGTCATGTAATCTCGAACCTTCATACCCCATTTTTGGGAAAAATGCCGTCTGAGAGCCACAATATCAGGACCATCACCTATGTTTGGGAAACCATCCCAAGAATCCTCCCAAAAATTAGCTTTTGCCCCATTTCCAATTTTCCAAGTAAGATGATTGAGAATTACGGGTCTACAAGACACAATAAAATTCCAAATCGCAGAGCCTATAGGAGGGTTGCGAATTGTGAAAATTCTATGTTCCTCATTAGAATCAAGATACTTAGCCTTAAGAATTTTAACCCATAAGAGATCAGGTTTTGCATACAGGTTCCAAACAAGCTTCGCCCCAAGAGCTTCATTAAGTAACTGCCAATTCCGCAGACTAGCACCAACATTAACCTTAGCCCTGCAAATCTTATCCCAGGCCAAAAGTGGGATTTTATCTTCCTCATTTGCCCCATTCCAAAAAAAAATTCTCATTCGCTGCTCAATAGAATTTAGAATTTTCTTTGGGATTTTCAGGCACATCATAGAATAAATTGGGATGGCAGAAATCACCGATTTTAGCAAAAGAATTCTTCTAGCAGAGGTAAGCCATTTACTCTTCCATCCTTCCATTCGCTTCAAACAGGAGTCCACAAGGTCCTTCCATAAACACGCTTTATTCACCCCTCCAAACAAAGGGATACCCAAATATTTACTAGGCAACGACCCAATCTTCATAGCAAGAGTCTAACTAATATCAATTTGACATTGGAGAGGGGTGTTAAAAAAGAAAATTTTAGATTTTCTCCAGTTAATGCACTGGCCTGAAGCCAAGCGATACATATCAAGCATTTTCTTCATCACCCAGGCTTCTCTCAAAGAGGCGTCTCCCAATAAAAGAGTGTCATCCGCAAACTGCAAGTGTGAGATAGCATCAACCCCCTCAGCCACCTTGATTCCTTTCCATAGACCTTCCAAACGCATTTGAGAAATCAACCTGCTCAGAGCCTCTGCCAAAATAATGAAAAGAAAAGGCGACAATGGATCTCCTTGCCTGAGCCCCTTGCCAGAACCAAAAAAACCTTGTGGGATACCATTAACCAACACCGAAAACCGCGGAGTACAAATACAGCTTTCCACCCACATCCGCCAAGCCACCCCAAAACCAAATTTCTCAAGAACTTTCAGCAGAAAGCCCCTATCAACCTCATCATAAGCCCTCCTTATATCCAACTTGACCAACATCTTTTCAATTTTTGCCGTTCACACTATATGAATGGCTTCATGAGCAACAATGACCCCTTCAAAGATAGATCGATTCGGAGAAAAGCCGCTCTGTTCAACAGAAATAACAGACTTCAACACCCTCTTTAGCCTGTTAGCAATTACCTTTGCAATAACTTTGTATATCGTATTGCATAAAGAAATAGGATGGAAGTCCTCAAAAGTATTAACCTTAGATTTTTTCGGGACTAAAGCAATGAAGGTGTTATTTAACTCCTTAAGGATCAACCCATTTTTCCTAGACTCTTCAACCACTTCCTTAATATCATTACCTAAAAGATCCCAGAATCTTTGAAAGAAAACAGCAAGGAAACCATCTGGTCCAGGGGCTTTGTCCCCCCTAGGTCAAACAAAGCCTTTTTCACTTCCTTTAATGAGACCTCCGCCATTAACATCTCATTTTGTAAATCAGAAACACAGCTAGGAATAACACCCAATAACTTAGACATTGAACCAGAATCAGCAGCCTTTGAGTTAAAACCATCTGAGAAAAATTTAACAGCCTCCGAATTAATTTGATCCACATCAGAGAGAGTTTCGCCCATACCATTCTTTAAAGACCAGATCTTATTGAAAGATCTACGCACCTTCACCGAATTGTGAAAGAATTTGGAATTCCTATCCCCATCTTTCAGCCATGTTTCCCTGGACTTCTGGCGCCAGAATATTTCTTCACGCGAAAGGACTTCAGAATATTCTTTGTTTAACTTCTTCTCCAATTCAAAATCCACCTCCCTCATCCCCTCTACAATAACCTTAGCATGCAAATCCTTAAGATTTTCCTCAATCAACAGCTTCTCATTGAAAATGTTTTTGAAAGATACTCGGTTCCACACTTTTAAACATTCTTTGACATATTGCAATTTTTTGAAAAAGATAAAAGCTTTACAGCCAGACCACCTTGGAGCATTCACCCACCAATCCTTAACCAACTCTTTGAAATTATCAGCCCTAAACCACATTGATTCAAACTTAAAAGGGCACCTGTCCGGGGTTGAATCCTCCTGAATCCTTAAACAAATCGGATAATGATCCGAGCCAGAAATGGGAAGAATTTCCGCCACATTCATCCAGTTTACAGAAGCCCAATCACCAAACAAGAAGAACCTATCTAATTTTTCTGCAATATTTAAAAAACCTTTCCTTCTATTTGTCCAAGTATACACACCTCGTTTAAACTGGACTTCAAATAACCCATTGTTTAAAACAAAGTCACAAAAATCTTGTTGACTCTGTCCCGTCCAGCAAACGCCCCCAAACTTATCAGATGGGCGCAGATAGCATTGAAATCTCCACCCAAGATGAACCTGCTGCCACTATTTGCATTTAAATGCACAGAAATATCTTGCCATAAAACTTTCTTCTGAGCTACATTGTTAGGGCCGTAAATATTTAAAAGATAAAAGGAGATTCTTAATTGACTAGATTCCACCAATAGCCATTGCCAATTTAGATCCTGCCTCACTACCCGGACATCAACCACACCAGCATTCCAAAGAATGCCCAAACCACCAGACGCACCTTCAGCCCCAACAAAAATGCTATTCCAACGAGCAAAACACCTAGAAAAAAGAGCTACATCTGATTCTTTAACCTTTGTTTCTTGTAACATCAGCAAGGCCGGTCTCGTTTGATCAAGACATCTTTTGATCAAACGAATCTTGTCAGGGGCATTGCAGCCCCTGACATTCCAAGATAGGATTTTCATGGCTGTCGGGGGAAGGCATAGCCTTTCCCCGACCTTAATTTGCTTTGACCCGCATCATTACCTGCCAATTCCAGTCGCATTTTGTTAGTTTTTGGACCTCTCCTCCTTTTTTCACCAAGCTTCACCTTATTGTTATGAGCTACAGTTTGGACAATGGTTATTTTCTCCACTATATCTAAGTTATCATTCAAACCCAGCAAATCCCCTTCCCCCCCTTCCTCCTCTGAATCAGAAACCGATGATGAATCCTCCAGATTTCCACCACTGTCACAGACTCCTTCAAAAGCGTTCTCAAGATTTCTTATAGGAGATATTGGAATATCCTTGAAATATGTATCATCCAACTCATTGCACTGATTCTCCATCAAAGAATCATCACCAGCATTAGCCTCAGAACCCGCCTGAAAATGATTTTCCAAACCCTGATTAGCTACTGTGTTCATCCAGACACACTGATCCTTCCGCGCTTCCATGGGAAAATCCTCCTTCTGCCTAGACTCTGGAACATCAGTGTAACCCAAATTAGTATTGACCGAACCACAAATCTTTGGACCCACATGCTCCAGAACAAGAGAAACTTTATCAAGAGTTGAAACCTCTAGCCTTGGAACAAAAACATTCTCACTTCTAATATCTTCCAAACCCACAGACAACCCCAGTGCCGCATCCAAGGAAGAACCTTCCACAGGCCCCATACCAGGCTTTATAGGGCTAGCCTCCGAGAGGAAATGAGCATGTGAGCCCAAGGAAAATTCATTATTTGCTCCCTTAAAAATGGCATCTATTTCAGTTTTCAAAAAACCTTGACTTTCATCCACCTTCGAAATGGAGAAACCCCAAGCGTCACCGAAAGTCCCTTGCAGAGAGTCATCGCTTGCAAGAACCCTACCCTCTGAAAGCTTAATAATTTCCTCCGAAAGGGTATATTGAGCCAGATCTTTCCCTTTATCATTTAAAAGGCAACCATTATTAGAGACAAACTTTCTGACACAACTCAGACATTCAAAAGGGTTATCCACAACTTCCAACTTCTGACGCCAAATTCCTTCTCCTGTATGTAACTCAATACTTTCAGGCAAAGTGTGGATCCCCTGTCTCATTACACAGATCTTGGGGAAGATACTGAAGTCAGATCTGTCCACCGACTCTTCAGATTTCACAAAGCTTCCTAACCTATTGCCTATCCTTCTCAGGGTTTCCATATCCCAATATTCATGAGGAAGGTTTTTCAGCTTTATCCAAACTGGGATTTCCGCAAGAAAAGTCTCATTAGGATTGAAATTCGGGGTCCAATCTTTAATAAGAAACCCTAAACCATCCATTTCAAAAGGGCCACTTTCTATGATCCAATCTTTGTCTTGCTCAGATTTACAAATCACCAAATAGAAGCCATTCTCCAAAGTTTTCAGTTCACATTCTTTCCCCCAGGTTTGATCACACCAAGCCCTTATTTTTGCAAAAGCCGACCATTTCCCTCCCCATTTCATAAAGAAGGCTTTTGCTTTTAAAAACCTAATAGTATCACTCCATTCGCTATTATCTAATAGCAGTGAAGATAAAGTTGTAACAGAGAAGTTCGGAGATACCTGGCTCGAGCTCACATTGTCCAGTTTAGCCTTTGGTCTCCAAAACTTTCTTTCCACCCTTCTGAAATCCACCTTCTCCGCTAAATGCCAAGACCTGAATTTCTCCCCTTGCTTATGCTGAAACCCCTCGTTCCGTCCAACGTTGTAACAAAGCCCAACCCTGAAACCCGAGTTCACCGGAGCCTGCCAAGCCTGATTTTTACCAGCCCGTCTGGAATTCTGAAGATTCCAGTTCCACCGTTTATTGAAAGGCCAACGAGCCTAATTCCCTACGCTGTAAGCCAGATCTCCGTGCTTCCGAAACCCTACTCGTTGCCGCCGCTCCGCCATGTTTTTTTTTAGACTCACATCATTCTTCTCTATGGATGTTACAAAAATTTAAAATTTAGATTTATGGATGTATTATCTATTGCTACACATCACTTCAATCCTTTCTGAAAAATATTTCTCTTATATTATAATTATAAGTTAAACCAAACTGGTAAAATTTTCTAAAATGAGTAAACTGTTTTTAAAAATTTGTCAAAAATTATATCATATGTATTTTCCACACATTTAATATTTCATACATATTTGTCGCACTTCCATTTCAAAAATATCTTTAACACCACACAATTTAATAGAAGAAAATATAAATTAGAGAGAAAATATATGTTTCACTACAACCAACTTGAGTAACTAAGAAGTATCAAAGGTCAAATAAGAAGTAGCTATATGAAAAACACTTCACCGTAATGATGTAAGTACATCACATATTCTTCAATGATGAGATTGGTATTGCGACCTTTATTTGCATAATGATCATGATATACTTCTTTCATCATAGATGGAAATGCAACTACTTTTATAGATGTCTCGTAAACTACTTTTGCAACATCTTCCATTTTCAATTTTCTATTTCTTCAACATTGTTAATCATTAAGGCTATGTGTTCAATATCTTTGACGATTTTTCTGTAGGACTCTAAAATAGACCTTGCACATTTGTCCACATCAATTTCAAAAACTTCATTCGAGTTTACAGGGGCATTTGGGCTTGCAACAATGATTTATGATTCGTTCTCTAAAACATCCATAGTTTAAATTCTTTGTTGAAAATTAAAAAAAAATTAGTATTTAGGAATTATGAGAATAAAACTATCCATAATTTGTGATAAAATAAAAATTGAAATTAATAATGTTTAGTAATACACACTATGAAACAAATAATGTAAACACTTAGAATAAGATATTAGTTGACTTACTATGTTGAAATGTCACCAAAATCATTTGAAATACCAAAAACAATATATAGAATTATAAGGAAATGATGTTACATAAAGAAATTTAAACTTTATATTTTATGAAACTATGAATAAAATACATACAATGACATAATAAATGCTGATAAATTTTATATAGTAGATGATTAGTTGTGTAATTACCAAACTCTTTCAATATAAAAAAATGAATATGTAGATTTTTACTACCAATTATTTGGATCAAGAGAGAAAGGATCATGATATTGTTGATTAATTAGAGAAGTACAAACAAAAAAAGTGTGTTGACAATATTTATTACATCAAATAATTTCTAAGGATTTCAGTCTGCTCTCTTCTTCTTTTCTTCTAGCAACTTGTTTTCCTCTTTTCATTTTTCATATCTATCATATGTGAAGGGTGGCATAATTATTAGTCCTTGCAAAGATTTGATGCGTGATATTGCCACAAATGTGAGGCCGCTTCTTTCAGTGGGACCTATATCAATAGTAGCTTTCTCTAGTGTTAAAGCCCAAGCCAATTTCAATGGAATTTGTTTTGTGCTACTCCTATCAATTGTTGGAATTGGAACTCTCTGGGGATGACGGTCATTGAAAGGAATTCCAAAGTAACTATCAAAATCTACAAGTACATATGATGGTGGTAGAGGTGGTGCACTTCCAGGTCTATATACAATATTTCAAATATATCTGAGTGCTCCATTGACAAGACCCGTTTCAATCCATAAGTTCGAAGTTAGCATTACCCTTGCATTTTTGTTGAGTAATAGTTCCATGGTTCCATGTTGAGCTCATCACTTCCATCTCCATCTATAGAACTATGTGTTGTTGTTTTAACAACAATGCTTCGTGCAATGGGGTTTGATAATGATAATAACTTTTTCTTATTATGATTGTGCACATTATCATTTGTTGAAAATAAATGAACAGTATTTTTGAACTCATCATTTTCTGTAGTACTCATGTTTGCATTGGATCTTGACATAAGTAACATCCAGTCATCTATTGTAGGGATTACATCCCTTATGTTTGATAGAAGAACCTGAAATCTTTCTTGCTTATTAGAAGAACCCAAAATCTTTCTTGCTTATTGCTTTGTCCATCTTGTCTGAAAATATGACTTAAAGTAACTACAGTTTTGAATTCTTCCCATAGTAGCTTTCCTTTCCTTCTGCTTTCATATGTTGGTCTATCATTGATAGGAGACAATTGTACCAAATCTCTAACCAATATCATAGATATGCCTGAAAAAATTATATTATAATATGTATATTAAAAAATATTTACTTTGAAATTAGCATTTTAATAGTAAGGAACAAAGTATATTACAACGTAGATCTCTTATTCTAAGAAATTTAAATACTAAACATACCTCCAAAAAATTTATGGCTATTTTTTGGAAATGCTTGTCGAAGACGAGAGTATTTGTTTTGGAGTAACCTCTCTCCCAGGAAGCTCATTTCATCTATTAATATATATTTTATGTGAGATATTTCCTCTTGGAAACTTGCAAGTCTTGTGCCTTGTAGCTCACTAAATTCTTTTATTGGTATTCTCAACATAGAATGAATCGTTGATGCTCCAATGTTGAATGTTGCAACTACCATCTATGCAAGTAGATGCAGAGGAGAGCATTGTGGAGAGGCTGCATTTTGTAATGCTTGACTGATTGCACCAATTAAATACGACTTTCTTGTTCCTGTTGTGCCTTGGATTATCATATATAAGGGTGATGTATCTTGACATGCATGATAGTGGGAGATTATGATGTTGACTGCTTTATTTTGTTTGTCCCTGAGGTTTCCATAGTGCACACATTGTGGTATCTCATCATGAATAAGACAATCGGTATTTCTCATCAAGTTAATGAAATTTGCAGCTTCATTTGTGTATTGTTCATTTTGAAATTCTTGAGACCAATTTGTTTGTCGATCTATATCTCTTCTGCCCAACATATCTATCTTTGAAACTTGCATAATCTATTCACGATGAAGTCTAGAAAAAATCTCCCATTCGTTCTTTGTAGTAGTACCTTGGGCATTATTGTTGTCTTTAGATTCTGAATCAATCTCATTTTCAATATTTTTAGTATCTCCTCTTCTATTTAGGTGCCATTGATTATATCTAAAGTTATCCCTTGTGGCAACTATAGATTCATCATTATTACCAATATCTATGTGAATGTCACGAAAAGGTTTGTAAAGTAATAACTCTGAAGAGCAAAAATCAAACCATTTTTCTGAGTGACGTGCAAGAATTGATTGAAATCTAGGAAAAACTTACAATAGCTGCTATTTTTCTTAGACTCCATTTATTGTCACCTCTCATTTTTTTGTTATATATCCATGATTTTGCAACATCAATAAGGCACAAAGCTTCCATAAATTGTGGCCTATTCCTATAAGCATTGATGAAAGATATGGTATGTTCCTCATTCTCTTCATCAACATTTAAGTCTACACATTTGAATACTTCCTTTGAAACATTTAAGTTGACAAATACTCTACTAATCTGTACCAATGGAATTTCTAGTAGCATATGACTTGTTTCTTGAGCTCCAATATCTCTTTCTATCAGTGTTTCAGTGAGAAGCGTCAATAAAATTTTGATGCTTAATCATCAAGATTTTCTACATTTGCTAGTTGAAACAACATCTAATGGTATGTCTTTGAACTTCTTTAAGCTTTAGCTGCATACTTTGCGATATACTTAATTATGACATGTTTCGACATAATAGGTTGCCAATCAATATTTTCTCTTCATAGTTGGAGTATGTAACAGTTGTATGAATTATCTCTATCATCATTTTTGAATGCCTCAAATGTTATCTCGCCAATTTCTAAATCTTTATGTATTCTAGATCCTTCTAAATTCAATGGCCATGGTGCATTGTACCTATACGTCATTAACATATTTTCTTGGTAAATAAAATGGTATATTGAAGGAGAACAATATTTATATTTGAAATAAATAAAACTGGTTAGGAAGTGTGATAGGTCGAAATAGAGTGTTAGAAATCAAGCAACAAGCCAAAGAGTGCAAATAAACAACTTAAAACAACCTACACCTCAAGATTAGCCTAAGTTGGAAACAATGCAAGACAAAGCAACGAAATGGAACTTTATACCTTGCGTTGAGTCGATCCTTTGGTTGGCCCTTCGATCTTTGATGTGTATGCTCCCTGGATGGCAAGATGCAAGCTAGATGATGATGCAAATGATGCTTGGAAACATGACAATGGCTAAGTGTTGGTTGAGAAACAAAACTGCAAGAGTTTGGCTAGCACAAAATGATCTCCCCAAAATGAGAGAAAAGAGGGGGTATTTATAGGATTTTTGGAAAATCCTAGGGGGAATGGACGGTTGAGATTGATCCACCAAATATCAAGATGTAGGGCTAAGGTGAGTTGAGAACTCACAAGCCCTCACATCTTGACATGTGGCATGTGATTTATCCCTAAAAGGTGAAGTGGATATGAGGTGGAAGGATAGGACATGACATGGAGGGGGGTACAAAGTACCTTGGGATTGGACAAGATCTCCTCATAAAGGAGGTACTTGTCCCCATGTGGGTGAGAGGACAAGTGGGGAATTAAAAATTCCTCAAATATCCTTATGGGGAGATGGGAAAGAATTTTAAATTCCAAAGGGTGCATTGGGGGATTAAAAGGTGAATTAAAAATTCACATGGGGAAGAGAGGAGCCTAGGATAAATAAAAAGGAATTAAAAATTCCTTGGGGGATGGGGAGAGTTGACTAAAGGGGGTGATTAGGATTGTGCAAGTACTTGATTAGATTAATTAATGAGGATTAGAAGAGGGTTAGATCTCACATGTGACTTGATGTGACAAGTCAAAGATCACATGGGGAAGAGTAATGAAGGATTAGAGGAGGGTTAGGTGGCTAAGAGATTAGAGGCCAACTTGCAAAAGTTGGAGGATGTGACACATTCTAATCAAGGATTAGGCATGTGCACATCCTAATGATGGGATTAGGAAGGGATAAGATTAAAAAGATGGAGGATGTGACATGAGGAGGAATTAAATAAATGTGATATTTATTTAATTCATTTGATGAAAGAGGAAGGTATTTAATTATTTAACTAGATACCTTAGGGATTAGAAGAACTTAAGGATGTTAATTAAAGGGGATAAATTTGGATAAATTAAGTGTCCAAATTTAGACGTCTATAGGAAGCATTTGCCTACAAATCAATTTCCCTCTCTTTTTGTGTAGACATACCTTCTTTGCACATTGTGTGTCTTTGTATGGTATTTAGAATCTCATCATAGTCATCGCTAAAAGAAGTTTCTATTAGTTGTCTGGTGTTTTTCAATCATGGGTGCATACTGAAATTTTGATATGCCTAGAACATAAATTTAGATTTGTCAATATCATATTTGTTCTATTTTTAAATTAACTATATTAAAGAAAAAATTTAATTTATTAACTCACTATAATCATACCTGTATGTTCAAAGGTGTGTATTTGTCGAGAGTTGCATGCGTGAACTAAATTATGGAGATATGATGCAACATAGTACAATTGATTTGAATTATTCCAATCTATAGTTTCCATATTTGGTGCTCCATTTAACCATATAAAACCATGCACATGCATGGATCCCCTATGCTACCATTTGTATCTGCACCAATAGTTTTTAACATTCATACCATTCTCAAGTATCTCTTTTCTGAAAGTTGAGTTTCATAAATGCATATATTGTGCAACAATGTATGGGTAGTCAATGACATTTTATTTTTGCCAAAGTTGTGCTTCTTGTGGAGTGCTTGGTGGTGTTCTAGGCATTAATGCGTGCAAATATGGTCAGTATAAGTTTGCTGCGCTTAATGTGAAAAATATTGTTGACATACCAATTTGATGAAGCATGTCTGTTAATTTTGCTTGACACTTTTCCCAATATGATCTTGTTTCCCTTAAACTGGTTCCAAATCACATCAATTTGTCTGCTAGATGGGAGTGTGGTGTGTTCTCCATATGTTCACGCAACTCCTGTATTGTGATTGGAATTTCATGTAGACTTCTTTTAACGCAAACTGTTGTGCTATTTTGTGTTCGGTGTCTCATAATCATATTCATCATATAATAACGAAACCTTGGATTCTTTCCAAATCTATTATCTCTATATCATAACAGGTGCTTGACAAATTCATGAAGATGTACTCTCCTTAGTCATGGTTCCAACCAATCACATTTACCATTGGGAAACAAAGAGGGGAATGACATGTCAAACAAACCTGGTGTGGTATATTCATTTATGGGAGACACACCAATGGTAGGCCGATCTATCATCACTGTTGGGTCTACATTAGGATTTCTAACCCATGCATGAATCAAATACAATTCCCTCTGAGCAATTGGTGGTTTGGATGCCATTGATGTTGTGTGCTCTATTATGTTTCTCTCATCTGTCTCCACCAAGGGGCCCACAAAAATAATATGATTTTTGTCTGAATCAAACTCCATATGCACTATTCACAACTCATTGAAAATGTTATGATCTAAATTTGGTGATAAATTGTCATGCATAATTTTGTATTATAGGGAAGTGTATAGACGAGCTCTATTTATTGTGAAATTATAGTTTGTTCCACCTTGATACTTTTTGCGTACTACAATCATTGGAAGATCTTTAACTAAATGTGGCAATTTTTTTGCCAAACTTTCTATGTTCTGTGGAAAACTGACTGTGTGCCCTCTATATTTCAATTGACCACTAGTTACATGTGTCACCTGCGAAATTGGGCTCACACGTGCGATGAGCATTTCTTCCACTTGAGTTAGATTTTCCAATTCTACTAGTTGGGCCTTAGGATCCATATTGTTTTCAACTAAGAATCTATGGTTGCCTTTTTCTTGTCTACATCTATTACAAACAAGACCTTGGGGACTATGAAAGACACTAATTCCAATGTAATATTCTTGACAAATATAACACATCGTTGGTGATGCCAACCTATCCAATTTAAATTACGAAACGACATTTGAAATTTCATGAAATTCATTTCTAGCAATCCATTGGCATTTGGGAATTCATGTGGAAGTGATTTAGGAGTTGATCGCATTGCATGTTGATTTACATTTTCTAGTGTTTTTGCAACACGTTCTACTGACCTAGAAGCTTCCTCTTCTATGTTCCTTTCAAAATCTGTTCTGTGTATATTCAAATTTCAATATTGTCCTGATGTCTAATTTGTTATGTTTCCCCTAGTTCGGGATTATTTTGTGCTTGTCCCTCATTATCTAGAGGACATACCTCAACATCCTTTTGTTCTCTTATCAGTTGTCATGAATGTGCGTTCTCAGATGTGCATTGGCGTGTATTTCTATTTATGTCTCTATGTTGTGGGTTGTCCATGTCCTGTCTTTGAGAATTTGAGTGATGCTCAGGCGTTTGGTGGCCTATATTTCTATTAACATTACCCTCTACTATTGTTTCACTTTGTAACTGTTCAATAGTGACCTCTAATCTATGTTTACCATATTGTTCTCTATCAACTTCATTCCTTTGGCCTCTGTACACATTCGCTTGAGCATTTTCCAATTGCTACATATGACATCTATGATATGCTTGTTGATATTCTTTATTGTATTGTTTTCTTTTCTCCTCTGTCTCAAAGAAGTGTTTCCTTGGTCAAACCATAGCTATTATATAAAATGCATAGAGAACTTAAATAAATAAAAAAATATTTGTTTATATTATCCCCATAAAGATAAAATTTCAAAAATAAATAGAGTGTGCAGTAAATATTAATGTGCAAAATTAATTAATAGTATAAAAAATAACTTAAAAATAGAACTTCTGAAAATAGTAAAGACATAAATACTTAAAAAATGTGTTCTCATATTATAAATGTTGAAAGCAAAGTTCGATTAAAAAAAGGTGTGAGCTTGTGTATTCATCATTTATGTAATACCAAAATAAATATGGTCCAATGATATGTTTATCTCATTATAGATTTACCTAAATAAGTGAAGAAAATATTTAATGTCCTGAATTATGCTATTAGACTAATTTTATGTTTTGTCGAGATGATAAATCGGCCCTAATGTATCTCTCATGAAATATTCTATGTATTGAGCTTTTGATACAAATTTGCACAACTTCCAATCCAATATTTTAAGTCTTTTTAATTTCGGACATATTTTTATTCTAATAAAAATAAAATTTTATTTATATTTTAATAAATACAAAACTGTTTGTTATATATTACAATTTTTTTTGTTGCATAGTACTATGACTATTTATTGCATTACATTTGGTTGAGATATCTTTAAAACCCCTATATAAGTAAATTAGAGTCGCCCTGTTCGTATTGTTCATCATAAAATATCTTCCTAACAAGGCTCCCAAATGCAACAAGTATGTCAGATGTGGCGTAGCATGTTTCAATTGTTTCTTGAATTGAAGTAATGTCTCTGCCTTCAACTGCACATAGATGAGAGGTTATGAATTTAAGCCTGTCTATGAGTTCCTTGCATTTATTCATAAGATCTCTTCCTAATCGTTGGACTTCTATATCCTTGAAGTCATTTGAATCAATGCTTGAAAGTGCAGGACTTGTAACTGAGTGTCCTCAAAATCAGTATCCAGAATGTCAATGATTTCCACTTCTTCTACATGATTTTCCATGACTAGAATCTCGATTATGTCTATTTCTTCAATATGATTTTCCATGACCTAAAATAATAATAGAAGGATTATTTGTAGATGGGAACAAAATAGATAGATTTTCAAAAATCATTATAATATTAGTACTAACCTTTATTATTATGTTCTTAAACTTTTCCCTAACTCTAATTGAATTGTGATAGTAACTCAAATCCTACCTATAATCCCATTCAAATACTAAGACTAACCTCAACCATAAAGATAATTATTATTATCAAAGTTATAATCCTAATTGTTAATTTTATTTTATTTTTCATCTACATTTTCCATTAAGTTAAAATAGTATCATAAAAGTTTTGAGAAATTTGTAAATTTTATTTATCTTTATCAAAAAATATTATAATACTATAATATATAATATTATACGATTAAATATTATTTATCTTTATAGCATTATAAATCATGAAAATTATTTTGTCAAAGACTATACGTCATAGGTCATAGTATTGCTGTAATTTTTAGAGATAATTCGAAGATGTATATGTTAACAGTATAAGTTAGTAGTAGTAAATATTAAACCAATACTATGGCCTATGATGTATAGTCTTTGACAAAATAATTTTCATGATCTATAATGCTATAAAGATAAATAATATTTAAATGATCTATAATATTTCAATAACAATATATATTAACATATAACTATTTTAAAGTATATTTCAATATGCTTGTTTTATAGCTCAACAATTTTTCATTCATAAAATCAAATGTTTGGTTAAATCAAATTTATCCTTGGGAAAAATATTTTGTCTTTTAACTAAAACCTATTGTTCAATGCAAATTAGATGGTATTTCAAGATGAAAAAATAGGTTTCAGTTAGAAGACTAAAAATATTTTTCCCAAGGATAAATATGATTTAATCAAACATATGATTCTATGAATGAAAAATTGTTGAGCTATAAAACAAGCATATTGAAATATACTTTAAAATAGTTATATGTTAATATATATTGTTATTGAAATATTATAGATCATTTAAATATTATTTATCTTTATAGCATTATAAATCATACAAATTATTTTGTCAAAGACTATACATCATAGAACATAGCATTGGTTTAATTTTTAGAGATAATTTGATAGATGTATATGTTAACGGTATAAGTTAGTAGTATTAAATAGTATAATATTTACTACTACTAACTTATACCGTTAACATATATATCTATCGAATTATCTCTAAAAATTACACCAATACTATGACCTATGACGTATAGTCTTTGACAAAATAATTTTCATGATTTATAATGCTATAAAGATAAATAATATTTAATCATATAACATTATATATTATAGTATTATAATATTTTTTGATAAAGATAAATAAAATTTATAAATTTCTCAAAACTTTTATGATACTATTTTAACTTAATGGAAAATGTAGATGGAAAATAAAATAAAATTAACAATTAGGATTATAGTTGATAATAATAATTATCTTTATGGTTGAGGTTAGTCTTAGTATTTGAATAGAATTATAGGTAGGATTTGAGTTACTATGACAATTCAATTAGAGTTAGGGAATAGTTTAAGAACATAATAATAAAGGTTAGTACTAATATTACAGTGATTTTTGAAAATCTATCTATTTTGTTCCCATCTATAAATAATCCTTCTACTATTTATTTTAGGTCATGAAAAATCATATTGAAGAAATAGATATGATCGAGATTCCAGTCATGGAAAATCATGTAGAAGAAGTATAGAAATCATTGACATTCCAAATACTGATTTTGAGGACAACTCAGTTACAAGTCCTGCACTTTCAAGCATTGATTCAAATGACTTCAACAATACAAAAGTCCAATGATTGGGAAGAGATCTTATGAATCAACACAAGGAACTCATAGATAGGCTTAAATTCATAACCTCTCATCTATGTGTAGTTGAAGGCAAAGACGTTACTTCAATTCAAGAAACTGTTGAAACATGCTACACCACAGCTGATATACTTGCTGCATTTGGGGGCCTTGTTAGGGAGATATTTTATGATGAACAATACGAACAGGGAAACTCTGATTTACTTATACAGGGGTTTCAAAGATATCTCAACCAAATGTAATGCAATAAATAGCCATAGTACTATGCAACAAATTTTTTTGTAATGTGTAACAAACAGTTTGTATTTATTAAAATATAAATAAAATTTTATTTTTATCAAAATAAAAATATATCCGACATAAAAAAGACTTGAAATAGTGGATTGAAAGTTGTACAAATTTGTATCAAAAGCTCAGTACACAGAATATTTCAGGATCTAGATATATTAGGGTCGATTTATCATCTCGACAAAACATAAAATTAGTCAAATAGTATAATTCAGGACATTAAATATTTCCTTCACTTATTTAGGTAAATCTATAATGAGATAAACATTTCATTGTCATATTTATTTTGATATTACATAAATGATGAATACACAAGCTCACACCTTTTTTTTTATCGAACTTTGCTTTCAACATTTATAATATGCGAACACATTTTTTAAGTATTTATGTCTTTACTATTTTCAGAAGTTCTATTTTTGAGTTGTTTTTTTATACTATTAATTGATTTTGTACATTAATATTTACTGCACACTCTATTTATTTTTGAAATTTTATCTTTATGAGGATAATATAAACCGATATTTTTTATTTATTTAAGTTCTCTATGCATTTTATATAATAGCTATGGTTCGATCAAGGAAACACTTGTTCGAGATAGAGGATAAAAGAAAACAATACAATAGAGAATATCAAGAAGCATATCGTAGATGTCGTATGCAACAATTGCCAGATGCTCAAGTGGATGTGTACAGAGGCCAAAGGAACGAAGTTGATAGAAAACAATATGGTAAAAATATATAAAATATCACTATTGAACAATTACAAAGTGAACAATAGTAGAGGGTAATGTTAATAGAAATATAGGCCACCAAACGCCTGAGCATCACTCAAATTCTCAAAGACAGGACATGGACAACCCACAACATAGACACAAAAATAGAAATACACGCCAACACACATTTGAGGAGGCAAATTTACAATGACTGATAAGAGAACAAAAGGATGCTGAGGTATGTCCTCTAGATAATGAGGGACAAGTACAAAACAATCCCGAACTAGGGGAAACAAAATAAATTAGACATCAAAACAACATTGAAATGAATATACACAAAGTAGATTTTGAAAGGAATGTAGAAGAAGAAGCTTCTAGGTCAGTAGAACATGTTGCAGAAACACCAAAAAATGTAAATCAACTTGCAATGTGATCAACTCCTGAATCACTTCCACATGAATTCCCAGATGCCAATGGATTGCTAGAAATGAATTTCATGAAATTTCAAATGTCATTTCATAATAAATTAGATAGGTTGGCATCACCAACGATGTGTTATATTTGTCAAGAATGTTACATTGGAATTAGCGTATTTCGTAGTCCCTAAGGTCTTGTTTGTAATAGATGCAGACAAGAAAAAAGGCCAATGGATTGCTAGAAATGAATTTCATGAAATTTCAAATATCATTTCGTAATAAATTAGATAGGTTGGCATCACCAACGATGTGTTATATTTGTCAAGAATGTTACATTGGAATTAGCGTATTTCGTAGTCCCTAAGGTCTTGTTTGTAATAGATGCAGACAAGAAAAAGGCAACCATAGATTCTTAGTTGAAAACAATATGGATCCTGAGGCCCAACCGGTAGAATTGAAAAATCTAACTCAAGTGGAAGAAATGCTCATCACATGAGTGAGCCCAATTTTGTAGGTGACACATGCAACTGGTGGTCAGTTGAAATATAGAGAGCACACGATAAGTTTTCCACAGAACATAGAAAGTGTGGCAAAAAAATTGCCACATTTAGTTAAAGATCTTCCAATGATTGTAGTACATAGAAAGGATCAACATGGAACTTCAAAGTAAATAGAGCTAGTGTATACAATGCCCTACGATACAAAATTATGCATGAAAAGTTTTACTCTGATGTCATTATTGATGAAAATTCTCTTGATAATATATCACCAAATTTAGATCATAAGATTTTCAATGAGTTGCGAACAGTGCATATGGAGTTTGATTTATACAAAAATGATATTGTTTTTGTGGGCCCATTGGTGGAGACAAATGAGAGAAACATAATAGAGCACACAACATCGATGGCATCCAAACCACCAAATGCTCCTGAAGAGGGAAATGGAGTTGATTTGTGCATGGTTCAAAAATCCTAATGTAGACCCAACAATGATGATGGATTGGCCTACCATTGGTACGTCTCCCATAAATGAATATACCATGCCAGGTTTGTTTGACATGACATTCCCCTCTTTTTTTCCCAATGGTAAATGTGATTGGTTGGAACCACGACTAAGAAGAGTACATCTTCATGAATTTGTCAAGCACTTGCTAGACGATATAGAGATAATAGATTTGGAAAGCATCCAAGGTTTCGTTATTATATGATGAATATGATTATGAGACATCAAGCACAAAATAGCACAATAGTTTGTGTTAAAAGAAGTCTGCACGAAATGCCAATCACAATACAAGAGTTGCATGAACATATGGAGAACACATCACACTCCCATCTAGCAGACAAATTGATGTGATTTGGAACCAATTTAAGGGGAACAAGATCATATTGGGCAAAGGTTCGAGCATAATTAACAAACATGTTTTGTCAAATTGGAATGCCAACAATATTTTTCACTTTAAGTGCAATAGACTTGTACTGACCAAATTTGCACACATTGATGCCTTGAACACCACCAAACACCCCATGAGAAGCACAACTTTGGAAGAAACAAAATGTCATTGACTACCCACACATTGTTGCACAATATATGCATTTACGAAACTCAACTTTCAAAAAAGAGATACTCAAGAATGGTATGAATGTTAAAAACTATTAGTGTTGATACGAATGGCAGCATAGGGGATCCACACATGTGCATGGTTTTATATGGTTAAATGGAGCACCAAATATGGAAACTATAGTTTGGAATAATTCAGATCAATTGTACTATGTTGCATCATATCTCCAAGATTTAGTTCACGCTTGCAACCCTCGATGAGATACACACCTTTGGAACATATAGGTATGATTATAGTGAGTTAACAAATTAAACCATTTGTTTAATATAGTTACTTTAAAAATAGAGTAAATATGATATTGAAAGATCTAAATATATGTTCTAGGCATATCACAATTTTAGTCTGCACCCATGTTTGAAAAACACCAGACAACTGATAGAAACTTCTTTCAATGATGACTATGACAAGATTCTAAAAACCGTACAAAGACACACAATGTGCAAATCTAAGGTGCATGTCTACACAAAAAGAGAGGGAAATTGGTTTGTAGGTAAATGCTTCATAACTAGTTTTATTTATTTCAAATATAAATATTGTTCTCCTTCAATATATCATTTTATTTACCAAGAAAATATGTTAATGGCATATAGGTATAATGCACCATGGACATTGAATTTAGAAGGATCTAGAATATATAAAGATTTAGAAACTGGTGAGATAAAATTTGAGGCATTCATAAATGATGATAGTGTTAATTCATACTACTGTTACATACTCCAATTGTGGAGAGCAAATATTGATTGGAAAACTATTATGTCGAAACATGCCGTAATTAAGTATATCGCAAAGTATGCAGCCAAAGCTGAAAGAAGTTCAAAGACATACCATCAAATACTGTTTCGACTAGAAAACATAGATAATCTTGATGATTTAATGTAGAAAATCTTGATGATTTAGTATCAAAAGTTTATTGACAGCTTCTCACTGAAACATTGATAAAAAGAGATATTGGAGCCCAAGAAACAAGTCATATGCTACTAGAACTTCCATTGGTACAAAGTAGTCGAGTATTTATTAACTTAAATGTTTCAAAGGAAGTATTCAAATGTGTAAACTTAAATGTTGATGAAGAGAATGAGGAACAAACCATATCTTTCATTGATGCTTATAGGAATAGGCCCCAATTTATGGAAGCTTTGTGCCTTATTGATGTTGCAAAATCATGGATATATAACAAAAAAAGGAGAGGTGACAATAAATGGAGTCCAAGAAAATTAGTAGCTATTGTAAGAGTCTTTCCTAGATTTCAATCAATTACTGCATGTCACTCAGAAAAATGGATTGATTTTTGCTCTTCAGAGTTATTGCTTTACAAACCTTTTCATGACATTCACACAAATATTGGTAATAATGATGAATCTATAGTTGTCACATGGGATAACTTTAGATATAATCAATGACACCTAGAAAGAAGAGGAGATAGTGAAAATATTGAAAATGAGACCGATTTAGAATATGAAAACAATGATAATGCCCAAGGTACTACTACAAAGAATGAATGGGAGATTTTGTGTAGAATTCATCGTGGACAGATTATGCAAGTTTCAGAGATAGATATGTTGGGCAGAAGAGATATAGATTGACAAACAAATTGGTCTCAAGAATTTTGAAATAAACAATACACAAATGAAGTTGTAAATTTCATTAACTTGATGAGAAATACCGGTTGTCTTCTTTATGATGAGATAACACAATCTATGCACTATGGGAACCTCAACGAAAAACAAAATAAAGCAAGTAACATCATAATCTCCCACTATCATGCATGTCAAGATGCATCACCCTTATATATGATGCATCTTACAAGTTTCCAAGAGGAAATGTCTCACATAAAATATATATTCATAGATGAAATGGGCTTCCTGGGAGAGAGGTTACTCCAAAACATAGACTCTCGTCTTTGACAAGCATTTCCAAAAAATAGCCATAAAAGTTTTGGAGGTATGTTTAGTATTTAAATTTCTTAGAATAAGAGATCTACATTGTAATATACTTTGTTCCTTACTATTAGAATACTAATTTCAAAGTAAATATTTTTTAATATACTTATTATAATATTTTTTAAGGCATATCTATGATATTGGTTGGAGATTTGGCATAATTGCCTCCTGTCAATGATAGACTAGCATACAAAAGCATAAGCATGTAAAGCTGCTATGGGACAAATTCAAAACTGTAGTTACTTTAAGTCATATTTTTAGACAGGATGGATAAAGCAATGAGCAAGAAAGATTTCGTGTTCTTCTATCAAACATAAGGGATGTGAACCCTATAATAGATGATTGGATGTTACTTATGTCAAGATCCAATGCAAATATGAGTACTACAAAAAATGATGAGTTCAAAAATATAGTTCATTTATTTTCAACAAATGATAATATGCACAATCATAATAAGAAAAATCTATTATCATTATCAAACCCTATTGCATGAAGCATTGTTGTTAAAACAACAACACATAGTTCTATAGATGGAGATGGAAGTGATAAGCTCGACATGGAACTATTACTCAACAAAAATGCAAGGGTAATGCTAACTTCGAACTTATGGATTGAAGCAGGTCTTATCAATGGAGCACTCAGATATATTCAAAGTATTGTATATAGACCTAGAAGTGCACCACCTCTACCGCCATCATATGTACTTGTAGATTTTGATAGTTACTCTAGAATTCGTTTCGATGACCATCATCCCTAGAGAGTTCCAATTCCAACAATTGATAGGGGTAGCACAAAATAAATTCTATTGGGATTGGCTTGGGCTTTAACCATACACAAGTCACAAGGGTTCACACAAGAGAAAGCTACTATTGATATAGGTCCCATTGAAAGAAGCAGTCTCACATTTGTGGCAATATCACATGTCAAACATTTGCAAGGACTAAGAATTATGCCACCCTTCACATATGATAGATATGAAAAAATGAAGAGAGGAAAACAAGTTGTTAGAAGAAAAGAAGAGAGCAGACTTAAATCCTTGGAAATTATTTGATGTAATAAATATTGTCAACACACTTTTTTTGTTTGTACTTCTCTAATTAATGAACAATTTCATGATCCTTTCTCTCTTGATCCAAATGCTTGTTAGTAAAAATCTACATGTTCATTTTTTTTTTATATTGAAAGAGTTTGGTAATTACACAACTAATCATCTACTGTATAAAATTTATCAGCATTTATTATGTCATTGTATGTATTTTATTCGTAGTTTAATAAAATATAAAGTTTAAATTTCTTTATGTAACACCATTTCCTTATAATTCTATATATTGTTTTTTGGTATTTCAAATGATTTTGGTGACATTTCAACATATTAAGTCAACTAATATCTTATTCTAAGTGTTTACATTATTTGTTTCATAGTGTATATTACTAGAAACATTATTAATTTCAATTTTTAATTTATCACAAATTATGGATAGTTTTATTCTCATAATTCCTAAATACTAATTTTTATTTTTTTAAAATTTTCAGCAAAGAATTCAAACTATGGATGTTTCAAAGAATGAATCAGAAATCATTGTTGCAAGCCCAAATGCCTCTGCAAACTCAAATGAAGTTTTTGAAACTGATGTGGACAAATGTGCAAGGTCTGTTTTAGAGTCCTGCAGAAAAATCGTAAAAGATATTGAACACATAGCCTTAATGATTGACAATGTCGAAGAACTAGAAATATTGAAAATGGAAGATGTTCCAAAAGTAGTTGACAAGAAATCTATAAAAGTAGTAATTGCATTTCCATCTATGATGAAAGAAGTATATCGCGTTCATTATGCAAATAAAGGTCGCAATACCAATCTCATCATTGAAGAATATGTGATGTACTTACATCATTACGGTGAAGTGTTTTTCATATAGTTACTTCTTATTTGACCTTTGATACTTCTTAGTTATTCAAGTTGGTTGTAGTGAAACATATATTTTCTCTTTGATTTATATAAGTTCAACGAGCAACAATATTAATTTCCATATATGTGGTTTATTAAATTGTGTGGTGTTAAAGATATTTTTGAAATGGAGGTGCGACAAATATATATGAAATATTAAATGTGTGGCAAATACATATGATATAATTTTTGACAAATTTTTACAAACATTTTACTCATTTTAGAAAATTTTACCAATTTGGCTTAACTTATATTATAATATAAGAGAAATATATTTTAGAAAAGATTGAAGTGATGTGTATTAGTAGATATGACATCCATAAATCTAAATTTTAACTTTTCATAACATATTTTGTTCTACTACTTACTTGTAATATACATGGTTTTCTAAAATATGTAGCATTAAATAATGTCTTGAAGTGGATGTGAGACAAATATATGTGAAAAATTAATTGTAATGAATGTGTCACAAATATATGAAATACTAAATGTGTTACAGATATGTGTGTGTGTCTGTGTCTATAACCCAAACCCTAATTCTAAGCATAATCCTAACCATAATGTAAACCATAAGCCTAACCATTATTTGAACTCTAACATTAACACTAATACTAATCTTGAACTTAAACCTACCATAACTATTATTCTATCATTCTATCATAATCATAATAATAATCCCAATCCTACCCATCTCCTCACCCTAACCTGAACATTAATGTAAACCCTAAACATAATCCTAACCATAAAACAAAATTCTAACCTTAACCATAAACCTAATGCTAACACTTACCTTAACACTAAACCCTAACTATAACTATAACCCTAACCATAAGCCTAAACCCTAACCCTAACCATAATGATAAACCTAAATGTTGAACCCTAACCCTAAATAGTTAACCTTAAATCTAATGCTAACCCTGACCATAATATAAATTGCTTTAACCCTAATGCTAAACCTAACTGTGATATAAATCGTAACCCTAAATTTTAACCCTAATCATAACCCTAATTATATTAATTTATTCAATGTATAACACTAAACCTTAACACTAAACCCTAATGCTAACTCTAACCATAATCATAAGTCTAAACCCTAACCCTCACCATAATCATAATCGTAAACCAAATCCTAACCCTAATGATAATCTTAACCTTAATCCTAACCTTGACCCTAACCCTAACCCAAACGATAGCCCTAACCAAATATAAATCCTTACCCTACCCCTAATTATAATTCCAATCCAAACCTTAATAGTAATTCCAACCCTACCCTTAACACCAACCAAAGCCTTATTCCTAACCTGAAGCCTATTATAATTATAATCCAAACCCTAACCCTAACCCTAATGCTAACCCTAACCATGATATAAACCCTAATCCTAAATGCTAACTCTAATCAGAACCCTAAATATATTAATTTATTCTATGTGTTACGCACACCGCAACTGCTACTAGCAAATATATAACCTATATATAAAATACGCTGAGATGTCTCGAGGCATTTACCACACAAGAAAGTAGGTAGACCTAGTCACATAGACAGTCAACAATTGAAGGAAAAGCTTTCAAAGGGGTCCCTTGAGAACCCTTTAAAAGAAAAGGGGTCCACTCAAGGGACACTCAATTTGAAAGCAATATCATTTTTGAAAAGAGAATATTTTTTTCCAATGATTCTAGCATCAAGGAATCATTCTAAAAGATTCATTTCATCAAGGAATTCAAAAGAAAGAATGTTCCCTTGCATGGGTAAGCCCATACTTTATCTTACAAATTCTGATGAAAGAAAAAATTGTCTAGGGGTCCATGTTGAAGAATGCAATTTTTGGAAAACATTTTGTTAAATATTTTCAAAAAGGGATTCGTTGGCCACTGAATACACTTTTTGAAAATTGAATTAGTATGATAGCCCCCCTTAGGATGGTGCATGCTAAAGAGACACGTGACATCCTAAGGAGAGAAAAGAAAGAATGAAGGTGATCTTGTGGCTCGTGAAACATGACGAGATGTATCCATGGTAATGTTGTCACACACACGAGGGACAACACACAGGCACCACAACATCACAAAGCAAGTAAGGAAATAATAAAGATAACATAAACAAAAACACATACATCAAGAGATAGGGGGATCTAATATTTCGAGGTCAGATCTACTCATAAATATAGATAGATAGATATAATAATATATAAATGAGTTTTCATCAACCCCCTAATATATCATACCATGTGAAGAAAGGCACTTGAAAACAAAGTAAAAATAAAAAATGTGGTCAACATGGAAGGGAGGCCTAAATGCCCCCAACACTTAGCATCATCCCCAAGTGTCGAAAATCAAGGAACAACAAAGGGAGGAATGATGTGACAAATAGAAAAATTTTATGACACAAAAACACTCCTGTATCCAAGCACCTATGAGGGTGACAAGTGTCCTCTAGGAACACATAAAACAAGAATGGGGAGCACAACACACACAATCTAATCTACAGATAAAGAAGAGGCACCCCCTAGTCCTTGTCAACCAAGGGGTCATCATTCTTCCAATTTAGATCATTATAAGGGGAGGGCAGATGAGCTTGCAAGGGCGGGATGACAAGGGGGTACCCTCTAACTCTCTTGCAGAAAGAGCCAAGGAAGAGGGACCTTCGAGTTTTTCTTCACTCAGTTCTTGTGAGATGAACATCAATGATCTTGCAAAGATTGTCGATAGAGCCGGGACATTGTTTACAGAGTTGAACATGCACTTTATAGGAGTGTCATGCATCAACTGAGCAAGCGATGGAGGAGGTGCCTAAGATTCACTGCCGACCTCACCAAAGGACTTGGGGGCAGTGACAAACTCTGGGGACGCTGAGGCTACCTCTGTCACTAGGATGACGTAGGCCAATGCAAAAATAACTTATGAAGAAGGCGATCCCTTCTTTCAACCCCCATTGCAAGTAGGGTCGTCCTCCAAATTTTTCTTTATTGGACGATACAATATCCTCACAGACAAAGCAAAAGGAAAGGAGGAAGAGGTGGATACTGTAGTAGATACCACTGAGGTATTTGACATATCCACAGGTTTTGAGAAAGGTGGGATGTCCGGAAGGGACATCAGAAGAGGAGGCTTAGCCTAAGGAGCAATGAATACTTGCACCCTTTTAGGGTGAGGATCATTCATTCTCGTAGGGGAGCTGGAAGCAAGATTGAGGTGGAAGGAACTGATATAAAAAGGATAGAAGAGGGGGACACAATAGAAGATGCCGAAATAGGAGTTGTTGGCTCCCCTCCCTCCTTCTATGAAGTGGCCTGCTTAGTAGCCAGAGCCTTCCTCTAACGCTTATGCTTGCGCGCAAGGTGGTTTCTTCAGCTCTAGGAGCTAAAGGCTACAACCTAAGGAACAAGAGGAGGCTCTTGTTCAACCATTGGAGTTTCCCTCATAGTCATTTCTGGTGGAGGGAGTGAATCCTAGATAGGAACAAGAGCAAATACAACAATAGATAGGGGAGCAGACTCGAGCACCTCAACAGTGGGCCTCTTCCCATTTTCCACCTTAGAGGTAGGAGTAGTAGGAGGCCACGAAGGATGAGACACATGAGCGGCTCCACAAGGACCTTTCCCTTTACCATACAAGACGGTTCGAGGCATTGTGGGTAAGATAGGAAGGTCAAACACCTAATGCTTGGCCTT
Source organism: Sequoia sempervirens (assembly GCA_007258455.2). Lineage (NCBI taxonomy): Eukaryota > Viridiplantae > Streptophyta > Pinopsida > Cupressales > Cupressaceae > Sequoia > Sequoia sempervirens. The sequence continues at coordinate 207,210,181 of VDFB02193867.1, read as the reverse complement.
CTTCCAAGTGAGAACCATCAAACTTCCCAAAAGACACATAGGGGAAAAAGTCGAAGGCGCTACAGGAAGGTGAGAGGCAGAAGCAAGAAAAACTATACGGGAAGAAGGAGAGGGAGAATACTCTTGAGTATGAGTAGGCTTTGCCTCCCCCTTTTGAGAGGAGGAGAAGGTAGCTTGTTGTTGCGCTCTTAGAAAAGCCTTAACCAAAATCACATCGAGAAAGGGAGGATAGGTCACTTTTGGCGCTATACCCCCATTCTCGTATTTCACATAAGTTCAATACAATAGGTCCATCTTGGGAGGGAGAAGACCAACAGGGGCAAGCCAGAAGTGAGCAAGTGAGTAGCCTCCACATGCCACCATCGGTTTATAATTGATGTTGTGGACTAGATGCAAAGAAACCTCATGAGAGAACTTCAATCACTTATGGATTATCGATGGAGACTGCATTCATGGAAACTAGCCAAGGAATGCCTAATTTCATTATGAACAAATCATACCCCAAGATAATATCAAAGAGAGCATTCACAGTCTTAGGCATAACTAGGACTGACAAAGTGATAGAACTAATGGGAGGAACAAAAATCACATCATGTGTATGTATAGTGCTTTTAGACTCATCATATCCATCCTTATTAAAAAAAATTATCAACATGATCTCCTTTGTGATAACATTCATCCGACATGTGAGGTCAACGAGAATGCCAATTACAGTGTTCCCGTTGATGCGTGCGAGAATGTAGAAAGGAGATGTTTCTCTATTAACTTTCATCAACAAATCCTACAAGGTAAATGTTACAGTAGGAGATCCGCTTGCAGGCTGCATAGATGGGAAGGAAGCCATCTTTATGTACACTAGAGAGGAATTTCACAGAAGCCCCTAAGGGTTTCACAATTAGACAATGACCTACTCAAGGTTTCACTTCACAATGCTTAGGAATTATTCTAGCTACGCCACTAGGGGCTGTAGGTTGGGTTACAAGGCTATGCACCTTGCAACGTACACACCCACAACACTCCTAGAACATGAGAGAAGAGTCTTTCAACACTACCAAATGGAACCAGAACGATTCACATCAATTTCACCAAAATGTAGAGGAGGGGGACCGACTGCTCAGGACCCTAGGTCGCAGGAGGGTCTAGAACAATCAGCTTACCTGATCTACCTCATGCTAAGTATTTTTTAAAGTAAGTTTAATGTTCCAAGAAGGTGAAAAGGAAGGACAATTGGTATGTCACTATCCTTTTATCAACTCGGGAGTTTAGGGGACAGGTGAGAAAATTCTTGAGTCCAGACTGTAACCTAGGGAGTTCTTTGCTAGAGGACTCCAACGCAGAAGACAAACGGCAATGTAGTGCACTAGCATCCTAGTCGAGCATTGGTGTCCGTATGGACAGAGAGTGTTGGTAAGAGACACTGCACAAGTCATCTGGTGTTGTCATTGATGGAAACCCTAGTCAGTAATCATATCCGCACTTCAATATTTGCTCGTACCAGAAGTTAGATTGAAGATATGTGTTAACTGTCAAAACTAAAACAGGGCATCCAACAAAGTTGTGTACATTGGCTCATGTAATTTCCTGTTATCATTTTGTGTTGTGGATCTTAGGGAAGGCATTTTGATGTATGAACTATCTTATCTTTGAATCATAGAGCCTAGTTCCTTAGAAGAAGTTTAATAGCTTGGGGAAGATTTGGGAAGGTGATTCAATGGATTCCAACAATCTTCATCAACAACTTTTGGTGGCACTAGATGATCTTGATCAGTCCAAATCTGAAGTCCAGGAATTGCAAGCAAGCCTCATGAATGTTGAGAAATTCATTCAATCATTAAAAGACAAAATCAATAAGTCCAGGGAAAAGAGAAAGGAACTTTGTGATCAACTCAAGTAGAATGAGAGTAAAAGTGTGGAAGATGAACACCTAAGTCAAGGATTGAAGGAAAATACAGAAGAATGTGAAAAGATCACTAGAGATAATGCTGTCCTAAAGCATGAGATGAAATCTATTGTGATGAGGATTACCAAGGAGATTGAAGAGAAAAAGAAGAATGAAGAGAATCTTGCTCAGTCCTTGAAAGAAAAATCAGATGAATGCAACATAATTAATGATGGATTCAATCAATTGGAGCTTGAATTGCAACAATCCAGAAACAATGAAGAAGAGCTTGAAAGACAGATTGTTACTCTTAGGGATGAACTTGCTACTACAAATGAATACAAGGAGAAGTTCACGATTAGCTCAACCAAGCTTGATGAACTGATTCAAAGTTAGAAGATTGGAGGTGACAAGCAAGGTCTTGGATATGAGAAAGGAGAAAGCTTTGAATCTGGACAAAGGAAATTTAAAGCCAGGAAATCAGGCAAGCAAAGCTAGAAGGTATCTAGTAAGACAACCCAATGCTGAAAAGTTCAATGGATAATGTTTTGTTTGCAATAAATTTGGTCATATGGCTGCTCAATGTAGAAGTAGAATGAATTCAAGTGGTCCATCATTCTTCAGTCAGTGTTTCAATTGCAATAAGTATGGTCATAAGTCAATTGAATGCATAAATATGAAAAAAAAAAATTTCAATAGAAATGTCAGATGTTATGCCTGCAATAGATTTAGCCATATTGCTAACCAGTGTAGATCAAGAGAAAATCAATGGAATAACTAGTCTGGACAAAGAAATGTTGTGTGCTATAATTGTAACAAATCTAGTCACATTGCAAGATTTTGTAGAAGTAGGAAGGGTCCGGTAAACAAAGGGAAAAATATGCAAAGGGATGATAAGGGAAAAGGAAAAGTTACTGCAGATGAGATCAAGAATCAAATGACGAAGACATAGATGAAGAAGAGTGCTTCTGACGCAGGAAATGAGTCCACACCAGAATCTGGTGTTGGAAATTCCTCCAGGAATTAGTTTAAGGCCTCTGGCCTAGGGGGAGCTCTCAAGAAAATCTTTTACCCCCTGCTGGTAGTTGGTACCAGAATGTGGAAAATTGCAATGATTGCATTAGTGATATATAGATGTTTTGGGAATAGTTGTGGAGGAAGTTTATGTAAAATTGAAGGTCCGCAGGAGAATTTTCTTTCATAGGCTATGAAAACAGGGTGTATGGAAGACCTAGGGAAAAAACATTTATTGCGATAAAAGGTTAGGTGTGCGAATGATATAAAAGTTACTTCTATTCCTCATTCGTCACATTGCATTTCAGATGAAGAAGTTTGGAGAGCTCTGCAAGTGAATCTTGGCGAGATACAAGTCTGAAGGAAATTGAAAAATCAAACCCTAATCCGATGAAAGGTATTTATCTGCAAAACTTGTGAACTTGAAATTTCTAGAAATGGTTGCTTCATTAGTAGTTTATATTAAGGGTAGACCCCGCCCAAAATTCAAATGGCACCCATTCAAATCCATTGAGACAAAACCATTAGGTGCATTTTCTTATGTTCTGTGTGGTGTTTTGCACATCAAAGATATTAAGGCATATGTTCATGCAAATGTTGAGGAATTAGGAAGATCCTAGTTGTTAAATCTATACACAAATCACATTGTGGGAAAAGATCTTTGTGTAAGGCCTGAATTTAAGACTTTGGAGGAGAAGTTCACGCAAATTGTGAAGTTTCCTATGTTCGACGAAAATGAATGGGTTCGATACATACCAAGTCGAGTGCATGCCAAGTTCATGTGGTTAAATCAACCCTTCAATATCATAAGAGAAGCTATAAGCATTGTTACTGGTCTGAATTCATCTGGTGGGTTGCCCACATTGTAAGTTGTGAAGAACCAAATAGTCACTAAGGCAACCGGTTTCGTTTTCGACAAAAGAGCCATGATAATTAATGACATCATTGAATTGGATGCAATATTTGCTTCAATGGTTATTGGATATAAAATCTATCACTCCAGCCAGGATAACTCTATATCCGATACTACAATCTATGCATCTTATCAAATGGTCAAGGAAAATGCAGAATATGACTTATGTGAGTTACTTCAGAGCCAACTAATTGAAAATCTTGGTAAAATCAAGAAGGATAAGAAGAACTCTTTCGAGTATGGCAATCTGCTGTTATGTCTATTCTTCTCCTTCATGAATGAAGTTCTGGGAGTTGGTAAAGTGCAATGGGAAGGTGACAGATCGATAGCTATTCAAATCAGAGACATCTTAAATAGAATTGGTGATAGCAAAGCAAGGATAACTGCTATTTGGGGTTACTTCAAAAGCTTCTAGAGTGAAATGCAAGCCAAGGAAAGGATTCCTAAATCTATTGTGGAAAAATATAAGGACACTATTTGCTTCATGGTTGACATTGATCAGTGTTTGATGAAAGCAACAAAACCTAGAATAGTCTGGATAATGCCTATGGGATATGAGGTTGAAGAACACATTTTGGAGTTGTATGCCCAACACTTGTTGAGTAAACCTCAGGATCCGACGGAAGAAAGTTTTGGTAACTTTGAAGAGAAGAATATGCAAGTGCATGCAAAATTAAAGAAGCCTATGATAGTTTGGAAGGTGAGAAAGGAAGTTGAAGCTTTTGCAGAAAGCATTGTTATATCAGTTGAAGCAGTGAGGGAAGCTAGGAAGAAAAGAGAACAAGCTGAAGAAGGGGAGTCTACTAGAACTGAGTCAGCTAGTTCGACATCATCCTTTGCCAGATCTAGATCTACAAGGAGCTCTGCACTCTCATTCAGTCCTACAAAGAAATCAAGCCCAGTTAAAGCTCAAGTCAAGACATTCAGAATAGAAGGAAAGAGGAAGAAGGATAAAAGTGCAAGAGTCTATGTTGTTGTTGAGGATGATGAAGAAACTGAATTAGATGAAGAAGTAAGAGAAATCAAGCATAAGGGCACAAAGGCATCAAAAGTCTCTAAGGACAAGCCCTACGGTGAAGAGAAAGCAAAGAAAAAGGTGAAAACTGATAGATCGGGTATGACTGTAGAGGAAGTGGAAAAAGCTTTAATTAAGGATGGTAATCTCAAACCACTTTCTGAATGGTATGACACTTTTGATAGTGCTAGTCAGAGAACCCTTGAAGAATCCACAATAAAATATTTGAATATTTTCAATATGAATCTCATTGAAATAATGTCAGAGTTACCTAAAGGGTTATATGAAGTCTTAGAAGTGAGGAGAGTGAATGCAAGAACTGAAGATGAACAAATGAGAGAATGCATACTTGTCGATCTATGTCCGATAATGTCAATAGAAGAAATGAAGAAAATCCTCAATGATGCTAAAAAGGATTTTAAGAGCAAAACAAGGGTGAATAAGCTTATGATCAGACAAACTAAGTAGCAAAAGACACTGAGAAAATTCTTAAGGCAGTTCTGTTGAAGAAAATATATAACGTTGTCTTTGAAGAAACTCATGATGAAGATGTTCCATCTGGTCCAAAAATTGAAGAAATGAAAGAAGACATGATTGAGGACACTCAAAATCCTCTAGATATGCAAGATACTGAAATTCCCATGGAGACTGAAGCTCCTAAAGATATGTTAGTTGAAGAAATAGAGATTCCCAAAGCTAGGCAATAATCTATGGTTGAAGAAAAGAAGACCGAGGCAAAGGAGGTTGCTATGGGAGCAAGAGACACTGCAAAGGTAGTAAAGAAGTTTTTAGAAGAACAACAGGAGGAGTTTGATCCTGAATTTCTTGAAAGTCCTATCAACTTGGCCACTTTATCTCCTATTTAGAAATTGAAGGTAGCATCATTTGCTCAGGCCAAGGCAAGGAAGGAGATATTGAAATCTCACATTGAGGACAGTGAGATGCTAAGTCTTGCATCTGGTATCTTGGAGAAAATCATGCCCACATATGTCAAGGACTCATCTGATTCTCCCTCCGGTCAGCTGAAGAAACTTATCAACTCTGTAAGTACTCACTTTGAGTCTCTTGAAAAGTCAACTAAGGATAAGGTCCAAAAAGAATTTGATGCAAACAGGTTCATTAGATTGAAGTGTATGATTGCTAATGATAAATACTTGTTAGCTACCTGTGAAAAGAACATTCAAGGTGCATTATCTGAGGGTGGAAATATCTACAAGTCATGATTATCTTTGTCAAAATTCACTGAGGTCACTGAGAAGAAAATTAAGGAATATGAGAAACAGTTAGCAGACTCAAGCCTTTGATCCTCTAACCATTTCTATGAGTAACCAAGAAGGTCAAGTTATATCCCTACTTGAAAAAATTAAAAGCTTGAAGCATGAAAAAGACATAATTGTTGAAAGGGTATGTGAGCTCAAAGGAATAATTGGTCCTAAAATGGAGACAATGCTTAGTGCATTGAAGGAAGCAAAGGATGCTATGGTTGTTAGTGATCCAGAAAATCTTGAGTCAACAGAGATGCAATCCTACTTGTTTTGTGGTCAAATGACTATTTTGGAGAGTCTCAAGAAGGGTTGGGATACTAGTTTAAGTTTGTTGAAGAACACTTTTGTAGATATATTCAAATCCATGTAAGTTAGAAAGGCATGTTTGTACATATACAGTTTGTTCATAAAAAAATTGTATGATTTTTGGTATGTGGATTCCCATATTTTTCATTGATGTCGAAGGGGGAGTATGGGGCAGTGAAAAATGTCAAATCATCTCAAGGGGAGTTGTGATTAATTTTTTTTGAAGTTTTGAGGATTGCAGTGTATTCATGTTGGTACTGATTCTGACACTTAGTCATTTTTCACTAAGTGTTGCCATCAATGCAAAAGCGGGAGATTGTTGGCAAGAGACACTACACAAGTCATCTGGTGTTGTCATTGATGGAAAACCTAGTCAATAATCATATCTGTACTTCAGTATTACTCGTACCAAAAGTCATATTGAAGATATGTGTTAACTGTCAAAACTAAAATAGGGCATCCAACAGAGTTGTGTACATTGGCTCATATGTAATTTCCTGTTATCATTTTATGTTGTGGATCTTAGGGAAGGTCTTTTTATGTATGAACTATGTTATCTTTGAATCATAAGGCCTTGTATTGATTGGTGTGCAAGTTAGAAGATCCAATTTATTGATTTTTAGTCTAACAGTGCAAAAAGGCCGACTAGTTGAGTGTAGCATGTTGTGGATCTTTGAGGCATAAATGTTTAAGGTGTTTCATGTTTGAGGATGTTGTTTAGGGTCCTTACTATGTTTTGGCCGACATTGGTTGGTGCACAATCATAATTATTTATGGATTAGGCTGATAGTTTGTACATATTTTATATTTTGTTAAAGTTGACATGCAGTTGATGTAATCTCTAGTTGTGGATATATATAATCGATTATTCATATCATTTTGATGTGTGTTGCGATATGATGCAAAATTTAGAAGGAATATAGATCGATTGTGTGCAGTTTCACTTGCGTAGAACAAATATTGGTTATTTGAATTAAAGTAGACGAAGTTTCAAGAGCATAATTAAACAAAATATGAAGAATACTATAAATGTGCTTAACCAGAACTATACTCAGGAATTAGCAGATGCTATCTCATAGTTCATCCACTCCAGTTGTCTATCTATGACTGTAAGACAGTGTGTTTTCCTTGGGAAATAATCCTTTTGTATTTGAGTAGTGAGCTCTAGGCAGTGTGCCTGAATGCATGTGCATTCCCCATTTGTAAAAACTTATTGAGTATACTCATATTGTGAATTAATTTCCACTGTCATTTTTCCCCTAACAGGGTTTCCACGTAAAAAAACCTTGTGCTATGGTGTTGTGGTTGATTGCCTTGTGTTCTTGCATCTTTCTTTTGGTTCAATGCTATAAGTGGTTTAAAGATCAAGTTAATAAAGTTAAATTTTGCAGAACACTGATTCACCCCCCCTCTCAGTGTTCCTTGATTCCAACAGAGAGTACGAAGTATAGTTAAGAATAACAAGGAATTAACTAATCAACCTGATAAATATGGTTTTATGTGATGACATAAGACATAAAGAGCTAAACTACTAAAATGACAAGAATAATACTTTAACTTAAGAAGATGGAATTTGATAAAAACAAAGGTGGTGGAAACCAAACTTACGATTAGTCTAGCCTCCTGCAAGCTCCACACAAATGTAAAACCTACACACAACAAAATGGGGGAAAATGTTGGGGTTGTTTTGGGGCTTGCCATAGTCAAACCCCTATTTCGATGTTCCCACCTCCACGGAAAGCCAAGATAGCCACAATAGAGAAAGACTGTGATAAATAAAGTATTGAAAGAAAGTACTACCAAGCAATGCTAACAACAATATGCTATGTAAATCAAATAATGACGCTAAATGAAATGGATATCACCTCCCCAACAAGATTCCCTCAAGCATGTGAAGGGAGATATGAGCTTGCTAGCTTATAGATGCTATAGTTGCCACAACAACGTGAGGAGAAAAAACAACAGAGTTTCGACTTGGAGCTTCAACAATGGAGAATACTGCGAAAATGAAGTGTGTAGAAGCTAGTGTGATTGGGTGAAGTTCAAGAAGATGTGTAGAAGATCAAATGAATGAAGAAGATGTTTTGAGGATGAATAGAAACCCAAAAGAGTTGTTCGAGGTCGGTCAAGGGTGTAGGGGCATTACTCTTCATCGTCAATGGAGAAGTGTAATACCTCTATAGATTCTAGAGGTGGGAATCTTGTAAGGACTGTAGTGCACTGTGCAGATGTACACACGCTACACTAGCGTCCCTGATAGATATTCCCCCATCGACACTACAGACAACCACCAAGTGGGTGGGAAGCGAATGGATGAGGTGGAAAAGCATCGTCAGATTTGATTTTTCTAAGGTAAGGGGGTGTAAATGGGGAATTTGCAAGGGGTACAAATTCACTCCATTACAATGCTATTCCACCTCATATGTCTACTTTCCCTCCATTTGGTGGCTGTCTGTACTGTCAGTGGGGGAATTTTTGTCGGGGATGCTAGCACGGTGCATGGATGTCTGTGCGGTGCGCTGCCATCCTAAAAGGATTCCTACCTCTGAAATTTGCAGAGGTGTTACACTTCTCCATTAACGATGAAGCGTAGCGCCCCTGTTCCCTTGACCAAACTCAAATGGATCTTTTGGTCTCCTATTTGTCTTCAAAACTATTAATGTAACTTTCATCATGGCTGATGACCACAACCAATCATTTTTTTTCTCTTATTATTAATATATCTTTCATTGTGGCTAAAAATATTTTTAATGCACTTACAGGTAACTTGCCAGTTTGGAGCCTGTCATTCATAGTATTAATGCCATTATACCATGACTTGTGGGGCTAAGCATTGGTCCTTGCAACTAAATCAAAAGCATGAATAATGCATAAAATAGGTAGTGGCAATATATATTTTCTCTCTATATATATTTTTGGTGATATCTCTATTCTTTGGCTTCTTTTCAATGGGCTCGAGGCCTTTTTCCAAAAATATTTTTTAAAAATTTGTAAAAAAAATTCTACTATTTGTATTAGTTAAAGATTCTTTACAAGGGTTTTGTCATACCATTCGATAAATATATATAAATTATGTTTGATAATAGTTATTGAAATGTTAACAAATAGTTTTTTAGGTAAATATGTATAATCTTAAGAAAATGTTAATATGGATGTTTTGGAGATCCTATGTCAATTGTAAATTTTTTTATTATATAATTTAATAGAAATATTTTTAAATTTAATTTTAGATAATAATATTTATTATATAAAATAATTGATTATAAAATGTGTGCTCATTATATTGAACACCTTTGTATATATTGGACACCATATTTATTTAACAATGTAATAAATAAAATAGTTATGGGGAATTAAACAAGACTTGACTAGAATAAACTGGGCTAATATTTTAAGCAAAAGATTGACTATCTGGACACCCTCCCCAAATGGTTGGATTAAGTTAAACTTCGATGGTTTCTCAAAGGGAAACACATGAGTAGTTATTACGGGAGGTTTTTTAAGGGACCATAAAGGTAGATCTATGGAAGGCTATGCCAAAATTTTGAGGATTGCTACTAGCAATGAGGTTTAAGCCACTATTGTGTGGTGGGGATTAAGAAGGGCTAAAGAAATTGGTTTTAAAAAACTAATAATAGAAGGGGACTCTAAACCGATTATTGAATCTCTTAAGGGTAATGTTGAAGCCCCCTGGAAGATTCAAACTCTAATTGAGGACACAAAAAGGATGATCAATTCTTTGGATCAATTCTTAGTGCAATACACATTCAAGGAGGGGAATAAAGTAGTGGATGCTTCTTCTAATGTTGGATTATCCTATTGGAATTTTGAGAACCTTTCTTGACAAATCAAAGTTTGTGTCTCTGATGATCGACTTTGAATTAGCAATTCGAAGTTCAATATTTAAAGGAGTAATGATAGTAACAACTAGTTTATCTCTTGGAGCTTTGACTCTAGTTGCCTCTTGCGATAATATTTTATTTTTTGCTCCTTTTTAAATTTTGAATTCTCTTGATTTATGAAAATATGTCAAATGAAGAATGGGAATGAGACTTGAATGGGTGACCCCCCTGGCCAGCTAGTTCAAGATCTTAGGTCACGTGGTCCTTTTTTATCAGATGGTGTTCTCTATAAATTTATGTGTTGGGTAAGGAGGACAATCTTGAAAAGACTAAGGTTTTATTTAATAATAATTTTGTGGAGGAGATTATTAATGAAAAGGATTGCATTGATACACCAAAAGACATAAACAATAATAATTCTAGGAATAATTATTCCAAGTTCACATATATTAAAGGTGGGGTGGTTTTGATTTGATTAAGCTTAATAGTAATCATAAGTTAAAAATTATTTGCATCAATACTTTTTTCCTTGTCAACTCTTGGAGTAATTATAAGGGGGCCCTCTAAATGAATTATATGAAAACTACAAATGGTGTCATATTCTCAGCCACCACAATAACAAATCAAACTTAAACACCCTAATTTATTTCCTTGGTGGGCGGTTACTTCACATGAGCTATGGGTCAAGTGTCAAAAAATTAAAATGATTTGGCCTAAGATTTAGCCAATCTTTAGTCCTAATGTGCAAATTATTAAGGGATGTTCCTTTCAGAATAAGGAATATTTTTATCTTCCTTTTTTTATTTGGGATGTAAGGACTCTTTATGCTTATTCTATTTCTAGAACGAGTGAAGATTGTTCATTCTATTTGGGTGTTTGTATTTGTGGGTGTGGGGTTGCAATTGCAGTCACATATTTGCAAATTCAAAGGTGCAAAGAAGAAATGGGGGACCCAAAAAGAGATCAAATTCATTGTCATGTGTCCCCTTAAGACATAATGTGTACATCTAGAATTTGTTCGAGGAGGCGGGTATGTCCTCTTTCTTCCTAGCGATGAAAGGCTTTAACGGTGAACTAAATTATAAATTCTACAAGTCATGGTGAGAGAATAAAGTCAAGATTGAAAATATTAGCTTTTTTGTCACCCTGAAGCTAATCACTAAACCCACAAGTTTGGAGTGTTGAGGACTCAAAGTTGCAAAAGTTAGTAATGGAAACTATCAACATTTTATCGTCAGCTTTTAGGAAGGAGAAGAGAAGCTAAAGAGATGCTAGAACGTCTACAATAGGGAGAAACTTGTAGATGGGTTTTTTTGCACCACACAACATAGATAAAACACAAGTGTTTTATCTTTCTTGAAAGGTGACTTCCTATAGGAAATCTTCAAAAAATGACCCCAAGGTTTTAGATGTATTGTCTTGACGACACGAAATAGCTTAGTAGTTGATGTAATTTGCTAGTATTACAAGGGACATTTATGGTTTACAAAGGTCAGAAGCTTATAAGACTAAATAAGGGTTTATAGTCTAAATATTAGTTGAAAACCCTAACTAGATTTTCAAAACAACAACTTGAAAATAACCTTTTATCATCAAATATAATAGCTTGAGTGATGCTTTGATCTTAAAATATCTTAGATTTATAAAGAAAATGCAAAAGATTGAGGGTTTGAAAGAAAGAACTGCAACAATAATGAATGCTTTAGACAAACAAACTCCCAATGAACTAATATTTGCTTAACCAAGGACTAGGCTATAATTCCACAAAGATAGTGCAATATTCTAAGGTAAACTTTAGATTTTCATACTGTAATATTGGCACATACAAGCACAAACATTCACAACTAAACTTAAGCACATGAAATTAGCTCAGACTAATCTTACACTGCAATCCACAATCAGAAAATTACAAAAGGTATGAGCAGGAAGTTCATGAAAATACCATAACACTTTGTCATTATTAAAGTTGAACATGAACTAATAATGTTGAAATAAAAATTGGAAGATGAAATCATGCATGCATTCAAAAATAACAAGGAAGATCACCAACACTTCGATGCCTTCTCTTATATTACTCCAAAATGCTTTGTTACAACAATTCTTTTCAATTACTACAAATGAGAGGAGGTTTCCCTTTTATAGAAAAATTCAACAAAATCAATGGTGGAGATCATCTCAACACCAATGGAGAAGATTCAATTTACACATAGGGTTTGGGGTTCATTGGATGATGTAGTAGTATCTTCAAGTTGTTCTATTCGTGGATCCTCTTCTCTCCTCTCTTCTATCTTCTCAACCCGTTCTTCCTCAACATGCTCTTCGTCAACCCTTTCTTCTTACAGTTTCTCATGTAGAGCAACATCAATATCTGCTTCATTTTCCCCATTATCTTCTTGCTGCATCTTGGGCATCCCTTCTTCAAGTGCACCATTTATGTTGTCATCTTTCAAGGCCTCCTCTTCTTTCTATGAGCTTTCCTCCTAAATCATCTTTGTTTTACCCTCTCTAGAGGCCTTTTCTTCTTTATCCTCATCTCTATCATCTTCTTCAGGCGCAACAACTTTAAATCCCTCACTTGGTTCTTTAGTATATTCTTCATGCTCAGGCATCCTAGACTCCTCCTTTGTAGTAGCTACATCCTTGTGTTTCTCTTTTCCTTGTTGCTACATTTGTTCCCAAATCCTCTCAACATTTTCCATCTTTGGGAGTTCAAGAATAGGTAGAGCGGGAGCAGCGAGAATGGAGGCAACAGTTTGATCCATGAGAAGTCGATTATCTTGGGATAGTAAGGCTTGTGATAATTCCATTAGCATAAATAAGCAACAAAGGTCTCTGGTAGAATGGTGGGAGGGATAGAAGAAATGGTAAGTGACAGTGTTGAGAAGGTGATTTGGGGTGAAGGAAGAGTGGAAGAAGAAGGAGAAGATGAGGTAAAGGAGGATGACTCGACCCAGATGACAAAGGTGGCAGGATTGGGTGATGGAAGGGGGACCAAAATGTCCACTATGGGTGGAGAGGATATTACAGGTGGAGGTGGATCATAAATGGAGTGAATTGGAGTAGTGGAGTGAGGTGGTCAATGCGGAAGAGGTGGAACCTAAGAGTGCTCGAGTGGTGAAGGCTCCTCCTAAATGGTCTCCATGACCATTGTGTCTATCTTCTTTGCCTTTTTAGATGTGGGCCTGCTGGCCTCTACACCCTTTCTCTTATATACCTATTGCTTTTTAGTTGGGTGTCTTTCCTGTACATCCTTTTATTTTACCTTGTCATGGGAGGAGATGGAACACATTTGGTAGATGAAATCATTTTTGAAGCCTCTCCTTCACATCCTTCATCATCATTCTTCTCATCATCATCACTTCCTTAGGAATTTTTTTTCCCATTCATCATAAGTGAGTTCCACTCCTTGTTTCTCCAATCGTGCAACCTATGTGTTGATCCATGTCTTTTCCTTCTCAACATTAGATAGGTAACCACATCGATGTCTATCTCTTCCTCCTTAGTCAAGTCTAACAAAGGAAGGGGTGGATTAGATACCTTACTATAAGCATCTTCATCAATGTTGTCTTCATCTTCCTTTAGCTAGTCAAGAATGGTATACTAGTCAAGAGTTCGAATGAACTCAAGAGACATCCTCATATACATCCTTTTTCCAAACCTCATGATCATCCCCACAATTTACCCAAAAATATTCAATATGAATGTGGTGGGCATGCTATTTTCCAACTTGCTTCTGCATCTTGCCTAGGGGATCAATAAATCCCTGCACATTGTTGGTAAGGATACTATATTCTCTTATTTCCTTGTCATAATTATTTGCATATATAGTTGAAGGACATGCATATAATTCTCTACCCAATATCATAGGATATGGGACCATGGCTCTATGTTTTGATTGTAGCAATTGATGAGAAGCACCTAACTGCCTTGTCAGCTCTAGTAACACCATCTTATCAGCCGGGTACCTAGGTAGCTTGTACGGAGCACTAGAGAAACCCTCAATTTTGAAATATATAAATTTTGAGAATTGGATGAACCAATAACCAAATCTCTTCACCATTCCCTTCATTGAATATGAAATCATGTTCCCAAGGTCTCCTTGCAAGGATTGGACAATGTGCATGATGAGGGCATCATTTACCCTCTTGTAGTTGCGTTTGAAGTTCCTATATTGCAATTGAGGGTAACATTCATAAATAATGTAGTCATTGGGGTTTTTCCTCATATTTCCTTTGCAATTCAAAACCTCTATACGAAAAATTAGCTTCCAGTAGATAAAAAAGATAGGTCATATAGAATCTGGTTGTCTTCTTGAGTGTTACATATTGTGCATGAATATTGTCGTTGATCATCTTTGCCCAATCAAACTTGATTTTTCCTCTTAGTATTTCCTCAATGAAGTAGTACATCCATTCTTCAAATACATTAGAAATGGGGATGATTGCAATTCTACTTAACAAATTCACCAAGTTTATTACTTCAACAAAATCACTCCTAAATAGCTTCTTGGGTAACTTTCTTGCACTTGGTCATGGTGTGTGCATCCATTTCTTATTGATTAATTGAAGGTAGATAGTAGGACTTGTTTCCCAAATTTGGAGAGCATATTCCTTGGAGATCACCTCCATTTGAGAGAATGAAGGAATATCAAGCAATATCGCGATATATGGGGTTGACAAGTCTGCCACCACTCTTCCCTCTATTGTTACTATTCTTTGAGAGTCCTTGTGATAGAGCTCTCAAAAACCATGAATGAGCTCCATAATGATCAACGAAGAAGGAAAAAATGCTTTATGTGCAATACCACTTCACTTGATTCTCCTTAAGAGGTTGGTGATGTCATTTCATGTCACCCCTGTTGGCAATACAAGGGCAGACAACTAAGAGGGGGGGTGAATTATTCATCACAAAAATTCAAAACTTATCCAACTTATTAACCTTATTCTCAAATCTGATTATTAATCATGAAAACATAAATCATCAACACATCAAAAACACAAATAACACAAAGATTTTTTTACGTGGAAACCCTATTAGGGGAAAAACCACGGTGGAGGTCGGTCCACAAGATTATACCCTGTTAAAAGTATAATGAAAATGAAATATGGGGAATGCACATGCATTCAGACGTACTGCCTAGAGCTCACTGCTTAATTACAAAGGAAGACACACCATCTTAAAAGAGATTCAGATTAAATCCATTCGGATTTTGAACTGAGAAAATAGCATAATGCCTGATTACAGTTCCAATTAAGCACATAAAAAATTCTTCACTCTTGTTCACACTCTGCTCTGCCTTCAAATGATTTAGAACATTATTCGCACACACACACATTCAACATCCTTTTTCCACACTTAAATTTAAATAAACAACTGCTCTTATATATCTGTAGCAAGAAATTTCATCGCTACAAGTCGACCACAAATAAATAATAAAATGAATATAACTGTCGGCCCAAAACATTAAAGATTATTAATGTGAATCAACCAAGGTCGGCCAAAACTTAGTGAGGACCCAAATAAACATCTTCAACACAAAAACACTTCAATTAATTTCTCCTCGAAGATCCACAACACACTTCAACACCATGTCAGCTAAGAACAATACATATGTGTAACAGAGATAGAGCACGATCTAGAAACATCCACAAGCATCATGAATCACAAGAGAAGCATACACAACAACTGAACTGACTGAAATAGCCTCATCTTCAATCAGGAACACCAACTAAAGAAACAAAAAAATTGTTAGAATGAAAATCTTCATAACTCGATCAAATCTTCATGTGAATCTCTGAAACTTGACGTGGATAAACTAGATACACTTAGCAACAAACCCTTTAGTCCACAACCTCTGATCATCAATGTACAAAACATACTGACATACTTCACTTCACTTCACCACTGATAACTTGCAACTCATTTCTTTACAATTTTCTCAATATCCTCGACATATACAACTTCAAATGAATTTATGCTAATAGTGTTGACATCAATGACAACCACATATCAACAACACAACCATAATATCCAACAATCTCCCCCTTTTGCATTAATGGAAACACATGATGTGAAAAACACCATCAACCCAACTAATGCTTGACACTTACTCCCCCTTAGGTTCTGACTCATTTTCTCCTCAACACTTTCAGATAATCTTTCTCCCCATAAGGATCTTCTCCTCAGATAATCACTAGTTTTTCACATGACTCTTCTCCCCCTTTGACATCAATGACAAGGATCTCTAAGCTCTGAATCACATATCTGAATTTTTGAACATTTGACTACTTCCTCTCAGTAGCAGCCACCACAACATCAATCCAAAGCAATATACCCAACTAACTTTTGAAACTTACTCCCCCTTAGGTTCTGACTCATTTTCTCCTCAACACTTTCAGATAATTTTTCTCCCCATAAGGCTCTTCTCCTCAGATAATCACTAATTTTTCACATGACTCTTCTCCCCCTTTGACATCAATGACAAGGATCTCTAAGCTCTGAATCACATATCTGAATTTTTGAACATTTGACTACTTCCTCTCAGTAGCAGCCACCACAACATCAATCCAAAGCAATATATGATTGTGAAATGCACGAACTGATGCAATGCAATGCATCCTTAGTTCTGATTAGAAGGGGTAATCACCCCTAACTTCCCTCTGAGATACTCAAAAGTATCCTTAGACAACAACTTGGTAAAGATGTCTACAATCTACTCCTTAGTAGGCACATACTCCAGTCTAACTTCCTTTTCACTTACCTTCTCCCTTAAAAAGTGAAACTTGATAGATATATGCTTTGTTTTTGAATGCAACACTGGATTCTTGGAAATGTTAATAGCACTTGAGTTATCACAGAATATAACAATGGGCTCATCATATACAACTTTGATATCCTTCAACATCTATTTCATCCATAGGACTTGAGTACAATTATTAGCAACAACAATGTTTTCGACCTCTGTAGTAGACAAGGAAATGGCATTCTGCTTCTTGCTTAACCATGAAATTTGCTTCTTACCCAAGAAAAATGCTCCACCACTAGTACTTTTTTTGTCATTCACATCTCCTGCCCAGTCAGCATCAGTAAAGGAACTCAAGGTAAGATCATCATATTTAGGATACCATAGGCCAAGATCAACAGTTCCCTTCAAGTATCTAAAAATTATCTTCACATCAGTCACATGAGATTCCTTCGGATTAGCTTGAAATCTTGCAACAACACATACAAAATTCATGATAGCAGGCCTAGTTTGAGTTAAATACAACAATCCATCAATCATTGATATGCATCTTGTCTGATTTGCTTTCGGAGAATCATCTTCTGTTGTCAACTTGTATCTGGTCACCATGGGTGTACCAACTAGCTTTGAATCTTCCATACTAAACTTCTTCAGCGATTCCTTCACATACTTGGATTGAGATATAAAAATCCCTTTATCTAACTGAGTACTTTACAATCCCAAAAATAATTTCATCTCACCAATCATAGACATCTCAAATTCATTTTGCATCTCATTAGCAAAATTCATGCACAAACCATCATCTCCTCCAAAAATGATATCATCAACAAAGACTTCAACAATCAAATCTTTATTATGATCAATCTTGAAATACAGATTACTATCAACAGTGCCTTTGTTAAATCCAAGCTTCAACAAATACTTATCCAATCTTGCATACCATGCTCTAGGGGCTTGCTTGAAAACATACAATGCTTTTTTTAACTGACACACGATATCTTCCTTATTAGTCAACGAGAATCCATCAGGTTGCTCAACATACACTTCTTCCAATTCACCATTTAGAAAAGCTAATTTTCCATCCATCTGATAAACTTTGTAGTTCTTGTGAGTAGCATAGGCAAGAAATAATCTTACAACTTCAATTCTAGCAACAGGGGCAAAGGTCTCTTCAAAATCAATTCCTTCCATATGTGAAAATCCTTTACATACCAGTCTTTCTTTATTTCTAACCACTTCACCTTGCTCATTTAGTTTGTTTCTAAAGACCCATTTGGTTCCAATTACATTCTTATCCTTAGGTCTGGGAACAAGAATCCATTTATCATTCTTTTCAATATGTTTCAACTCTTCTTTCATTGTTTCAACCCAATGCTAATCTTTACATGCTTCATTCACACTAGTAGGCTTAGTCTTTGAAATCAAGCAATACTCTTCTGCAATCTTTTATCCTAGTCTAGACACCTTTGTTCTTATCACCTATAATTTGATCTTCTGAATGATTCAATCTTACATACCTCAGAGTCTTCTTAGGATGTTCTTCAACTTCAGGCTCTTCTGATCTCTCTTCTACAACTTCATTGGTCCCTTCTTCCTCATTTTCTTGATTTACCGGATTGATTTCCACTTGATTTGTAGTCTGAACTTGCTTTCCTTTGTTTGTACTGTCATCCTAATCAGAGTCATATCCATAGGTTCTGGATAGTGTAACAAAGTCTTCATCAACCTTAACATTTGCACTTTCAACCATTTTATTCAATCTTTTATTGTAACACCGATAAGCCTTACTTTTAGTAGCATAACCCAGAAAGATACCTTCATCACTCCTAGCATCAAATTTTCCTATGTCTTCATCTCTCTTAATATAACATCTGCTTCCAAATATCTTGAAGTATTTAAAAATAGGCTTTTGACCAGTTCATAGCTCAAAAGGGGTCTTACCAGTATCACCTTTGATTTGTACCCAGATAAGTGTGTACATAGCAGTACTCACAACTTCTCTCCAATAGATATGAGGAACATTTCCTTCCAACATCATAGTTCTAGTAGCATCTTCAATTGTTTTGTTCTTTCTTTCCACAACTCCATTTTACTGAGGGGTCTGTGGTGCAGATAATTGTCTCTTTATTCCATGTTCTTCACAAAAAGAATTAAATTCACCAGAAGTGAATTCACCACCTCTATCTGATCTCAGACATTTAATCTTCAAACCTATCTCTGTCTCAACCATAGCTTTAAAGATCTTGAACTTTTCCAGTGCTTCAGATTTCTCCCTTAAGAAAGTAACCCATACCATTCTAGAATAATCATCAATGAGTAACATGAAATATGTAACCTTGTAAACTTCTGACCTTAGAGGGACCACACAGATCAGTATGCACAAGCTCTAACAATTCATTTGAACAATGCTTCTTACTCTGAAATGAAATCCTAGTTTGCTTTCCCAATTGACATTCCTTGCATATTGCATTAGTAGGTTTCACCAACTTAGGTAGATCTCTCACAACCTTAGTGGAACTTATCTTGACAATATTATCAAAGTTAACATGACACAACCTCCTAAGCCATAACCAACTTTCATCAACTTGAGCAATCAAACAACTTTTACTAGCAATACTCAAGTGAAAGATATTACCTTTTGTTTTTGTACCTAATGCAATTTCATTTCCAGAACTCAATATTCTACACTTTCCATCCTTGAACTGAAGATTGTATCCCTTATCAACCATTTGACCAACACTCAAAAGATTATGCTTCAAGCCTTCCACATATAGAACATCATTAGTATTATGCTTACCATCAAGAGAAATGAAACCTCTTCCATGGATCACACCAACTGTATTGTCACCAAATCTCACAACACCACCATCAAACTTTTCCAAGCTTATAAACTTACTTTTGTCTCCTGTAATATGATGTGAACATCCACTGTCAATTACCCATTCATCTTTTTCTTCAACTCGAGCAACTAGGGCTTTCTCCACATTTTACAACCAACAGATTCAATAGATACATGGTTGTTTTCCTTGATAGCAATAAATATCCATTCATCATCACTTCTATTTCCTTTATTAGATTCATCAACAACATAGTAACATTTCCTTTGAAATCTAGGCTTGTTATGTCTTGGTTTAACAACTCTTTCTGGACACCTTGATGCAAAATGACCTATCTTATTGCAAGAAAAACATTTAAGAGGCAATTTTCCTTCATACTTACCTTTTCCTCTCAGTACTCTTTTGACAATAAGTGCTTCTAGCTCTTCTAGCTCTTTTTCTTCTTCTTCAATCTGTATGATTTTATCCTCATACTTGAATGTCTTCCTAGATGAACTTTCACCCGGATCATATCTCTGTCTATCTCTTCTGGAAGTAGTAGCCTTAAATGCAAATTCAACCTTAGGAAGGGCATCACCAAATTCACTCAACTCAAAAGCAGTCAGCTTACTAACCAATGTATCTCTAGTTATGTTTGTTACAGTCCAGAGCTCTTCAATAACACTAGCTTTGACTTTGTAAGAATCAGATAGGGATCTAAGCACTTTAGCAAAAATCTCAGATTCATCTATCTTTCCACCAGCACATCTAATACCACACACAAGTTCATTCACTCTTTGCATGAAAGTATTAATGTTCTCATCATCACCCATTCTCAACCTTTCATATTTCCCTTTCAAACTCTGCAAATTAGCAAACTTCACATTAGCATCACCTTCATACAAGGTTTCCAACTTTTTCCAGATCTCATAAGCAGTCTTCAGATCCATAACATTTTTCATCTCAGAATCAGTCAAAGCACTCAACAAAGCTTCCTTAGCTCGGATATTATACTCAGCATCTCTGATCTTAGCAGAAGTAGTAGGACCATTCTGTGGAATAATATACATATTACTTGTAATGCTCCAGTAGGGTTCACCAATGCATCTTAGATGACACTCCATTCAAGTCTTCCACAAAGAATAATTTGTTCCATCAAATCTCAGACTATCCTTCTTGTAACTTTCCATCCCAAATCACCTTAAGTTAAACTTCTTCCAAGGAACCTACTCTGATACCAATTGTTGGCAATACAAGGGTATACAACTAAGAGGAGGGGGGGTGAATCAGTTGTCACAAAAATTCAAAACTTATCCAACTTATTAACCTTATTCTTAGATCTGATTATTAATCATGAAAACATAAATCATCAACACATCGGAAACAAACATAACACTAATATTTTTTGTGGAAACCTTGTTAGGGGAAAAACCAAGGTGGGGGTCAGTCCACAAGATTATACCCTGTTAAAAGTATAATGAAAATGAAATATGGGGAATGCACATGCATTCAGGTGCACTGCCTAGAGCTCACTGCTCAATTACAAAGGAAGACACACCTTCTTACAAAGAGATTCAGATTAAATCCATCTGGATTTTGAACTGAGAAAATAGCATCTGCTAATGCCTAATTACAGTTCCAATTAAGCACATAAACAATTCTTCACTCTTCTTCACACTCTGTTCTTCCTTCAAATGATTTAGAAAATCATTCATGCACAGACACATTCGACATCCTTTTTCCACACTTAAATTCGAATAAACAATCGCTCTTATATATCTGTAGAAAGAAATTTCATCGCTACAAGTCGACTACAAAGAAATAATAAAATGAATATAACTATTGGCCCAAAACATTAAAGATTATCAATGCGAATCAACCAAGGTTGGTCACAACTTAGTGAGGACCCAAATAAACATCTTCAACATGAAAACACTAAAATTAATTTCTCCTCGAAGATCCACAACACACTTCAACACCATGTCAACCAAGAACAAGAAAAATATGAACACGCAAGAGAAAATATCAGATCACGAGCACAATGATCAATGAGGACGTGCAACAAAGATATAGCACGATCTAGAAACATCCACAAGCATCAGGAATCACAAGAGAAGCATCCACAACAACTGAACTAACTAAAATAGCCTCATCTTCAATCAGGAACACCAACTGAAGAAACAAAAAAACTGTCAGAATGAAAATCTTCATAACTCAATCAAATCTTTATGTGGATCTCTGAAACTTGACGTGGATAAACTAGATACACTTAGCAACAAACCCTTTAGTCCACAACCTCTGATTATCAACGTACAAAACATACCGACATATTGAACTTCAGTTCACCACTAACAACCTACAACTCATTTCTTTACAATTTTCTCAATATCCTCGACATATACAACTTCAAATGAATTTATGCTAATAGTGTTGACATCAATGACAACCACATATCAGCAACAAAACCACAACATCCAACAACCCTTTCATGACCCATCATTGATAACCAATCTAAGAGATCCTACATGGTCCATCTGGCATGAATTTTACTTGAGGAGGTTCTTAAAATTGGTTGTCCTAAGTTTTCATGCTTTCACTTACTTCTCTACTCGCAGTCTTTCTCCATTGCTCCTGCTCCTTCTCTACCTTCGATTTTTCCCCAAATGTTTCGGGTTTGAACTTTGGACTTATCCTTCAACCCTTATCACTTCCTTTTGGTAAGGCATAAGCGTTACTTTTGATCACCAAAGTCTCGAAGATGCTTTTCAAGATTTGTCTAAGTCTTGATTAGTTGAACTTCGAGGGTCAGGTTTCCCTCTTGCCTCTTCCATATTCTCCCCTTTTTTCTATCAAACTTTGGGTGTTGAACTTCAGCCTTACCACTTTCTCCTTATAAGGTGTAAGCCTACCATCTAACCTCCGAAGCTCAATCAAGATCCTTTAGGATTTCTATGGAAGCTAAGTTAACAAAACAACTTCCTATACTAATCTTGAGAGGAGAATAATGCAAACAATTTACAGATCTTTAACAGTAACAAAGACTTAAACAAAAATAAACATAAATATCATGCATACCACAACAAAGTGATTTATGTGGGAAAAACCCTTTTGGGAGAAAAACCCCACATTCCAAAAGCCACCTAATATATTATTTAGAAATAAAAAATATTACAATATACTTGAAGAGCAAGCTTCTCACAGGAGAATCACCAACCAGAGATCCAAAGGCAACATGACCACTATCAAACTCTTAGAATACATCACAATCCACAGTCGTAATACAATGCCCTCAAAAAATAGGGTTTCCTTATAGGGCAAGTCAAACTAGTCAAATGTCGATCGTCAGATTTGAGACCTAATGATGAACAATCTAGATTTACATTAATAAAATATTTGAAAACACACCCACACCCCTATTGCTAATGTATCAACAATACCTTATGTAATTGCAAGGTTGAGACACATTTTCCCAACTGGATTTTCCTATTTTTGTCTTTTTGGACTTTGTGGATAAACTTTCCTTCTTTCTCCTATCATCTCTTCATCCTAGGCGTTAAGCCTTCCTCCTGACCCCCAATCCTTGAAATCTCATCTATGGCTTTTGGGCATCAGACTTTCATCTTTCACCTTTCTTCCTTCTCACTTTCACTCCTTCCTTCAAAAATTTGACTAAGTGACAAGTTTTCAAACTTCGATCTTCAACCTTATTCTTTACCTCTTACCTTTCTTTGGTAAGAGGTAACTCTTCTCTCTGATGCCCGACATGGGTGACCATTTCAAACTTCACGGTTCACTCTTGCTTCTTTCTTCCTTCTTCCTTCTTCTAGCATGTAGTAAGTGGTATGCCTGAAGCCCAATCCTTGACAATCTAATGCCAATTTGAAGCATAAAGCATGAAGTAGGCCCAGTGCTTGATCCCTAATGAAGGTGCTCTTTTCACGGATCCAGACCATTTAATGCTTTTCAAAGGTTCTCTTTCAGACCTAATGCCCCAATCATTTTGCAAATTTTGATGTGTTTTCTAGGCTGCACCATTAGTGCTCAAGCCACCCTTCTGAGTGACCTGTTTCAATTTTTGGACTTCAAGGATGACATTTATTGCTCCCCTGACTTTTGCAAGTGGATTTGATGGGTTCCCATGCTCATTTATTGCTCATTGTTGACCTCTCTAATGGATCCATGTCTCAATTGTGATTTCTACATAATGACTCCATCCTTTCACACACAAACTTCCTTGCTAACCCTAGTTAAGGTTAGGGTTCAATTTGTGGTCCCAAGTTATGCCTGATCTATAAAGTCAAGAATTGTATTCCTTCTAAGGGTTCTTCCTCTAGCTCCTTTGGGGTTTTTCTTTGGAATACTTGCATTTTTCACTTTGTAATTGTAAAAATTGGCTCTATGCCTCTACATTAATGAAGTTGATCATTGTTGCCTCTTCTTGCTTTGTTTATGTTTGCGTAAGTTCATTACCTACATATCTAAGTGTTTGTTTGTCTTTTTTCATGCATATATGTTGAGTTAAATTGTTTACAATTTTTGTTTGAGAATCTTTCTTTCCTTCCTGCACCCTATCAAACCCTAACCTCCATGTATACCTCTAGAATAGACCAAATAGAGAACTGAATGAGTTTTTTGATCCTCTTCTTCAATGTACTAAGTAGTCTTGGTCAAGAAGAAACACTCTTCTATCTTGGTGTACCACCTCCCATTTTCCTTTCATGCATTCCTTCTACCCCTTTTCCCCTGTGAGATGTTAGAGTAGGATAGTGGTATGTTTTCATGTGAGTTGGGTTGGACCAAAACATTGCACTTGGATAGAAAGAGGAAGTCGGCCTTCTCTGAAGACTCAACCTCATATGCGCAAAGGTCCCACACTTTGAGGTCATTTCCATTGTGTCATTAGAATGTTGAACATCATGTTTAGTAGGGTGTAATTTCAACAATCGGTCTTTAAAGTGGTGAGGGTGCATTCTTTGAATTCATCAATGTTTATATGCTCAAGGTTCGTGTTGGATATCTTGTCCCATGTGGACATGATCTTATATGTCACTTCGACATAATGAAATTCGTACTTCATTTTGGTTGGCTTTTCTACTTTCTCAACTTTTCTTAACTTTTCAAAAATTTTCCATATAACCTACAAAATGTGTAATGAGTAATGTTGATAAAGCAATGAAAAGTGGTTACTACGATCAAAATATGCATCATTATGATCAAATCATCATAAAGCACTCAATGTCAGAGAAAAATCATTAAATTTAGCAAATTGGAGCAATTCCTAACAGTTTGTGGGTTTTAAGTCAATATGGGTTGGAGCAATGCTTCAGCCTTTTGTGGGCTAGGAAGTTGTGAAATATGACGGTTTGTAGGCCAAAGGATTGTGGAAGCCAAATGAATCGACGCTATTGCATTGGAAATTCATAGATGACATCTTGCATCAATTTTTCTACATGGTTCCAACACCAGATCATTTTGGATTCATCTTATTTGAGCATGTGGGGAAATATATTTTTGAAGTATTGGTGCTTGATGTTTAACGATTTTACCCTTTTGGATTTTTATAGAAAAATAATTTGTGGATGTCATCAGTGTGGAAGCCAGAGGATTCCACGCCATAACATTTGGCATCTATTGGATGGAGTCCAACTGGAGGATTCCCACATGAACATTTTCATGATTGAAATTTAAGGTTTCTAAGCCTCCAAAGGTGCATTCATTTTAAACTCTCAATACTTAGAAAAATTACCTCAACCCATACCTAACACAAGAAAATGAACTTCAAATGCCTTAAACACTCATGCTTAGGGTTTTGGCACATTGCCCACAAGAACCCACAAAGGGTTTTCCACAAGGTGGGTTCAAAGGTTCACAAGTCTTTTCAACTACTATCAAAGTTTAACACTTAAGCATCTAATCGTTTGACTCAATGCTTTGTGGGAAATGGCAGTGTGGAAGCGAGAGAATGGTAATGCTAGGTGTTGTGGCACAAAGGTGATGGATCCCTGCGATATAAATCCTGTGAAGACTTTAGCAATATCTTGGGATACACGAGATAAGGTGATGTGAAAGCGCGACCTTTGGCCTAGCCATAGTGTAGGCAAAGTTGAGATAGAATAGATAGAATCTTGCGAAGGGATCCCCATGGGAAAATAGATCTCTCAAACTAGGGTGTGATTTCCTTAGAAATACTTCGCAGGTTTATAAAATGATCACAAACATTTCACAAACTATGGAATTGATTATAGAGGGAAACATGAGCTCAATCAACCAAAAATCCATACTCAAGAAACAAAATTTTTTAGGGTTTGTGAAGATAAATATGTACCTGGACGTGGTAAGGTGCGAGGAAATCAGTAGCAATGAGCAAACCTTCAATCACAGATTCGCAGAAGAGCACCCAAGCAAAAACTTCTTAAACAAGCAAGGTGAAAATGAACTATATAGACCCCATATTTATAAGTAGCCTACCATTAGTGTAGTCATAAATGTGAAGAATGCCTCAAAAAATGCATAAAAACCCTAATTACGAAAACTCACAGGTCAAAAGCCAATTTAGTTTGAAAATGCCAAATGCACAAGCCAACCTCATGTAGGACAGTCAACTACAGGTGCCAAAGTAGTGCAGGAAATGTGACTACAAAAGCCATTGCCATGGGGGTGTCAAGTTGTAGAGGACAATGCTAATGATGCCACCACTGTCGAATTCCGCAGGTGGTGATGCACAAAGCAAAACCCGCAATGGAAAACTAGAGACCACATCTTCCTTGTGGAATCCTGCAAAGGGGTTCTCGCAAGGCAAAACCTACAAATAAACACTTAGTCAAATTTTCAAGGTTTTCCAGGAGCGTCAAGATTTCGAAGGTGAAAGCAAGCCAAGGAGAAAAAAGTGAAGGAAAAAAAGCAAAATCAAACCAATGCGACAAAACATTTAAGTGATATTATGGTTACTATTCTTAAATGTCCAAGAGGATCACTAGCTCTAATTCTATTTAGATAATTTTTGGCAAAGAGTTAAAAGTTTTTAGACTTCATTCTTCTAACTCTATCAAATCTTCTAAAGTCATGGGTTACCTTGCATAATTTACTCTTCCCTTAGGACATTTTCTTTCTCTTGAGCTTGGTCTTTAATGGATCCTTATATGATTTGTAAGATCTCTCTTATGTCATTCAACACCTTATTTACTTTATTATTATACACATCAAACACAAAATTCCAAGAAAGGGATATTAAAACAAGTGTAACTTTGTTGGGTCATTTGACCTTTGCATTTGTTTATTTGACCATTGAGCTAGTCGACTTATTTAATTTTCTTGACTTTGTTGGTGCTTCATAATGCTACCAAGAGCTTATATCTTCTTTATTTTCCATTTTTGTGGTGTTTCAAAAAATCTTTTAAATGAACTAGATTATATGAAAAAGTAAATCTAATTGATTTTTTTTTTTTTAGAAATCAAATGTTATATAATTAAACTACTCGCAAAAGAAACCCTTTCTTATATTTTTTAATTGCAACTAAATGATAATTTTTAAGTATTAAATAATAAAATAATTTTATTTATTTGGTTTTGGAATGTGATAGTTTGGATTTTTTTTTCTCATGATAGAATTGAAATATTTTTCAATAGGTTCCTCGTGTTAGGATTGAGCTCTTTTCTAAGAACGTGAATTGAAATAAATCCAATTCAATCTTATTGTAAAATCATTTTTTCCTAATCTATGAAAGTAGTAAAAAAAGTAGTATAAGGAATAATAATGATGTATTGATATCCTTAGGGAAATTCAATTTTTTTTTTATTAGTGCTTAATTTCAACTCTTATTAAAATGAATCTAACTTAAAACAAAAGAAACTATGAAATTTAGAAGGTTGAAAGAATCTTTGAATAAGCCTTGCTTTGGTAGTGTATTTCCCTAGGAATATAGTCATCTATAACTGCTTTTGTAACAATAGGGTGATCTTTCTTAATGATAGTGGGATACAAGGAAAACTAGATTAGGGGAAACTAAGAAACTATTTGGATGATTGAGAGAAGATTTTAATCTTCTATGTAAAAACTAGAGATAGGCACGTGAGTCTTGTGTAGAGCATGAGAACACCATGGGGACTACAATTGTAAGGATAGCTTATTCTTCTAAAAATTATTCAAAATCCTCATTGTAAGAGAGAGGAAAAGGAATACGAGCTTATTGCAAAGATCTAGATACAAATACAAAATAAAATACCTCCCTCTGGAAAGCTAGGGAAAGTAAATTATATCATATACTAAAAATGGATATGATGTGGGGGTTACTAAAGTAAAGAATGCAAAATGAAAAAACTCTACGTAGAAAGTTAGGAAAAGGCACTTATGTCCTATACTAAGCATGAATATGTTATGGGGTTTGTTAAATAAAATAATACAAAATCAACAACCTCATGAATGCCAATGGCAAGAGGGATTACCTAAGGTAGGAAGCTTCAAAATTAAGGGGAGGCAATTGGGAGACAACTATAGAGATGATTTTGAGTGGAGAGGAGAATCAATCAAAAGAAGTTAAGGTTCAATCAAGACTAGAATCAACTCACAATTAGAAATGAAAATGGTGGAGAAAAATAAAAAACTAAAGCAATCACACATCCTCTGAATATGACAAGTTTAGCCATTTTAAGGGTTTGGGTTGCCCCTTTTGTTAATGTAGGCTGCCCAAGCGGCCCTACAATTTAAACTAGGTCTCTTGAGTGACTACAACTTAAACTAGGTCATCAAGGTGAGCCTTCAATTGAGTCCTAATAGTTTCAAAGAAAAACTAGAGGTTGAGAAATGTGGAAAAGGAGTTATGAAAGACTACTATCAAGTGTTAAGAAAATGAGAAGTGTATTTCATGCCACATGGGTTGTGAGTTGGACCATTGAGTCATCATTGGACTACCATGTTGGCTCATGCAATTTTGGGCACTTACAAGGTGCCAAACACTTAATATTGTAGATGTAAGGCTCTTGATAGACATATTTTAATATACCTTTGAGATTGTATGTTGTCATAGGACACATCAAACACTAGATTTTAGTTTCTTAACTTGCAAACATGCAAATTAAATCAATTGTGACATATTTGCATTCTTAGATCCGATAACATGTCATGTCATCAAATTTTAAACACAAGAGTACGATTGAAATAGAAAATATATAAAAAATGACCGTGAATTGAACTTACATTGATTAATGATAAAGTTTCATTTGATTAGATTACAATTGAAACCTCTAATTTGAAATATAATCAATAATTATGAAACTTTATTTCTAAAAAAAATAAAAATCATGTAATACATCCATTACAAATACTTATCAACATGCATGTGTGCTACTTTTAAACATTTTTGACCACTTTGATGTAAATCCTAAAACAAATGGAGATGATCGTGCATTGCCTATTTGATACATTTTACCCTTGGGATTAGCAAAGTTGGTTAACTTCCTCAAAATTAAGTGTTTCAAACTCTGTAATGTTATTTATCATGCTACAACTAGCACTTGCACCAGGAGGAGCTACAAGGGGTACAAAAATATATATGTAATTGAAAATGTTAAGGTGGTATTTTTATTGTCTAAATAAATTTGTAATATAACAATATTATCAATAAAATTTTAGAAATATTTGTATTACACATTTTCTTGTAGCAAATTGAAGACAAGATTTGTAAAAATATAAGTATTGAGGAATTTTAGTGAAAGATTCACTTTGTTTTCATGCACCATTGTACAACTCAATATATTTTTGCACACCACCTAGTAGACATCGTACAGTCCTCTTCCTCAACTACAAGAGTGAAATGCCAACCATTAAGGAATACAAGACCCTAGGGTGGTGTATGATAATAAACAAATGCAAAGGAAAATAAAAATTTACTTATGGTTAACCTGGCTTAATTAAGTAAATAGAATCTATTGAGAATATATCAACCTACATTTACTAAAATATAGTTGGGATTACATTTGATAATTTACAATAGCTAAATTGGGAAACTAAATCAAGGATAAGGCATCACTTACCTCTATGATGAAAGCAACGAAGATCCTTGATATTAGATTTGAATGTGTTTTGGAAATGTGACATCTCTATCAATTGAGTGCCTTTGATTCTATGTTATATTAGATATAAGAAGAAAAGTTCAGAAGTCCAAGACAAAGTTGTGGTCATAGAATGTTGATTTTTTGTAGCTCAAAAGGTGGAGTGTGGAGTTGCTTAAGGGAAACTCAAGCTGGATATTCAACAACAGCAGGGTTTTTATTTATTAATAGAATGTTTCCAGGTTTGTGAGGTTGAGATAAGACCAAGATCGATTTTTATGTGTGAGTTAGGTGGAGTTATGTAAGGAAAGTTTCTTTTCTTGCATGTTGATGTAAATCAGTAGGGCTATATATAAGATTATTCTAGCAAATCAATATTGTATTATGTAAGGAAAGTTTTTTATTGAGGCTGAATAGAAGATCCAACATTTACAGGTTTTTCCCCACATTAGGGTTTCCTAGGTATATCTGTGTTATTT
Source organism: Sequoia sempervirens (assembly GCA_007258455.2). Classification (NCBI taxonomy): domain Eukaryota; kingdom Viridiplantae; phylum Streptophyta; class Pinopsida; order Cupressales; family Cupressaceae; genus Sequoia; species Sequoia sempervirens. Next base: position 207,179,863 of record VDFB02193867.1, on the reverse strand, counting down.
TGTATTTGTGATTGGATTCTTTTTATTTTTTCTTCCACAATTATTAGTAGTTAATTAACCCAGTGTATTAATTGTTATAAATCAGATAGATAATTTTTTTTGGTTCTATTCTATGAATTTTATTGAGCAATAAATTTGTAGCTGGGTTATGAGAAATTAAAATGGTATCAGAGCACTAACTTTGAATATGAAGCCAATATTTGTGATGTGGATTTCAAGAAAAAAAAAAGAATTTCATCTCTAGTTTCTTCTATGACTATGGCAATTAGTGTTCGATATGAGGACAAGCTTGAGGGTGCGTCTAACTTCTTGAGGGTGTGACTATGTATCATCCTACCTGAGTTGTGATAATAACATTTATGCATGACTCCCACGTTGGCCATTATTCCCTTGTTCTTATTGCCATGCAGTATTTTGGGTGGAAGGCTCCACAAATATTTTGTTCTATTGTTTGTTAATTATGATCAGATTGAAGCAGCAGTTGTAGGGAGACTAATGTGGGGCGTTTAGGAGGTTGAAGCAAATAAGGCTCAGATTCCCTGTCAAAATTTTGAATGGGATGCAGTATTTGCACGACAAGCATCTGCACGTTACATGGTCCCTGAAATGCAGTGGAACATAGCTTATCTTCTGTGTCTCTTGACAACTTTGTTTATACCTCGCAACTCTTGGCAAGGATTCACAGAGCTAAGGACTTCCAGATCGAAGTTTGAAAGACTAGAAGAAAAGCACATCCCTTCTTTGCAAAGTAATATGGAATTTCAATGACTCTAAATACAAATAACAATAATAATCACAATAGCGCTACCTGCCAGACTATAAATTAAGCATAAACTATGTATATGTGTCATATTATTAGGATGCATCTGTTAAGTGGCTTGAAAATTTGTTTGTGTGAGTGAGTTTATTTTGACTTTAAGGGAATACTATTTATTTCAAATTTGCATATATTCAAATTTCAAACAATGTCTAATCTTACAAATTAATTATATTTTCACATCTCTAGATGAATCCTACAAACTATTTCTGCACAGTTTAAAGATGTTTCTTACAACATTCAATTTTTCAACTTAATTAGTTGTTTCATATCCACACCTATTGCAGATGCGATGAAGGATTAAAAATGTTTCATTTTCCCTCAGAGTTGAGAAAGGCAGAGCAAGAAGTACAAACTCAACTTAATAGTTGCATTGAGGAAGCCTTGAAACTCAGCAAGGACTTTGGAGTGTCAAATGAATGAAATAGATGGAAGTTGAAAAAATTAAAACAGTGAAAAGCTTAGAGTGACTTGGAGAAGAAAAAATTGGAGAAAAAATGATTTTTGAGAATAGGTATATAGTATTTACTATTCCTCATATTGCTATGAGGATTCAACCATGTAGTTTACGAGTCAAATTCACTGAGCCATGTTTCATGAGTAGTGGTTCACAAGAATCCATATTTACGAGTCAAACTCATTGACCCATGTTTCATGAGTAATGATTTGTAAGAATCCATCTCTCATTATAATCTTCTGTAATTCAATGATGGAGAATTAATCATTCCCTCTTATAATTTATAAACCTATTCTTTCGTGCATTCTTTTTGTATACTTTTTCAGGTTTACAAAGGAAAGAGAATTTGAAAAAGGCCGAAGAAATTACTCCACCATGCTTGCTCTATGTATGTCTTTTCAGGTTTACAGTCGCAAAGAAAATTTGCAAAGGGTCACTGAACTGCAGAGGACACAAGAGGAGAAGCAGAGTAACATGAGGTTGTGACCATCTACAGGAAGGCAATCTGGAGGTTAGTTCTTGTGGTAAAAATAGATCATTAATTGATGAATTTCTTCAGTCATTACTCAAGTTCATGGCTGTTCCCATTAATTAACACATACAAGGGATCATAAATTTTTGTTTATTTTTTTGCAACATCATGTTCTGCAGAAACAAAAACAGGAATTTTTCTATCCAACTTCATCAACAAACAAAAAAGTCAGTAGATAAATAGAAAATAGAATTGGAGATCAAATGTCTTGAGGCATCGATAGAAATAATTAAGCAAGTAAAAGATGGAAGCAATTCAGATCATTTACAGAAGATGAAATGTAAAGTTCTCAAGATGAATCAAAAGTTGCTTGACAAAGAATGCCGAGAAAATATTGAACCGCAAGATTAATATCACGGAAGCCTATCAGAACAAAAACATGTTTTAAGATAAAGAAGAACCAATACTGATCTCCCTGCTGCTGCTGCAATCTATTTATAACAAACGAAAAAGTAAATCTTAAAATATCGGATTTTTCAGGTGGAGATAAGATTTTAGCAATGTTTTAAAGCAAAATATTGGTTTATTGGAGATCTGATTTGATTGCCCACTGAAGATATGATTTGATGCGGAAATCAGATTCTTATGATTTGAATGCATTTACTATAAATATATTATAATTGTATCTTTCAATGCAATCGAGTAACCAGCTGGTTTTCTGACGAAGTTTTCCAGACAGAACATAGGTTTTGCAGCGTGAGACAACATCCTGACTGAAAATTCACAGTAAATATAGCCTATGCGTGAGACAACATCCTGACTGAAAACTCACACTAAATATAGCCTATGCGTGAGACAACATCCTGACTGAAAACTCACACTAAATATAGCCTATCGGCTAAATAAAAAAATTGTATAAGTAGAACAATGATATTGTTGAATGCCTATATAGATACAATCATGCTAGCATAGATATCTAATTTCTCCTAACCTTCTCAAGTAGAACTGGTTGATGGAGTGTGATATCCTTGAGAGTCAAGGTTTCTCAATTACATCATGCACCTATTATGTTTGCAATTCTGTTGACAATAAGGATGAAGCACTTGGGAAGTTGCTTTGAGAGTCAAATGAATAAATCTTTGTTTGAACCAATGAAATTAAAATGTTGGGAACCAGGGGCACTAAAAGATTCAAAGATGTACAAATTATACCACAAACTCAGAAAGATTAAGCTTGAGTCAGAGGATGGAACAAAATAAGTTCTGGAAACAATTTCAAGAACATATCAGAGACATAAAGGGGCCCTGGAAGTTATAAATGAAAAAAATCAAACGAAAAAGAGAATCACCACAACTATGATGAACATGCATGCAAACGAGGGCATCCTATAGAAAGTACTCAATTTCATGTGTAAAAATAAATTAATGTCGTTTCATCCTCCGATACATTGTTGGATGTGTAGAACATGGGCTTGAAGAAAAATCCTGGGAGATTTTCTGGTAGGTGAATCCAAACTCAACCTTGGTCAACTTGCTGAGCACTATCGGAGCTCCTAAACATGGGTATGAGAACCCACTAAAAAAATATTCAGCATCTTTTTATCAGATATTATAGAACAACTTCCCCAAAAGACATTTATATAAACATAGTGACATTCAGAAAGTTTTGAAATAGCTTGATAAATTGTCCTACCCAAATGCAACCTCCTGTTCTGTAATAATTGCTGAATGTGCCAAAAATAACTTTTGTTGAAGTTGCCTACTTCAATTGGTGCAACCAAGTGAAATTGGGCACAGATATCTCAAGGCAGGAAGCCAATAAAGTTAAACAAGCTGTCACAAATGAAAGTTGGATTTTCTACTTGAGAAACCAATCCAGACTATGAGAATGGATGAAAGCAATTTATTTACTCTCTCTCTCACTATAGATAGGAATATTAAAGTTGGGAAGAATCCTTGACTATCACGAGATGGCAGGACTGTGCAGTTGATATTGGCTTAGCTGGACTCCTCATCAGCTTGTTTGGAAGGGCCGATATGGTGCACAGATCTGTAAAAGTGTTCCATGAGGTAACAAAAACGTACCCAATTCTGAATGCCTATCCATATAACTGTATGTTAGATGTTTTTGTAAATGTGGGTCATACAGATGAATCTCTCAAATTGTTATATGAAATGCTGAAAGACAACTTTGTGCCCAATAAAACCACTTTCTCAGCGCTATTTTCTGGTTTGTTTAAACAAAATAGATTGCCAGAGGCACAAGGGATTCTACTTCACACGGTCGAGAAAGTTTCTGATAAACAATTTACTCAATTCATTCATGTCCTGTGTGAATTAGAAGAAACAAATATGGCTTGGAAGCTTGTACGTTTAGCTAAAAGTAAAGGGCTTGCCTCTCTGTAGCACCATTCAATATTCTCTTGAGCAGCCTACAGAAGCCTACTGTTTTCCAGAGGAAGTCAACGAAAAGTAAACAATCGCATCAAAAAATGGCTGCAAACTAAAAAAGTACATAACAGTAAAATAATAAAACAATAAAAGAAGTAAACAGGGTAACCATTATCAGATCACATGTATAGAAAGTAAAACAGTGAATAAGCAACGAAAACCAGGTATATATGTATTCTTCTATGTGTTGCCCACTGCAAACTGTTTGGAAGTAGCATTACAATTTCAATCATATTTATAGGAAGGCTTAGCGGAAACAAAATGTGATATTTGATAGAAAAAATATGTGTATACATTGACGGTGATCAATAGTAAATGTACCAAGCAGCTGCACAGAATGCAAAGTAAATCAGATATTTGATAGTGGATAATGAGCTGATATGACATGCGGTATATGTATGGCTGCCTAACAGGAGTAAAACTACGGTTAAAATGATATAAGATATTTGTTTACACAAAACCGCATTGAATGCTTCCAAACAGAGATAAGGGTTGATTCCAAACAGAGATAAGGATTGAGTTCCTCGCAGAAAATTTCAACCAGCTGTTTAGTGGGAAAGTTTCATATTTCTCGGAGTGAAACAACATTCAGACTGGAAGCTGACACAAAATATAGCCTATCGGCTAATAATAGCATTAATAAAAATGCCGATTCCAAAGAGACTCCTTCACAAAACTCCATCCATCACTCCCTCCCGAGACTATTGTTGATTACAATTGTCACTGCTGAACATATTGCATGAATCCACCACTGAAAAGCTTTCTTCTCCCGGCTTCCAAATCTCTGCAAAGAGTTTGTCCAAAACATAAATAGTGCTTTCTTGTCACCAAGAGAAAGGGTTCCCACCACTTTACTAACACCCCCAACAAATCTTTCATTGTATGCCAGAGACGGACCCCAGAAAGTTTTATGATAGGGACTAACCATGTTACAAATATGATATGCCATAACTGGTACCCACATTCTCAGAAAAGAAATTCGAAAAGACTTGGGAAGAAATATATCCCCGTTTGCCAAACCCTTCATGTACCTGTCCACTAAAATTTGTGACATATAATCTGAGAATGATTGGGAAAAACTTTGGTAATTTTTGTCGAGTAATATGTCAGGTAGCTGTGAATCTTCGACCAAAATTTTCGATGTGGTTTCAAATATTTCAATATTGCAAAGCTTAGTAACGTCTAATAGCCACAACAGATTCTCAGCCCACTCTTCATTAGGGGTTTGACGATTCTTAATACACTCAATGTTGAGACTAAATTCACTTGTAATTGCGTCTCTACATACCTCTTGCATTGCGGGAAATGCATTGCCTTGGAAAATTTCAATCAGTTGTTGCTCGATTGTAAGCCGCATACTCGTCAGAGGTATCATATGGAATTCTTTTCTATTTTCCCTTATAGTAGAAAACATTTGTGGCAATGTCTTTTTAAAGAGCTCTAACTCATCACTAAGCGAGAAGTTGGAGATTCCAAGCCTTGCAGATAAATCGGCGGAAACACTAACCTGCGTAGATGACAGCAGAGACTGAATTTTGAGTGATTGTTCGGACTCCATGGAACTCCTTCCAGATATTGCATGCATGCCTGAATGCCTTCTTCAAACAGTAATTCGGAAGCAATGGGGAAAATATCTAGGGCTTCATCTACGCCAGAGAAGTAAAGTCATTTTCCCTTGTAAGATGAATACATGAGGCGGATACACTTCATGTAATTCTCAGCAACGCCATTGAGAGGGACAGTTAACTTGATTTCAGGAGGCGACGAATTATGTGAAGACCACCGCTGCGATAGCCTTGCCTGAAAAAACTTTGATTTGTTCAAAACATGAGAATGCAGATGCAGAGGATTACCCTCATATTCAACACCGTCGGAGCAAATTAACCTCAATAAAACATCGCCAATTTGGAAGGAATGTGCGTCCATTGCCGCTTCCGATTTAAAGGATTGAAGTGAGGAATTCACTTGAAGACGGTCTGATATACCATTAATGAGCTATGAACCAAGTCCACCTTCATGTTCCATCTCTCTTCAATTTTTCCATTCTAACGCACTTTTGCTTATAATATTCCACTTTTTGCTTATAATATTCAATCTTGTGACATGTTTATATTACATATTATAAATAATTATTTCAAGTGTAAATAAAAAATAATCAAATATTGGTCAAGATGGAACCATATTGAACATATGGGAACCTATGAATGTTATATAAAAAACATAAATACATTCATAAACAAGTGAAATAAATAATTTTTTATTTCAAATACAATATCATAACTATCCATTATAAGTGTATCTTTTATAAAATAACATGCTAATTTAAGCAATTTGTGTCATAATGAAAAAATATTATTCTTATGTGTACAACTATTGGGATAACAATGTATATGTATTGGAGTATTTCAAATTAATAGTTTGTCCTATCACAAATATAAAAGGTGAGCTCAATAAATACCTTGTATTTTCCCATTAAATGTGAAGGACTATCAAAAGTTTTAGTGTTCAACTAATGGTCCATTTTTAAATAATGTGTTGTTTTTATAACTAGCATATATATCTCTCAACATTTTCTATGTACATATATATATATGCTAGTAGCATTCGCAACGCGACATGGACGACAAAATTAATAGGTTTAGGGTTAAGATTTAGGATACGATTAAGGTTAAACACAAAATTAGGATTATGATTAGTGTTGGGGTTAATGTTAGTATTTGGTTGGGGCTACCATTAGAAATACAATTAGAACATTGGGGTTAGCATCAAAATTAGGATTAGGGCTAGATTAGAGATAGAATTAGGGTTTGGATTAGGGTTAGGGTTAGAGTTAGGGTTAGGGTTAGCGTTATGGTATGGTTAAGGTTAGGTTTAGTGTTATTGTTATGGTTATGCTTAAGGTTAAGATTAGGGTTACAGTTATGGTTAGAGATAGGGTTAGGGTTAGGGTTACAATTAGGATTAGATTGAGGGTTAAGGTTATAATTAAGATTATGGTTAGGGTTACAATTAGAGATAAAATTATGGCTAGGTGAAGGGTTAAGGTTAGGATCAGGGTTAAGGTTAGGTTAGGGTTATGATTACAATTAGGGTTAGGTTTAGGGTTAAGGTTATAATTAAGGTTATGGTTACAATTGGATATAAAATTAGGGTTAGGATGAAGGTTAGGGTTAAGGAACTTAGGGTTAGGGTTAGGATTGTAATGGCAATTAAGGTTAGGATTATGGATAGGGTGATGCTAAGAGATATCCTTCTCATGGAACTTATTACAAATTTATGTGATAAATTGATTTAAAAATCTAGGTGCATATTTGAACTATAACCTTAATCTAACACTAACTATAATTAGGGTTAGGGTTAGGGTTAGGATTGCAATTAGAATTAGTGCTAGTTATAGAATTGGGGTGGGTTAAAAATAGTGTTAGGGTTAGGGTTAGGGTTACAATAAGAATTATTGTTCATTTTAGAAGTAGGGTTAGTGTCAAGGTTAGAGATAAAGTTAGAGTTAGGGTTTGAGTTAGAATTATTGAGTGTTAAGATTAGGGTTAAAGTAAGAGTAAGAGTTATGGTTAGGATTAGGGTTACAATTAAAATTAGTGTTGGTTTTAGAATTAATGTTAGTTTTAGGGTTTAATTCTAACTTGAACTCTAATTATAATCCTAACCATTATCCTACTTCTAACTCTAACCCTAACTATAACCCTAATTATATATACTAACACTAACCCTAACCCTAATAGTAATCCTAACCCTAAAGCTAATTAAACCCTAATTTAACCCTAACCCAAATTAAACCAAAAACATAAATAAACCCTACTTAAATCTTAAATCAATCATAACCATAATTGTACCCTAACCTAATTCAATACTAGCACTAATCTTAACCCTAATACTAATTGAGCCCTAACCCTAATCTAACAATAACCCAAAGCTTTATCCTAGAACCCTAACCCAAATATTTATCGTATAACCCTAATTGAGCCCTAACTCTAAACCTTAATTAAAACCTAACCCAAGTATCCTATCGCTAATTAAACCCTAACCCTAATTGAAGATTAACATTATTTCATCCCTAACATTAACCCTAACCCTAATTGAACTCTAATCCTAACCCAACTCTAATTAAGCCCTAACTATTGTTGTACCATAACCCTAATTGGACCTTGATTGAACCCTAACCCTAATTATACCCTACCCTAACCCTAAACCTTAATTGAATTGTAACTCAAATTAAACCTTAACCCTAACACTAAACCTTTACCCTAATTGAATCCTAATCCTAAACCTTATCCTAATTAAACCCTAATCCTAAACCTTACCCTAATTAAACCCTAACTTAACCCTAAGTTTACTAATACGACATCGCATGATTTGTTGCTTTTTAGATTTGAGGAATACATTCCATTCATTTATGAGTACTCGTGATGAACACTAACAACTTTAAAGTCACAACTATTAGTGCTATATTATTAAAAATATTTGGCATTAAATCAAAAAAATCTATCATAACTATTGGAAGATGGTCAATTAATGGATCCTCTGCCTTATTAGATTAATTTATGAAATTCTTGATTGATTGTGAAATTTGTTATTGAAAAGAAAAATCTACAAGAAGATTGGGATGTTGCATAAAGTCTTAATTCCTCTTTATATGTCCTTTGGTTATTTTTGAATTTCTTTATTGAATTTTATTTTTCTAGTTGTCTTTTGATTAGACTTTTGTTAACTTTTTATTTGTCTCTATTGAACCTATGTTGGATAAAAGGCCTCAACTATTGTCTATGCTATTGATTTATTTTTTGACTTTATAAAAGATTATAAGACCCTTTAAAAATCTTTTCTTAAGTATCCCTATCAAAATTTATCAAGACAATTTTTTTTTACTATATTAATGTGTAGTCTAATTATATATTCATTAATTATTTGACAATAGATATCAATTCAAAATTTATTATAAATATTACTATATTATTAATATTTTTGTTTGATAAATAAAATATTTCAACTATACTATATTAATTAAATTGATAAAAAAAATCAAAATAAAATTTTAAATTTTAATAATTTACATAATTTTAAAAATATTTTAACTTATTTTAAATAAAAAATAAAAAATTAACTACTTCCAAAATGAAAGAATGAGACATCGTCTCATGGAACACAATTATTGCATCAAGCAGAAGACATGGGTATACTCACGAGGCAGTCACATTGTTTGAGAAAATGCAACAAACATGCATTCAACCTGATCAGTTCACATTTGCCAGCGTAGTCTGGCCTGCACCAAAATGGGAGTTGTCAAACAGGGTATGGGTATCCACCAAAGCATAATGGAAGGGGGATTTTGTCAGAGATTGTAATTGGAAATGCTTTGGTAGACATGTATGAAAAATTTGGAAGCATAGACAAAACTCGTCAACTATTCTCATGGACTGCAATGGTTTTAGGATATGCACAAAATAGATTTGTTGAAAATGCTCTAGAAACTTTCAAGAAAATGCAACTGGCAAGTGTGAAGCCAAATTCCACAACCTTTGACAACATCATCTCTTCTTGTGCCAAAATGGGGGCTTTAGAATAGAGTATGGACATCCATTAAAGCATAAAGAAAAGATAAATATTGCCAGATGTTGCAGATGTTGGCAAAATCAAGTGGTGCTTCTATTCCAGGTGAGATTGTTGGTCTTTATCGAGCATGGCATAAATATGGTAGATTTCCATGGAAGAGGCTTGTTCTTCCTACAACTCATCTTGCAAAGAGATTTATTGTCTCTCTTGACCTTACATTTCAGAGGAACACTTCAAAAGAAGTAATAGACTTACATTAAGAAAATTAATTTCTTTCTTTAAGCTTCCATGGAAAAAGACCGCTTGCTTGAAATTATGGAGATCCATTGTGTTAAAAGGTGCAGGACAATTGAGAGGGGGGCTGAATCAGTTGCCACCAAATTCAAACACAAAACTTCAAACACTTATTAACTTCACAATCACACTGTTTTGTTATTAAGTATGAACATGAAATTCAGATAACAAAAAGAAAAATCAACACAGAGAACACCAGATTTTATGTGGAAAATCCAATGAGGGAAAAACCATGGTGAGCATTAACTCACAATATAAACTAGTTCCAAAACTGAATATATAAGGCTCATTGCCTAGAATGGTACTCATTGTCTAGATACAAAATCTCACTGCTTACAAGGAGGTTCACTGCCTACAAAAGGTTACAAAACAAAATTGGCTTCACAGCTAGAATGAACTGAAGAGAGTGCACCTAACAACCGTTGATACAATTCCAGTGATATTCAATAAATTGACTTAACACACTTCATCATCTTCACATTTTTCGCATTCACATCTTTTTGGACACAACTTCTTCTTCTCATCTCAATCTTCAAATCTATCCAACATATATACTCGATCCATCCATAAGCATCAATTAGGTCTGCCTAATTAGATGCAGTCCTTGTTTATTAAAAATACCAACTTTCGGCTACAAGCTTTCAAAAAATCTTTCCAAAAGACAATTTAATCGCTCATCACGCTACATCATGTCAGTTCATATATCTGAAAGACAAAATTAGTTCATCATTACATCATCTATCCATTAGGTCAGCCAAAGATAGACCTAATAGAAAAAATGCAACAACAAAATAATGTCGATATACCATACGGGCACCAAAGCACGAGAGATTCTGAACATTCATGCTTTCAACACCCATAAACTATTTCTCAAAACCGCAAGCAACAACTATCAACCATGGAGGATTGCAGACCAAAATACCAAAGGGTGTAGTTTGTATATCGGTTCAGATACCAGACCAAAATACCGATTCAAGCAATAATTTTGTCTTGCAATTGCAACTCATATATCATGGTGACATCAATGACAAAAAAAATTGTATAGTAGGCCATTCTTCTTCATTCTTCCAACAATCTCCCCCTTTGTCATTGATGGCAACATGTGCCAAAATTTACAAAACAATATTCCTTCCTTTTTACTCCTTTTTACACACCTTTCTCCCTGCATACTTCTCTCTCCCTTTCTTCTACTATTTTTCACATGAATCTCACTCTCTCCCCCTTTGATATCAATGGAAAATGGCAACAAAAAATAGTATGTAAACATTTGTACAGGGCACCATTGTATATACAAAGGAATTCCAACACTCCATTTCAAACATTCAAGTGAAAATGGCAGTTTTTACATGAAAAATTTTCTTGTACCTCTCTCTTATGATCAGAAGGATCCTTTTCCAACCAAGCACAACCAAATTAATTCTTGCACTCATACCATCCAATAAAGATAATTGTGTTTAAAGGAGGCTGTCAGATTAGAAGACAAACACTGTCATTCACAATCTTCTGCATCAAAGAGAATTCCATAGAGATGATCCAATCGGACCTCGACAACTTCCTTAACCAACCAGAAGGTTTTAACCATATCTTCTCTTTTCCTCTGAGTATTCAACAACTCCACCTGTAATTCACCAACTCTTATTCTCAATTTTCCATCCTTGTCTTTGAAGAAATCAAAGTTCTTTCCAATACTATTCATCTCAGATTCAATGGCTTCAATTCTACTTCTAAAATTGTCAACAGTTGCTGGCCACCAGAGACAATGCCTATAGATGTTAGATATTTCTTTGATGCATTCTTTTGTCTCATTAATATGTTCAGATAACACTTGTTTTGCTTTGGTACATCTTCTCTCAATCATAGCTTTGAACTTACAACCAGGTCCTTCCAACAATGTTCTCTCTTCAATAATCTCTACTAGATCATCTGGCAAGGATTTTGATACATCTGAAATTGAAATATCCTTATTAAGCAAATAGTCAACCAGTGGGCGGGTGCATTGAGATAGGTAGCCAATTTGTGACCACTTTCAATTTTTTTTTTTGAAAAGTCATAACGCGAGCGTGTTATAACACGCTCGCGTTATGGCTTGGTGGACCGAGCTTGAGGCTCGGCCACAACAAGCCCATAATGCAAGCGTGTTATAACACACTTGCGTTATGACATGTTAAAAGCAAAAAAAAAGTGAAACTCATTCATTCTTCATTTTGATTGTGTTTTTTGTTGTGCCCGCAGCCAAAACCCCCATTTTTTGCACTCGTGTTCTAGGAGGAGGCATTGTGCAAAAATCTTCATCAACTGTTGTTATTTATTTGCAAGGATGACACCATGACAACAAGGAGGTGTGAGAGGTAAGGATTGTTTGCTTTTTGTTTTGAGTTTGTTAGTTTTAGGTTGTATTTGATATATATTTTTTTGAATTTGTAGGAGATGCAAATCAACTTGCAAACCCTCAAAATCCTCAACAAGAAGAGCAGCCAAATCCTCAAGAACAAAATCCTCAAAAACAAAATCAACCACAACAACAACCTCCTCCACCAATCACTCAACACCCTCCTGACACTCAATAAAATTTAATGAGTGAAATTGAGAACAACAAAAATCAAATTGAGGATTTAATCAGTAGATTGAGTGATCCAAATGGTTCATCCGTAGAAAGAGTGACCCTGGTAAGTTCATTGAAAGATATGTTAAAAATTGTAGATTCAATTAGCAAACAAATGACTAGATGGCAAGATAGGAGGCAGACGACTAGGGCTTATTATGCGGATAAACTATCATATAAAGATGTAAAGGATTTAAAAATTACAAAAGGTGATTTGTACTCATTATTCACTGACCCATGCACAAATCAAAATATTACCCTCAATGCTAAGAGGTTTCCTATTCATTGGTGTCACCACCAATAGATTAGGAACTATTTTTATGATAGGTGGTACATGGTCTTTGATTACCCACCATGCAACAATTGTGAAGTCCCACAGTATTTCCTTAGGAAACTATACAATGAGTTCATATTGAACAAAATCCCAAATTATTTTGATATGAGGGACTTCCAGGGGAGAGGTGGGGATCAGCTTAAGATAGACCTGGTGCACAGCCAGATCCTACGTAGCAAGGGAGACGAGCTCTCGCTAGGCCGCCTCATGAGCACGTTGTTATTCCTTCCATTGCGAAGGAGAGTGTCGACATAGAGACATTGCAGGTGATCAACACTTTGACCGAGAGTGTCATCCATCATACTAGCCCTACTCTATAGCGCCATCTAGGGGAGTCTTCGAGTGGTGGCCTTCGAACCCATGTGTGTCAATCTTGTGGGGTGACTTGTTCATATGACCCCACTGACACTTAGGAGGCTGCTACGCAGGATCCGTCTACAGCTATGAAGATGGAAAGGGCACCTGACATTTTGCATGAGGCATATGGCATTGATATTCAGGTAAAAGTTAGCATGTTTATTGAATTTAATTTATTAAATTTTGATTTTGAAATGAAAGATTAACTAATTTAGTTTTTTTGGTTTTAATAAAATTGTAGGGTCATGGTGTTGAGACTAGATACACTAGCCCTCCACCTACTTATTTGTACAGTACACCTATGGGTGGGGTATGTAACTAGTAAACAATTATAAATTTATTACATGTTAATAGCATTGTTTTACAAATGGTATTTTAATATGTGATTTTGGATGTTGAATATGATAATATTGGAGGTTTAGAGGAAACACCTTCTAGTGCCAGTGGATTTACTCAAAAGTACATGCAGGTAATAGAATAAAGAGTTTAACTAATGAATTTTTCTTAATAGATTTTTGAAGTTTATATTCATATAATTGATTACGTTGCATTGCACATCATTCAAACTCAAAGCATTACTTCGCATTCCATAACTACTAACTAAATGTTGATAGATGACAAAATTTCAACTACAATACAGCTGTTTAGAAAGTCAACATAAGCAGTGATGCAATGACTGCACATAGCATAGGTAATAAGTCTAGGAGCAACTTCCAATTGCATTTGCTTGTCATGACATTCCATGAGACCACTTTTTACTGCTCAACATCTTTTCAAATAGTTCATTGCCTTTTCTATGCTATGGATGCTTGGAAGGAATATATGAAAGAACAATAGTAAACAATAGCATAGACAAGGCAATGAGTTTTTTGAAAAAATTCCTCAAAGAAATGTGGTTTCATGGTGATGTCCATCACCATGAGACCCAATTTATTTGAGGCACTTTTTCAAACAGCTCATCACCTTTTCTATGCTACCACATTTTCCATACATGTCTACCAAAGCATTTTATCAAATAGATCATTTACTCACTGTTATGGCTAAAAGCTTAAAAAAGGTGCTTTCCAACAAACTGATACAATGCAGGGTAGTCAAATAACTTAACTTCATCATTCAAAAGGATTCAATCCACTTTTCAACTCAAAAACTCAACTCTTTCTTTGTTTTCAAACTTCTACCTAGTCTTCCTACTAGGTCAGCCAACCCACTTTTCCTATCCAAACTTTCAAATTTCTCAAAAAACCTTGTCAAAAAATCCCCAAATCAGACACTCATCATGGCCTACTTTCACATATCAAAAACTCAATACCAACTCCTTTGGATCAATGATACTTTATTAGTTTTCTCCTTCAATCTCTCCAACAACAACTTACATCGATGGATCATATTACTTTTAAACATTTCCCAACCTTTCCAACTTCCTACAATGACTCAATAACCTCTACAACTACTTTGACTCTTGGCATTCCATGCCTTTACACCTTTTTTGCATTTTTACAAAATTTGAAATTGACAACTTTGTCAATATTTTGCAATTTTGCGCTTTATTCCTAAATTAACTAAGACTATTACAACCTCCAAAATGGCTATTTAAGCCTTATTACATCATCAAAACACCTTAACCAATTCAAACTCCTAAATTTTCCTCATGGAGGCATGTTTGCAAAATTGCACCTGCACGACAAACTATGGATGCTTGGAAAAAATCTATCAAAGCATAATAGTAAGCAATAGCATAGACAAGGCAGTTAGAAGTTTAAAAAAATGTCTCGAAGAAATGCAGTCTCATGGTGATGGAATGGATTGGACCACATTTCTTCAAGGCATTTCTTCAAACAACTCACCACCTTTTCTATGATACCACATTTTCCATACATGTGTACCAAAGCATTTTATCAAACTACTCACTTCCTTGAGCTATGGCTAAAAGCCTAAAATAGGTGCTTTCCAACAAACTATGGATGCTTGGAAAAATATCTATCAAAGCATAATAGTAAGCAATAATACCATAGAGAAGGCAATGAACTTTCTAAAAAAATTGCTTGAAAGAAATGCGGTCTTATGGTGATGGAATGCCATGACGTACATTTGTTTGTAATGGCATTCCATCACCATGAGACCCCATTTCTTTGAGGCATTTTTTTAAATAGTTCATTGCCTTCTCTATGCCACCATAGTTATTGTACATGTCTACGAAAGAATTTGATCAAATGGTTCACCGACTTGCTGCTAGGGGTAAAAGCCTAAAAACATGTCCTTTCAAACAAGATATGGATAGGGAAAATAGTAAGCATGATAATCAGAAATATATAGTTTCATAAGTACTCCAAATTTTGTTCATTATCTCATACATTATAAGTCATGACGTGGATCGTTATTGTAGTTTTTGTGATTGAATAATTTGTTGTTTTATTTTTAGATGTTGCAAGTCGAAACACCTCTGAATGTGAAGAGGGAAATGGAGATCGGTGTTTCATTTGCTATACAATCCTTGATGGTTCTGACAGGGGAGCTATGAGGCAAATTAGTAAATTTCAATTTACGTTCATTGTTATAGATATTAGTTAGTGAAAAATCAAACCATTATTGATTCATAGTTTAATTTCTATTTGGATGGTTTATATAGGGCTTGAGCATGCCTGAGCATGGGCGTGTGAATATTTCCCTTGTGGAGAGAGATCATGAGATGGTGGTAAGTGATTATTTTGTTAAATATATCATTTTTTATAATGTAATTTCTATATATTTGTGTCTTTACTTTTTATTGTAACAGTTAAAACTTCACCATGAACTAAACACTCGGAGGAGGAGGAGGACCACTCCTCGAGCACAACACAAATGAGTGACAAACCTATCACCATCCGATTGACAAGCATAGGGAAATAATTTATTTCTAGAGCATGGAGAGAAATGACTTTTGATTCTAGAGCCCTTTGTTGTATGCCTACATGGCAATTTTGTACATATTTTGTATTGGATATATTTAACATTGTATGCCTATATGGCATTCTCGTAATCCTATATGGCAATTTTGTACATATATTTCATACTTATATCGACATATATTGATGTATGCCTACATGGCTATTTGGTTAATACAAATATTTTTTATTGATGGTGTCCATATTTGCATTCTAAATTGATGGTTCAATAGATATGAGTTATGTGTATTCAAGTGTATACTTTACAACTTACGTGTATACTTTGTGACTTATGTGTGTTCCAATGTATACTTTGCGACTTACATGTTTTCATGTGTATACCTTGTATTCGTGTGTATACTTCAAGGCTTACGTGTTTTTGAGTACTTGTGCTTCCCTTATTCACATGTACATGGTTGACTTATTCACGTGTATACTTATTAATTGGTTAGCCCTAGCATTATCATTGTTGTCCTTCATGGTTTGTCTTGAATATTAATTGATTGATGCTAAACAACTTTATCTAAAAGAAAAAAACATGTTTTCAATTGGTATTCCATGAAATGATTCATAAAAAGATTCCAATATGTTCTTGATGTGTCACCATATAAACACGTCAAAAGATTTATATGTCAACTTTTTGCAATATTATTTCTTGTATACGAAATGGACTCGGGAGAAAGCAAGTTATAATTTATAATACAAATAAGAAATGGACTCAACATTGTCCTAGACCCCCGAATAGGTCTATTTAACAAAGCAACACACTCTCAATCACTCTTCCAATTGCAAAACACCATTGGGAAACATTTACCAGTCTGCAAATCCACAAAATCCACAATTTTTAGGGCATGATTAGCCCTCTAACCCCACTATCCTCTAAACCCTAACTTTTATCAAATTTCACTAGGGTATATTGAAAACCCTATATCTAGATGTCATACAACCTCAAAACCTCTTCCAACACTCTTCATTCTACTTGCACAAACTTAATTGACCACCAAATTATGCTGCCCCTTAACTTTACCCACTTTTACTCCCTCAAACCTCTCTTTTTCATTAAAAACCCCTTCTATTCCCAATTAGGGCATCATGCCATAACATACTTTTGACCTCCCTTTTCCTTATAGACCATTTGAACACATCAAACTCCACAACCTCACCCTATTTCCAACCTATTCTAACTTATTCTCAAGCAATTTCTTCTTTTCACCTCGTCTAACCTTGCTTTTAAGGCCTAAATTTTGAATTTTGAATAGGGGCAACATTAGTAATCTCTTCCAATGCCTTTACCAATGCTATTTTCTTATTTGTACTTACATAATTGACTCAAATGACCCCACACTAACT
This sequence comes from Sequoia sempervirens, assembly GCA_007258455.2. Taxonomy (NCBI): domain Eukaryota; kingdom Viridiplantae; phylum Streptophyta; class Pinopsida; order Cupressales; family Cupressaceae; genus Sequoia; species Sequoia sempervirens. Next base: position 207,162,241 of record VDFB02193867.1, on the reverse strand, counting down.
CAAAACTAAAAGCAAGATTACAAAATGGCCTATCATGGCCTTATTTGACATTATAATGACTAAAACCACTGAACTAGACCTTCTTCATCAAATGGAGGAACAAGGCGCTCTGCACCAATGATCATACATTTTTTGTGTGGAATACTCAGACTTCTCAATCGTCGTGTGTATGTTTCTCTTTTCCATTGTTTTGTATGCCATCATAAGGGATCAAGCTGGTTGAACGCAACTCAGATCAATTTCGCATGTTTGGGTGCGAAAGAGGACCATGCCTAGCGTAAATCTACCTATGGGGATGCATTGGAGCAATTAGTTTGGTCACATGAATTGCAAAACAAAAGTTGCACCACTTTACAACTTTAGACTACTTCCATTTAACACTTTTTCCATCAAGTGAAAACTAGACACCACAGGAAAATGACTCTGAGATAACAAAAACCAAGAGAGGTTATTGTAGAGGGGCCCAATGCAATCCCACAGGCTCATATGGAGAGTTTGTAAGTGTCACGATTTTTGAGTAATAGCCTATCAAAAGTTACTTCCTTTTTGTACTTTGGACCCTTAAGGGATCAATCTGGTTGAACGTAGCTCAGAGTGATTCTGAGTGTTTGGGTACAAAAGAGGACCATTCCTAGCGTAAACATACCTATTTAGAGGCGTTAGAATAGTCTGTTTGGTCACACGAGTTGCAAAATAAAATTTGCACCACTTTGCAACTTTGCACTGCTTGCATTTGACACTTTTTCCATCAAGTGAAAATCCACCGCCACGAGAAAACCACTATGAGATAGCTAAACCGAGAGAGGTTTTTGTAGAGGGGCCCAACACGATCCTGTACAATCAGATGAGAAGTTTCTAAGAATAACAGTATTTGAGTAACAACATGCTAAAGTTTGCAGCCATTTTGCATTTTGGACTCTTAAGGGATCAATCTGGTTGAATATAGCTTGTAGCGATTCCGCACGTTTGGGTGCGAAAGAGGACCGTTCCTAGCGTAAGCATACCTATTCGACACATTGGAATAGTTTGTTTGGTCACATGAGTTGTAGAATGAAAGTTGCACCACTTTGCAACTTTGCATTGCTTGCATTTGACACTTTTACATCAAGTGAAAATCACGCCACGGGAAAGCCAATTCGAGATAGCCAAAACCTGAGAAATTTTTTGTAGAGGGGCCCAACGATCCTCAAAGAGGATCGACGAAGTTTCTAAGTGTCACAATATTCGAGTAACAACATGTTGAAGTTTGCAGCCATTTTACACTTTGGACCCTTAAGGGATTGATCCGTTGAATGTAGCCAGAGATGTTATGCGTGTTTGGGTGTGAAAGAGGACCATTCCTAACGTAAAATACCTATTCGGATGCGTTGGAATAGTATGTTTGGTCACACGAGTTGCAAAACGAAAGTTGCACCACTTTGCAAATTTGCACTGCTTGCATTTGATACTTTTTCCATCAAGTGAAATTTTTTTGCCACAGGAAAACCACTCTAAGATAGCCAAAACCGGGAGAGGTTTTTGTAGAGGGGCCCAATGAGATCGTGTAGGATCAGACGAGAAGTTTCTAAGCATCACGGTATTCGAGTAACAACATGCTGAATTTTGCAGCCATTTTGCACTTTAGACTCTAAAGGGATCGATCTTGTTGAACGTAGCTTAGAGTGATTCCGCATGTTTGGGTGTGAAAGAGGACCATGCCTAGTGTAAAAATACCTATTTAGATGTGTTGAAACAATTTGTTTGGTCACACGAGTTGTAGAATGAAAGTTGCACCACTTTGCAACTTTGCACTGCTTGCATTTGACACTTTTTTCATCAAGTGAAAATCCACCGCCATAGGAAAACCACTCAGAGATAGCCAAAACCGAGAGAGGTTTTTGTAGAGGGGTCAACGCAATCCTATAGGATCATACGAGAAGTTTCTAAGCATCACGATATCTGAGTAACATCATGCTAAAGTTTGCTGTCATTTTGCACTTTGGACTCTAAAGGGATCAATCTGGTTGAACGTAGCTCAGAGCGATTCTATGTGTTTGGGTGCGAAAGAGGACTATGCCTAGTGTAAATATACCTAGTCGGACGAGTTGGAACAGTCCATTTGGTCACACAAGTTGCAGAACAAAAGTTGCACCACTTTGCAACTTTGCACTACTTTCATTTGAAACTTTTTCCATCAAGTGAAAATCCACCGCCATGAGAAAACCACTTTGAGATAGCCAAAACCGAGAGATATTTTTGTAGAGGGTCCCAATACAATCTTGTAGGATCAAACGAGAAGTTTCTAAGCATCAATGTATCCAAGTAATAAGATGTTGAAGTTTACAACTATTTTGCACTTTGGACTCTTAAGGGATCGATCCGGTTGAATGTAGCTCAGAGCGATTCCGTGTGTTTGGGTGCGAAAGAGGACCATGTCTACCATAAAAATACCTATTTGGACATGTTGGAACAGTTCGTTTGGTTACACAAGTTGTAGAATGAAAGTTGCAACAATTTGCAACTTTGTACTGCTTGTATTTGACACTTTTTCCATCAAGTGAAACTTCGCCGCCACAAGAAAACTACTCCAAGATAGCCAAAATTGGGAGAGGTTTTTTTAGAGGGGCCCAATATGATCCTATAGGATCAAACAATAAATTTTTAAGCATCACGGTATCCAAGTAACAACATGCTGAAGTTTGCTGCCATTTTGCACTTTGGACTCTTAAGGGATAGATCTGGTGGAACGTAGCTTAGAGCGATTCTGTGTGTTTGGGTGTGAAAGAGGACCATGTCTAGCGTAAAAATACCTATTTAGATGTATGGGAATAGTTTTCTTCATCACATGAGTTGCCGAACAAAATTTGTACCACTTTGCAACTTTGCACTGCTTGCATTTGACTCTTTTTCCATCAACTGAAAACTGAACACCACAAGAAAACCACTCCGAGATAGTGAAAACCAAGAGAGGTTTTTGTAGAGGGGCCCAACATGATCTCGTAGGCTCAAACAGAGATTTCTAAGTGCCATGGTTTTTGAGTAATACCCTGTCAAAGATTGCTGCCCTTTTTCATTTTGATCCTTAAGGGATCGAACCATTTGAACATAGCTCAGAGTGATTCCACATGTTTGGATGCGAAAGAGGACCATTCCTAGCATAAATGTACCATGCCTAGCATAAATGTACCATTTTCTTAGAAGAAGATCAATAAAATTCATTGTTTCCTTGCATTTTTCTGTATTTTTACCATAAATATGATGTTTCCTTGAACTGTACGGTTTCGTACAAGGTGATTGTGTTCTCTTTTTCAATCTGTTTGTGTTTCTGCAGACCCAATACATATTTAGAAACCCATTTTGATGTTAGGGTGCTTATTTGGCGAAAGGGAATAATTTTTATGTGGTTTGTGTTGCTGCCCCTATAGATTTTGATGGAAAAGGGCATGAAAAATGAGGTTTCACCCTAGGGTTTGATAAAATATTGCATGTAGAGGTTGGGTGATTGTCTTTTGAGTTTGTGCAAGTGATTTTAAGAATTTATGAGGTGGTGGCATGTTCTGGTAAGGTGTGGAACCATTCCTTTCAATAAACTCTCCTCATACTAGCATAAAATAAGGGTTTTGTGGTTTGACATGGTGGAGTGAATTTCTCCTGAGGAAAATTGTGGATTTGAGGGTTTGGATACATGATAATTTTTGTCCCAACAAGTTCATGGGGTTGTTGAATGTTTAAAGGTATGTTCCTTTGTAAATTAGGCCTAGTTAGCCTAATGGGGACAATGAAGAAGGTCATTTTTGATGCACATGTTCCAAGACAGTCACTATTGATTTTGAAGTATGTGTTGTAACTCAATAATAGCTATCTAGATCGGTCATTTTTTTGTGAAGTCATTTGAGAAGTTTTCCTCAAAACACCACTTGGAGCCACACTTTTCACTTGGAAATTCATCATAAAACCTTGTAGCAGCAACTCTACCTTTGTTTCTTGAATTCCCCTACACAAATAAACACACACACACCTTAAGCATCATAACACTAACCTACTCCAGTGATCTAAACTATCAAATTTGGCGGAGTAGTCATTATTGGTTATCTAGACTCTCAAAACCCCAATCTTGAGGGTTTACAGACCGAGTTGAGAAAAATTAGTCAAACTAATGATAAACTCAATGGATACCATCCTAAATAGATTCAAATGAAATCTACTTCACTATTCTACCTTAAAAAACAAGATTCAAGGCCTTAAAGTACTGTACATGCCGTACAAGTTAATGAACAACTGGAAAAACTCAGAAAATCACTAAAACAAGGACTTTATTGATTGTAAATCTTCAAGAATACAAAATATCTTTGCTTTTCTCGACCTTACATGCTTTATATCACTTCTCTAATAGCCTAATGAACTCTTTGAGACTTTGAATACATTACATATGACTTTCACATGACCTTTTTCACATTGTTTACATTTCAAAATTCAAATTTTCCTATTGAAGGCATTTAGAGAACAAGGTGCTACTGCACCAAACATGAACTCCAAAATTACAGTATTTGAGTAAATCTCATTACAAGTAAATCTGATTACAATGCCTTAGGTACTTCATTCTCACAAATCTTTGACAATGTCACTCATATATTTGAGATTCTCTTTAAATGTCTACATCATAGGTGATCATTATGACGTTAACTTCAATTGAGTAACTTGAGATTCACTCGCTAAGCTTCACATGCTCTTTTATAATGGCTTCAAATCACAATTGAAATTTTTCAAGATCATCAAAATAAGGATGTTGCATTGCTTTTTTGGCTAAGATTCTCTTTGATGGCTCATAAATCAACATTTTCTGCAATGAGAGACCAATCAATTTTTAGTAGTTTACTTACAAATATGCAAAGTAAAAGAGAAAAAGAAAGAGAATCCAAAATGGAATTGAAATGAAAATGGATGGAAGGCACTTACATATAGGCATGCTAGTCTCACAACTTAGTCACTTCTAGTCATACATCTTCACTAGGAGTTCCAAGATACCTATTGCACACAACACCTCTCATGAATAGAGTAAGTTGAAATTGGAGATGCTCTTATAATGTCTACATCATAGCTTCTCATGATAAGGTTAACTTCAAATGAATAACTTGAAATTCCCTCACCAAGCTTTGCACACACTTTTGTAATGGCTTAAAATCATGGTTGAGATTTGTCAAGATCATCAAAATAAAGATGTTGTATTGCTTTTTTGGCTAACATTCTCTTGGATGGCTCATAAATTTGCATTTTCTGCAAGGTGACACCAAACAATTTGTAGTAGGTTACTTACAAATAAGAAAAGTAAAATAAGATGATAGCATTGCCATCAAACAAATTAATGTGCATACAAGTATAAATTAATAAGAACCGATGTGCATACTTACAAATTAATCCAACGAACCATCTGGGTCTTCTCTACTCTTTATCGTGTCAAGTATTGCTTCATGGTCAAACTCATGGACCTTCCACAAGACCTTGTTCAAAGGTCTACCCCCATATTTGGTCAAATGGACATTGGATGCCACAACAAGGTTCAAGTAATGAAGAATCTTACGATGCGTGTCAAAGTCCTAAAACAACCAATGTTTAACACCCTTATGTGGGTACCTTCTAAGCCACATTCTAGTAACAAAAACCGAGCCTATAGGGTATTCGATGTTTTCTCCATCTATAACTGGGGCCTCCAATTTCTTTTTGGCCTCAACACAATGACACAAGTAATAGTTTGTTCCCTCTTTGTTGTCTTCATCTACAATAACTACATAAACTTTCCCTGCATTGATATGTGCAACAAATCTCTTGAAATTAGTCAACATTACGAATACACTACAAAGTAATATAACAATATGGAATTTCAAAAACTAAGCAAGAAGATATATTACCCGGTTGAACTAGATCTAATACCTGGTCAAAGTCGACCGATGATTCCATCCGTGTTAGTTCTGATGCTGTCAGAGGGTGATACGTGTGAAGTGGGTTGAAATAACTTGTCAACCATTTTTCAACCCACTCCCCTGACTCACAATAATTCCAGGCTTGCATTGTACATGAAAAAAAGCACACCATCTTCCGTGTATCGATACTCCATGAACTTGCATTTGAGCTAAGGAAAGAGTGTAGCTCACTCGATCATGTTAGTGTACAACAATCCTCATATGGTGCAATTTTAGTATCATCCATCAACCAAAAATACCTACAAACTGAAGATGTACGTTCATTACCTGGACCCATCGAAGCATTACACCACTTGAAAATTGATCTTGCATCTATCAACTTTGCACTATCTTAATAATTTAACTCTTCTCGTGCTAATGCTCTTTTCACGCATGCTCTTGCACCATCATGCTATCCCTTTCCATGACCAACCTCACAAAATTTCCACATATGTTGTACATCTGTAATGACATGCATCTTGCTCAACCAGCAGAACATGTGCGAGTTCTTGAACTGTGTTGCACAATTATCCGACCATATTATATGCCGACCGTATGATATGCCCCTCTCAGCCAAATCACTGTAGAACATTTGGAAGCAACCTTGCATGAACTCTGGATAATGTGTGCGATCATCACTACTATAAAAGTGATACTCCCTCAATACCTTCCTTTGGTCCTCTGTACTATCAGCTGCATGAATGAATGCTATTTGCACAAATATAAAAACCTATGTGGAGTTGTAATACTGTGACTGCACCTCACGCTGTGGCTGTAGAGTGTAGTTCTATGCAAAGTCAACCACTGATACTATGTTGCCAACTGGAAAGGTGTCCTTGCATAGCTTGAATTGTGTGTCTAGATATTGGGTTCTATGGGTATTCCTTGCATACTCATACACTATATTGTCACAAAACATGGACATAAACTAATACACTGGAATCTTCTGAATAACCAAATCACACCTTTTTGCTTGAGACCCATCTTTTGTAGCGTATGCCACTATTTTATACTTCCTGAACTCTACTAGTTTCTGTCCCACCTCATCTGTGCTTTCCATATGTTGACATACTGGCATACACTACAAGCCACTACAACGCTCGCATGAACCATCCAAACATGTTGTCCTGTAGAATATTTGGCCATCCTCTATTTCACATAATTTTTTTGATAGGAACTCTCTTGAAGATTTGTGTGGGGCTTCTATGCCACAATCCTGCAAAACATTGTTATTCTTCCAATACTCTTCAATTAGTGTTCTCAATGCTTCAACAACATTTTTATCTTTTTGTGGTAGTCTCCCTGAGAATGCCCATAATTCATTTGAATCGGTGCCCTCAATTATTTTCCGCCTTTGAATGGCCTTTAATAAAGTTTTTCTACTAATTCTCATTTGTTCACTTGTCTTTCTAATGAGACGAGCTCTCTTTGTTTGACTACTTACCAAAGTTGATGTAATGACACGTCGTGTGACATTACTATCCTTTGAACGTGAGGTCTTACCCACACTCTCATATGAATCCATTAGATTCTTCACAATAGTGTTTTCACTCAATGCATTTGATGTTCTCAACCCAAGAGTCTTCATGATGTCTCTATACTTTATACCCCGCATCATTTCAACAAATAGTTGACATCTTGTAGTCTCATTTAGCCTTTCAAAGTACAATTTTCAAATCTTATCAGCATATCTTCTACAAGAGTGTGTTGGAATCTTACCTTCCATGTGCTGCAAAATATCCTCATCGATATTAATCAAATACTTTGGATTTCTAAGAAAAATTCTAGGTGGTGTTCTCCTAGGTACATACGTCTCAACATTATGAATTTCATCAATATTTAATTGAGGTGGGCTAGATTGTGTACCTTCAATTGGTGGTGGAGTAGAAGACATACCTTGAGGTTCGCATGGGGATGATGGCGTACTTTCTTCGTCAAATCCGAGTGATTATGTACTCTCAACTTGAGATGCGCTCGATGGTGTCCAACCATATTCACTTGCGATAGATGGTGTCCCTCCATATTCACTTGCGGTAGCTAGTGTCTCTCCATATTCAATTTTGCTTAATTGTGTCCTTTCGTATTCAATTTTCGTAGAGGGTGTGTCTCCAACTATGGTATCTGAATTTGTCTTACCACGATGCTTTCGCATTTGTGCCCTTTGTGCTACCAAATTTTGTTCTCTTTTTGACGATTGAGGTTCCTATTTAGTTGACTTGTTTTCATCAATAGTACTCAATTTCTTCTTTTCAAAATATGCCACCACCCATTCACTCTCCTTTGCTTTGAAGGTTTCATACTCTTCATCTGTTAGTTTATTCCTTCATTTTTTCTTCGACATGGTGGCTAATTTTACCTGTAGCATGGTAATGAGACGAATATTGTTTCCTAAAGTATTTGTCCATTCAAATAAATGAAATATATGTCATTCAAGGCTTCATAAAAAATACTTACAATTGTCTTGTACAATATTATTTCTAGCATAGAAAAAGGTGGTGCAGGGGCATGCCATGATTACAAGATAGGCATAATTACATTGCTTTCCTTGTATAAATGGGGTGTTAAAGAAGGGTTTTGATGAAATGTTGAAGGAACCTTCCATGTAATGGTTGTTTGAGTTTTTGCAAGGAATTTTTGAAGTGTTGTTGGTATTGGTGAGGTCTGGTAATCCCGGTTGTCAAGAATTTCAATAAACCCTAGGTTATTTGCATGAAAGTTGAGGGTTTGGTGGTACAACATTTTAGAGGTCAAGGCTCTAAGAAATAATGGTTGAATTTTTTGTTTTATAACATAGTTAGTGATTGTTAGTTGAGATTTGGTGAAAAAAAGAGTTTTGGAGGTACCTCCTTTGTAAAAGAGGGTTATTTGGTGGCCTACAAGGCAGGGCAGCCTATTGGTTTTCAATATTGTTGCAAAGAAACCTCTTGAAACCTTTTGGTATGTTGTGTTAGGATTTGAAGTGTGTCTTAGATGATGTTTGTTAGGTCCTTGCACGGCCTTCTCTAAAAGATATTGAGAAAAAGAAGTGTTGGAGGGCTATAAGCCTTTAGGTGTGTGTTTAGGATAAGTTGAGTGTATAGTGTTTAAGGGGCTGGTTTGTTGTTTCAGTCTGATCATTTTGAGTTGGTTGGGGTCTTCACCACCTAGGTTGCTACCACATTTCCCCTACCTTCTCAACCCTACCCTATTGGCAAGCTAGTGGAGTGTTGGCAAGCTATCTCACTCACTAGCTTGCCAATGCGGCAGGGTTGAGAAGGTAGGGGCAGCATATGCCTCATAGTGTCACGGTGATGTATACATCACTGTGACACCCCATTTCTGTGAGGCATATGTACATCCCCGTGACACCCCATTTATATTAGGCATATGATTCCCCTACCATCACTGTGACATCCCATTTCTATGAGGAATACACTGCCCCTACCTTCTCAACCCTACATCATTGGCAACCTAGTGGAGCGTTGGCAAGCTAGCTTACTCACTAACTTTCCAATCCGGTAGGGTTGATAAGGTAGGGGCAGCATATGCCTCATAGAAATGGGGTGTCACGATGAGTATTCCTCATAGAAATGGGGTGTCACGATGATGTAATCACCGTGACACCCCATTTCTATGAGGCATACATTGTCCCTACCATGTCAACCATTTCTGAGACTAGTTTGCACACACAGTTTTAAGGTTTGAAAGTCATTTAAAATGGTGTATTGACCCATTCCTCTCACTATGGCCACTCTAACTCGAGGAATGGGTTTGCAACATCACTAAAAAGGTGTGGGAATGTTGAGTGTGTACAGGGGAGGTCAAGAGTTGAGTTGGGCATGAAGCCCTAGAGTGAAATTTGGTGTTTTCCATGTGAATTTGAGAGGTTTTGACATGCTAAAGTGAGTATTGTGTTATGACAGTGTTGTTTCTTGTTGAATTGAGTTTTTTTAGGCCATTTTAGACTTGTTTGAGGTGGTGGAATGTTTTGATAAGGTTGGGAAGTGTGTTTTCCAATAAGCCCTAGGTTATTTAGCTTAAAAAGAGGGTTTTTGGTTTTGGCATCTTGGTGGATGAATTTATGAGAAGTAATTGTGAATTCTTTGGTTTGAATACATATAAAGTGTTTCCCACATGTGTTTGGAGGTTTTTGTCAAGTTTCAAGATAAGTTTCTTTGCTAAAGTGTCCTAATTTGAGGCCTAGTTGGCGTAGAAAGCCTAATTTGAGAAAGTTGTTACAAAGTAACCAATAGTGGTTTGTTGGCATGTGATTGTGTACCCTGAAGGGTCCTTGAAATG
>VDFB02193867.1:206885522-207151927 GCA_007258455.2 Sequoia sempervirens | reverse complement strand
TTTATCCCACTACAACTGCTGCTTCTTTACATGCTTTGTCATTTTGCCTTTCTTTTTGAGATTTTCTTTTACCTTATGTTGCTGCATCTTTTATCTTCTCTTCTCCACTTTGTGATACCTCACCTAGGGATTTTCTCCTTTTCCTCTGCCCAGTCTCTTAGTACCTAGGTTCTCCCTTTTAACCTGTCAAAGCTTCCACATACACATACTTATCAAAAAAAAAATCCCATGAGCATTCTTTCCAAACCTTTAAACTCTCCCAGATCTTGCTCGCTCTGATACCAAATGATGACAACTGAAATTAAATCCCACTCAATCAAACCATTCACAGCCTCTGAAGACAACGTGGAACAACAAGCATTGATGAAGTGAACAAAACATTTCCAACACATATAGCTCAAGATTGAATGAAACCAAGATTGAATTAACAATTGCAGAGATTTCCCAAAGCTATGGTTAAACAATACACATTAAACTTTCATCAGAGTACTTGGGTATTACACAACAAATGATTCTTCTTTTCTTCGATTCAAACAACAAACAAACAATGTAATATGCTGGGATAGAGACATAGAACTGCATGTTTCCATCACTATTAAATACTGCAAACAGGGAAGTTGCATTGGTGAGAAACAACATGACACAAACCATTTACAAATCCATCGATTCAAAAAGGAATCGGTTCTCCCAGTTAAACAACCTACGCACCTCTTCCACAGGCCGCACCATGCCACTCAATCGAAGCCTCTGCTCACTCCATTTAATCTCCAATACCCAATGCCTCTCTTGTTGGACTTCCAACATCAATCTCTTTTAGCTTTTCCAAGATGTTCCACCTTTTATCTTGGCAGAGGACCTTCGAATCTTTTTGGGGCGATTCAGTTGCTGCTTTCCACTCTCCCACGTGACAACCTCTATCATGCTTCTCTCTTTGTCGTCGCGATAAAGTCTTCTTTCATCTATTTTCTGCGCCCAGAGAAGTCACTCCCTTATTCAACCGTTTCTTCCCTTCTTGCATAGGCAGGGTGCTCCCAAAAATGCATCGGTCCTTCCTCCTTTTTTCCCTGTTTTCAAGAACCGTTTTCTTTCTTGGCAGTGAGAACACACACAAGTTGAACCATCCTCTCCTCAACGTTTTTGTAACTGCCATCTTACTGGCATCCAACAAGGAAGGAAGACAGTTTCTTGCCTCCACTTAGAGCCTGCCAGATGTCTCCTCTAAAAACCAAAGAGATCAAAAATCGATAACCTAAAGGAAAACCAAAAAAACTAAAGCAAAAACAAACCAAAAATTGTAAACTAGATTGATTCCCCTGCACCATAGATTAGTACATTGCTTGCTGTGTTTATGCTAATTGGCTTCTTTTCAACCTTGTGTGATCACCATATTGGTGGGAAATGGTGATGGCAATTAGTAATGCATCTATTGATTATACTAGTCTTGGGTAGGAAAATGTTTGCACCACCTTATTTTGCAAAGAAGAAGCTTCAATAAAGACATCACTAGAGACAACCAAGTAAGCATGGTCAGAATCAAGAGCATCTATTGTTTTTGACAGATGAAAGAATTGCAAAAACAAACCGTTAATTAATGTGATTGTAGTGTGCCCTATAGGGGTGATGTTTTTTAGGGCAATGGATTGTGAGGGGCAAGTGAAAATTGCAAATTTCATTACCGAGATCCTTATAGAAACCATTGAGATGGTGGACTTGAAAATGTTGTCTAAGTCATAATAAACAATGTTAAAAAATTTAAATTGTAGGGCAGAAAGTAATTTGGAGAATCATAACTCATCCTGTCAATTCCAAGTGGGGATGATGAATGGGTCATGGTTGGATCATATACAAACTCAATATTTTGGAACGTGTTGGTGTACGTTTTATCATCCACCGAACACACAAAATAAAATGTCCAAAGACACTCTATCCTCTCTTGAACAAAATCACCGCGTATGCTAAGCTTGCGAGAAGATCATATGGCGATTCCAAGGTTTCTTTTGTCAGGTCTTGACGTGTGGATAAGCTCAATGGGCGTTGTGATATACTGGTAATACACAAAGGGACTTACGCTAGGCAATTCCTTCACAAGTTTAGGACTTAGATGGATTTAACATTAAATGCGTCTTCTTCTGTTGGGACCTTTAGTTTGAAATTTAAAAAAAATGCAAAAAGGATAAGGGTTCAGAGGTTCTAATCTATTCCTAGGAATTCAAGAGACGGTAGAGATCAGGTGAAATTGGTAACCACGCTTTGCTTCGCCTCCCTGGGACAAGTACACAAAGTGGGTGCAATCTTCAAAGGGTGTGATTATAATTTTCATGTCTAGAACAATCTTTATCCAGATTGAAGTCAAGTATCCACAATTATAAGCTCAGGCTAACTTTACGCATTGAATGAAAATCATCCATCCAAAGAAAGTATGAGCAATGTTTCACCATAAGTCTATACTATCAAATCTTGCATTCACTTAACAAACATTCAAAGCAAATTCTATCTTATTTTTAATCTAATGTTGAAGAAGTTATGCAACCTTGCAAACCACTTGACAATAAAAGGGATTCAAAGCAAATCATGCATAAGAGCTTTTATTATCGGAAGTAGCAAAACGCAACAATCTCATACACTTTCATCACAAAATGAAAATGAGAGATGAAGAATTTATATATAGTTTTCAAGAGCAAATGAAAGGCCTAGATTAAAACAACATTAACGACCAAGATTAATACACCTCAACCCTAATTAGGGTTTCCCAAAATACCATCAGTAATCAATGAGTAAACAAAGAGTGAAGTGGTGTCTGGAGCTATCTTCAAGGTAATGCGTGCTTATCCTCCTGAGCAGTAGTGTGTTCGATGAACTTGGACACGATCTGGATGACTTCTTCCATCGTGACCTGTGGTAGCATGTTCATCCTGAATTCCAGCCCGTCCAAATCCTTAGCGTATTTGGCAAAGGCACTCTCCCATTCCAGTTCTTGCTTCAGGAAGGCATCCTGGATGGATAAGAGGTTCGCCACCCTTGTGAAGTCTTGCCTCAGAATCGCCGCTATGGTGGAGAAGAAGATTTCCTGAACCTTGCTCTTTAGCTTTTCTAGCTGCATGTCATTCTCTCGGATAATCTCTTTATCAAACACATTCACAGCTATGAGGTAAATCTTTCTCTAAATTTCTCGGATTCGTTCCTCCACTCTCAGTCCGTCAGCTTTTGCTTTCTCCAAGACCTCGCTCCGTACTGTCAATGCCCAATACCAATGATGGAAGTCATAAGCGGCACCTACTGCAATTATCTATCACTCGACCAATTCCTGTTTTGGGACGCCCTTTAGCACTTTGAGGCATGGAATGAGTCTCCTGAATATTCGTGAGGTTGTCCCAAACTTCCGCCATGATAGCCAATTTGGAAAGGAACGAGGAAGTTTGTCCGTAGGCGAGTGTCAATCTCTCCATGAATGAAGCCGCTTCTATGTCTTTACTTATCATCCATTCCTTGGCTTCCTTGGCCGTGACCATGCCAACATCCATGGCTTTTTCCTATGAGGAATTTAGGAGAGGAGGAGCTATTGCATCACCCTGCTTGAGTGGTTGGGTCAGATGCCGAATATACTCCTTCAGGCGCTCGACCTCCTTCTTGTATTCTTTCTTCTTCGCCACTTCCTTCTTCAGTCTCGCCTTGATAGTAGAGACAGAGTTATCCAATTCTTCAACTTCCTGGCCTTTTGTTGTTGGGCCTAGGTCTATAGTGGTAATGGCGTACTCATGGGGAGCGATTTCATCTTATGTTTTGTCAACTGTTGGCACTACAATCTGTACGGAACGACTGCCTGGTTTGTCCCTTTGAATCGTGGAGAATTTCTTGGCAGGTTTCTTTACAGCAACTTGTTCTAACCTAGCCAAGAAATCCGCAATGTCATCTTCCTCTTGAGTCTCGACTGGCACCTGTATTTTCAATCTTTCCTTCAACTAGTCAGGGATAGTAGGCTGTTCAATGCTATCTTTCTCTTGAACATTTTCTGTACTTGGCATATCCAAAACTCCTCTCAGAGTGGAAATCATTCCCTCTTGGAATTCATCATTCTGGATGTCCATGTCATTCTTCGAACCTAGTATTTCGGTGCCCATAGGAGATGGGGGCTCGTCGTCATCTAGCTGGATTGGATCATTGTTACCTTCTTGAATTGGGGAAGGAACCATCATATCAGCCAAGGATTCATCCACAGTAGCCACTAACTCATCAATATTTTTGGATGCAGCGGAATGAGATGGCTCCACCCTTTGTCTCTTTTGGACAGGCTCTGTATTTACAGCTGCCTCTTTCCCCTTCTCAGTAATTTCAACCAACTCAACACTATGGGATGCGCTTGGATTTGAGGAGTATGACTCCGTCTCACTTAGTAAGTCATAAGTGAGCGTCATTCTTCTCCGTCTCAACTCTTTGACCTGCTAGTCGACCCACCACTGAGAATACTTGTTTACTGCCCTCATTAATGTAGTCAAATCTGAAAGCTCGGGCTCTGATCACTTCACTGCAAGAAGAGGCCAGCTCACATTGAAGCACGGTTGGACACATTCTCCATCTTCTTCCACCTGATCATGCACTCGGCAAAGTTCAGTTGCTCTCATCAAATCCACCGACAATCTAGACCATAACCTTTTTCTGACTTCATACTCGTTAGGAGCATTTGCCTAGAAATCCTCCAGGTCTACTCTGTGTTTATACGTTTTTCCATCCATGGTCCGAATGTGGTTATGAGGGTCAAAATTAGCCTTGGACCGATAAGTTGTGAATGGATACCATTGAATTTCCAACCTGGCACTTTTAGCTGCTTGTGCCGATGGATAGGACTCCAACATGTTTCCAATGAAGAACGGGAAGGTGATAGCCGCCTTCTGCTTTGGCCTCTGGATGTTTTGATAAGTCTCCAGCTGTCTAAGGACTTCTAGTAAAATCATCCTATTTGTAGGATAGATTGGAAGCTTGTAAGGATTTCCAGTGAATCCTTGGATCCTTACGTATGTGAACCTTAGAAACTGGATAAACCAGGATCCATATCTACTAATCAAGCTTTTGGCTTCATGACCCAACCTCTGGTGAGTTCCTCCTTGGAGTATTCTAGTGATGTACATGAGGAAAGCATCGTGCGCCCGTCTGAAGTGAGATTTCTCTCTGAGTTGCAACTGCGGGTAACAGTCATATGACTTGAATTCGTTCTCACCATTGTCTACTTTGCCTTTGCATATCAATCCTGAATATTTGTAAGACCTGGCCAACAGATAGATGATATAGAAGCTCATGTGGAATGATTTTGTCTTCTCCAAATTGATCAGTTGCTTGTGGAGGTTATTGCTAATCATCCGGGACCAGTTGAACATCCTAATGCCAGAGGTGATTTCATCGATGAAATAATACATCCACGTCTCAAAAGGTGCGCCTTGTTAGTTTTTAATAATCAGATTATGCAAGCAGAATTTAACTCAAAATCAGACACATGAACACAAAAAATACCTTGGGAAAACCCTCCTCTTGAGGGAGAAAAACCCAGCAACAAAGATCTCTCTTATATATAAAAGATGGCAAAAAATCTCTTTACAATGAGGCCACACTCAAGGCATATATTCAGCATCAACTCTAGATGCAATGATAAACAGTAATTGGCTCTTCCTTGATCTTCAAATCTGCACTTAGAAAATTCACAATTTGCTCTAGAAGGAATTCGTACTTGAATGAAGAAGATAATTCGAACTTGCTTGATCATCAAATGAAGGAGAAATGACCTTGTATAAATACACAATAAGAGAGAGGTTGCACCTCTTCATCTACAAGGTCGGCCACAATAGAGAATTATAATTACAAATGATAATTGCAAATTACAAGGAAGGTCGGCCCAAGAGAAAAATATAATGTTGCCAAGTGAAGCGCCTCTTCACTTAATTATCTCAATAAAATAAATAGCCGAAGGCTATATGCAATTTTATGTCTTCACACGTGGTTGGAAGAATGAGCCCGAAGTTGCTATATCATCAACACGCCTTGTGGATTGCCGGCTATTCTGTTTAACATCAAAATAATATCCCCATAATCCTCCTTGAAGTCTATTCGGCGCAGCATTTTGGGCATTTTCTTGGCAGAGGCTCTTGGTTTTTCCAGCCATGACTTGTTAATATTTGTGGCGCAAAGTTCTGATTGGTCATCATACAACTTTCTGGCATCTTCCTTAGTCTTATATACAGTTTGATGGTGTGTCGGGATGCCAAATGCTTCCTAAATTGCCACTTCTTTGAGGTGAGCTAATATCCTCCCATCAGGTGCAACAATCTGCCTCTCCTGCGCATCATAATGAATGGCGCACACCACCATCAATTCAACACATTCCACTGCTGGCAGAAATCTGGCTGCCTGGAAGATGCCATTCCTCACCATCCGGCGAGCAACTGGTGTCAGCAATCCATTGTGTCCGTACATCCTCTTCTTGAACTCCGTGAAGTCCATATGCCCGAGATCGGTGTTTGTAATATTTTTCCATTTAGAATTAATCTTTAACTCTTGCTGCAACCCTTTGCTGGCAAACTTCATCGACACCTTTTTTGATGGTTCTCTCGGTGTGGTCATTAACCTGCAGTAAATAAAAAGAATTAACATTAGTATGGAGACTTTTAAATATAGTTTATTTCCGGGCCTTTATTCGAAAGTTTTACTTTCAGCTTGTTGAAAAAGATAAATTTCTGTGAAAAAGCAAGCTGAAAATGGGCGAACTTGATTAAAATTTTGCCAGAACTTAGCCAGAATGAATAAGATGGAAGAAGAATTGAGAAACTTAGCCAACCAAACTTCAAACCTTCGGAAATATCCTCTGGTTGTGAATCAAATTCAACTTGAAAGAATTTAATCAAAAATCCAATGAAAGAGTGCGCCAACTTGCTGAGAAGTACGACTTTCAGCCAGGAATTAATTTACTTCCTCAAAAATCACGCCCTCCAGCATAAAGAAAATTACTCTTCCCCTGAGAAAAATCGACCTTGCCTTGAATAATCTTGCAATCTTGAGAGAGATTAACTTCTCTTCAATCGAACTTGTGAAAAATGAGTTGCTGAAACTCATTATAAGGCTGAAGAGTTCAATTTTATTTTAGTAATTTCATCTTTTCTATTGATTTTCGATTTGTTTTCTCCTCTTCATCAAGGCAAGTTTCTATTTTTTTTTCAAAAATCTTCATGGCAAGCTTATCCAGGCCCCACCTTTAGCAAAAATCCTTAGATTTTCTCTGAGCTCAAAAATGAAAAATTCGATAATTAGCTAAGTGTTTTATTTTTATTTCTAAATGTTGGAAAATATTAAATGTCCAATATATTAATTTCAACTTTTCCAACCTTCTCATGGCGAAATTTTATTTACTCATGGATTTTCTCTTTTCTTAGCACATTTCATTTACTTCCATGAATTTTCTTCCAAGTCATCTGTGGCGAATTTTGTTTTTGTCCAAGGCATGTTATTTTCCTAAGTGTCGGAATAAATTATCCAAAGTATTAAAATGGCAAATTTTAATTTCTTTCCAACCCAGTTAATTTTTTGGCCACTTTAATTTAACCATGGGTAAGTATTTATTTAATTTATGTCATTTTGATCTTTTCGCTTTAGCCAGGGCGGACTTCCAAACTTCTTTGCCATTCAGTTTTTCTCCATGCCTTAGAAACTTTCGTCATGCCATCTAATCATCTTCCCTAGGCGAACTTTATCAATACTTAGGCAAATCTCCCTTCCTTTTGGCCTAGGGCGGATTTTTCCCTCCTTTGGACATCCTTCTTTGGAAGAAGTCGGACTTTACTATGTGCTTGGACGTCTTGCCTTTGCCAAGTCGGACTTTGGAGTTGTCTTGATATTTCTTCTCTAGACATTCATGCCTTAGAATATTTTCATCATGCTTGAGGGCGGACTTTGGAACTTCTTTTCCATATGTATTTTCTTTTTACACTTAGCCAAAATTCAAATTTCATTTTCCGACGCATCAAATTCTTAGTTAATTTCATGAAAATTTTCTCCCCAAGGTAACATTACTTAGGCAAGGCATCTATACTTAGCCAAATTTCTCAAGTTTCCCCCCCCTAAAGGCGTCCATACTTAGCCAAATTTTCAATTTTCTTCCTTGCTCTAGGCTGGGCGGACTTCCTTAACTTCTTGCCATTTCCTCATCAAGGCTTGAGCGGACTTCACTAGCTTCCTGCCAAGGTAGGGCGGACTTTGGAGTAGGCTTGCCATTTCTTTTTCCATGGCTGGGCAGACTTCCCAACTTTCTTTCCATTTCCCATCTAAGGCTTGGGTGGACTTTCCATGATGCTTGCCATCTTCCATCCAAGGCATGGTAGGCTTCCAAAAGGTCTTTCCATTCTCCATGGCAGATTTTGAAGACTTTACTCCACTTTCTTGGGCGCACCTCTCCAGTCTTAGGTGAATTGTCACCATGAATTTCATGCTTTTTGGTTGATTTTTCATCGATTTTCTTGATTTTCTCATTTTGGAGGTATGATTTTCATGATTTTTGCATTGATTTTCCCAGATTTTTTTATTGCTTTTCCATGCTTTTCTTGATTTTTTATTGATTTTTGCTTGATTTTTCGATTTTTTTTACATATGGTGGCCTAATTTTGATTCTAAAAATGGAAACGTTGACTCCATGACCAAGGTTGACTATCTAAAAATAGAAAAAAGCAAAATCTCCAAAAAATAGGGATCCCAATTTGGTCCAAAAATGCCAAACATGAAAAAAGCAAAAAAGCAAAAATCACTAAAAAATAGGAAGTGTCAGAATTAACTCAAAGCACAGGCGATCCTCGTCTTCCGGACCCTTTGAGCACTTCCATGATGTTTAGGCACTGTTTTGGGCTCAAATTCTCTAGTTGGCTCGGGTGTTAACTCAAAACTTTGACTTGAAACTCTCAAAGCAATGACCTTATGAAATTGTTGCGCAAAGCAAACTATTGGGGGTCCCCATTTGCAATGGGGCGATGTGTGAAAAGGTCACAACAGAATGCATTCTCAATGGCATTCAGTCCATCTCTGGATTTGGCTCACAGGATTACACAAATTGATTTCTAATACAGTAATTTACACAGATTTGTATAGTATCTCTTACATGATGGATGTAAGAGTTTTATTTCCTATATTACATTCTATTTGAATACATGAGGGTATCATGGTATTTGTTTGCACAATTCCATTGCATGTTTGATATAATCTGCAAATTAATTAGATAGATCTCCCTACTAATTGATTTTTAAATTGTCCTTTCTGCACACTCTTGGGCTTGGGATGGATCACCTGATGAGGTTGATTAATAGCATCATTACCTCTAAAATTGTTATTAGTTGCACAGCTTCAGGTCTGTTGGATATCCGCTTTTCAGATCTGTTGAATGCCTGCTCAATCCTTCTTACCCACTCTTCATGTTTGAGTTACTCTATCCATATTGTGTTTGAACCTTGGCAACAATCATTCTTGAACCTCCAACCCTCTATTTTCCTTTGAGGACTTCAAAGGGAACCCGTGTCTAAAAGTGGGTGGTTACGAACCTAGTTGTCCGTGTCTGCTTTGTTCCTTGTGAACATTATTGTGACACCAACTCAATGCTCAACAACTGTCTTTAACCTCACATGTGAAACCCTGCTTCCATAGCCCCTTTAGATAGATATTCCAGAACACATTTGTGGATGTTCATTTTATTCCACCTGTGAAAAATCAACCCTTATTAGAGAAGTATTGCTTTCGTAATTCTTCTCCAAGATTATGTTGAAGTCTGCTTTGGACTATAGAATTATTTTTTCTATCAGACATAAAGAAAAAAAGAGTTGCTTAAATTCATAAAAATGAATTATGGCAATCTGTTTTATTGCAAATATTAATCTGGATAATGAAGCTGTGTATGCACTTTGAAAAACTAGCAGCAGCAGTAAATGGACAAAAGGAGTTGAATTTTAGAATGGGGATAAATTACTTTAGACAAGCTTTCTGTTGCCCTTACACATGAATTGTCGTTTCAAGTTCCTTAAGATATATCAGGTTTATTTTGGTGCATAATTCTTTCATTTGCATGTCTATCGCTATACAATGCTTGAATGTAATATTTATTGTTCACTTTATAGCTTGCATGTTGTATATATTTTTTTCTGGTCTAAATAATAACACACAAATTGATAAGTGGGCGCTAGATGTTCTTCTCACTGACTATATACTATTAATTATTTTTGAACCCCAATTCTTGTCTCACTTTTAATTTTTTTAATCTATTTAGGTGGATGGGTTGGATATTTTTCATATGATTCCGTGAGATATGTGGAAAGGAGAAAATTACCATTTTCAGAAGCTCCTAAGGATGACAGAGGGCTACCTGATATACACTTGAGCCTTTACAATGATGTTGTAGTGTTTGATCATGTCGAAAAGGTATGCATTTGCTCCGTGCCTTTCTTGATCTCTGCTTTTCTCTGGTATCTAAAGTCAACTTAGATAATCCTCCTAGAGCATATGATAGGATGGAATTGGTTGCTGTATTTTGTCATTCGTTTAGAAAGCCTTGTGTTCCTGCCTTAAAAAGATGATGCATTTGGTTGATTACGCTTTCTTCAGAATTATGTAAGACTTACTTTTGTCCTTGGATAAACCTTTGGCTGACTCATGATCAGTTCACTATCTAGTGCTCCAGAAACCTGTAATTTGTTGGTGAGCCAATTAAGGAATATCCTTGAATTTATGATTCAGAAGAATGCTTCCAATCCAGCTTATATAGATGGAAATTAAATACATATGAGGCAATGAACAAGTCCCATCCTAGTTTGTATAATTACATCCTTCTGTTTCTTTATCAAATTGAAATTGATAGGCTTGCTATAGTTACAGCCATGGAATGACCAACATAACAGAGTCAGAAAGTTTACCTTAATATAATATAATAAAAAAATAAAAAAATTAGAAATAATATAAATGTTTTTGAATGATATATTTGTTAGTTAGCAATTGGGAATTAAAATTAATCATTTTAAATACATATCAACTTTCAATTTTGAATTCCTGAATTAAACAATTATTATATTTTTTATTCTCCAAGCCCCTCTTATCCTTGAACCAAGACAAAACTAAACTCCAAAACAAGCAAGGACTTCCGGCACACAACCCAAGATTGATCAGCTTCAAGGATCTTCTTCTAGAAGGGACATGGCCTCTTCTAAGAGTTCTCTTCCACAAATTCCAAGCCAAAAATTTGAGATTTGCAATTTCAAATGAAACTCCAGAAAAATGCAATCAAGAGCCACAACATTTTCCTTGTATCCTTTCTGCAGAACCATATCTATTCCACATTTACCTACAAAGAAAATCAATTCTACCTAAGAATGAAAATCCCTGCCACCCTACTCCTCCCCGAAAGTGTCTTTCTCCATGGATGAATTGGAGAATAAACTTTGCCTTTGAAGGGGGCAGCTAGTAGAAACTGGATTCCATCATGTTAGAAACTGTATTTTGTTAACATTAATATGAATATTAAAACTAATTTACATGAAATCTTCTTTTAAATTCTAAAGGCCTGGATTCTCTATTACATCTTTATCCAGCCTATTTATTGCATTGCATGGTGAAATCACTTGCACAAGAATATTGCATCTTTTTCAGTGATTCACAAACTCAGATACATTTTGCATGTCCTTGGTCAATAAATATGTTTGCACATTTTAATAATTTATTTAATTGTTAGAAATAATTAAATTAGTCTTATTATGTGCAAATGTGAATATAACTTAGAACTGGACTCTTTCAACGACTTAAAGTACAGAAATCAAATTTCCCTAGATACACTTGACCATTATACCATGACAATAAGTCCATTTGAGCACTTGATGATGCATGGAAATTGATTGCTGAAGTGGAATGCCAAGCCAACATGTTATCCACTGAGCAACAAAGTCAATGATTAATGAAGGGTGTCCCATGGGGGATTAACTTTGACCATGATTATCAATTAAAGGCAATATTTTCTTGGAAGTTAGCACATGATGAAGCCATGTGCCCAAGTACCCTGACATGCCCAAGTTCAAAATATGGACACCAAATTCATAAGGAAGTTGGAACCATTGATTGCTTTAGAATAGAGCAATTGGAGGCGTAATCCGTATTTGCATATTGGGCTTAATAATTTGTAGCTGCCCTATTATTCCGTGCATTACTAAATGCATAAAGATAACCAATTTCATAATCTCAATTAATTGTGCGACAGGGAGTTGTTCTGCATCAACTAAAGGCCTATGCTAGGGAGACCTGCTAAGCCCATACTTGTAAATAATCAGGGGGAAACTCTATGCAAATCTCTGGAAGAAGCAAAGCATAGGAAAAATATATGGCCTCTTGATTTTTGGAAGAGGGACAAAGGACATCAACTTCCACTTTGCAGATGACACTCCCCTCTTTAACACTTGCACATCTCTTTTCCTATTACCAGTTGGCTAGAGGGGACCAATAAATTGAATCAAGACAAATATTTTGTTTATTTATATTCCAGCATGGGAAATCCTCATCATTCTGAAATTTAAGGAGGCAAGTCCCTAATAAAGCATTTCGGATTTCTGCTTCATCTAAAAGCTACTGAAAAGCTATTGAAAACAACAATAAGCAACATGAAAATCAAACTATGGTGATGGACAATTGGATAGATGGCTTTTGCTGGAAGCCAAGCCATTCCGATTTATGTGATCACACTTTCCCACAAAGGTGGAAGAGTATTTTGTCATCAAACAAAGAGATTTCCCATGGAAAGGGGTGCATTGTAAGTTCAACCATATTTAGTTTCATTGGTGAAATTTTGGAAGGCTAAAAAAGAAGGGGGTTTAATATTGTTAGTATTTTAGTTCATTCCTTTTGATGTGACAGAAAATGGAACAACGTGTACAGTAATTTGTTTTTTCAAATTATAAGGGGAACCTCCCTTTGACCTTTAATCGAAGGATTTCAAGTATACAATATATACAAATCAAAATTAATACCTTCTCTTTTGTTTCTTAGTCTAGTGCACCAGATGATTCAAGACTTCTGCATTAGACAAGAAAATTTTGTATATAAAAACTACCTATTGTAGAAAATGATTTAATTTAACTAGATGACACTTACAATTTTCAATTAAACAAAGAAACTGAAAAGCATAAGTGAAACAGGATTGCATTGAAAACACACAACATTAAGCATGGAAGGATTGCACACAAAGTTACAAGAGTTCTTTTGACAATAATTGCAATACAAAGTTTACATGAATTATGAGATCGTACTTAAAACAAGACAATTGGACATCAAAATTCATGTAATAGTATCTATATAATCCTAGGGTATAGTTAATAAATGTAATAATAATTTTATATTATCGTTGCAAATATATTTCTTTTGTAGAATTTGAATAGTCATCCTGGAGATGACTAAAATAGTCATCTTAGAGATGAACTGAGTTTTCATGTTTTGTTGTTGAATATGTTCTTCTCAAACACATTTGGAAATGAATACAATTTTTGGGTTTGAAGATTATTTTTTCATTTGTGTTTGCATTTTCAATCCATTCCTGGCTTGACGTTGGTATTAGAGCACACGTTTCATCTATTCATCCTCCATCTTGCAATAAAATGATCCTCCATTTGTCTAGGGCTTCAAATAAAAATTTTCATTCATTTTTATTCTACAAAGAAGCTCACACATTTTTCTTGGCATCCAAATTTTTATAAGAGATCGTTCTAGTTTAAATATTTGGTATTTCTTGCACCTCCATGCATGCAAAAATCTGTGTGCTCTATACATTCAGTTTATTTTGCATTGTTCATGCGCAGTCTATTCCTTGTTTTTACGACCGGCAAAAACTACACTCAATATTTCATGAATCTACATCCTATCTGCCATTACTCGTGTGCGTTAACTTGCATTACCCATGCACTTGCAAAATTGTGGATGCCCTAGAAAATATATGTATCGCTTGTAATAACCACATGCTATCTGATAATTCCATGCCTTAGCATATATTTTTTGGCATGCAGAAATTGAGCCTTAAATCTTTCAAATCAGCCAAGAGTCTCTTCAAATCAAAGATGCATGTTATAGTGAAGAATTGATGAGTTTTATTTTTTGAAATGTTGGAAAAATATTTCATTGCATAAAGTAATTTTTGTTTGGAGAATAATCCTTTTTAGGGAAAAGCAAAAGCATTCTTTTAATTTGTAGAGGATATTTACAAATATTTTAAATTTGAAGATTTTTAATGACTTATTTCACAAAATTTAAGTCAGTCATTTTCATAGAATAAATCATAGTTTACATACTCTCCGATTACTCTCCGAGTAGCCGAGTAATTTCCAAAACATTTGCATGCCGAGTAATTTCTGCTTTTACTCTCGGGCAATACGCAGATGGATTTTCTCCCATCAAATTATCGAGCAATCGCGAATAGCTCGCAAAAAACCCACAAACTTGGCATGTTTGTGTGTATATAAATATGTCAGTGTGTGTAAATGCATGCAAACTTGGCATCCTGTGTATGTTTATAGATATGTATGTGTGCATAGAGCAATCTTGAGTATACACATACATAAATATCCACACACATTTGCCGAGTATTTTCCGAGTATTTGCTGAGTTTTTCTTGAGTCAAAATTTTTGGGCTTGCCGAGTACTCTCCGATTACGAGTATGTAAACTATGGAATAAATAATTCCAAAAAATAAAAATAAACTTTGCAAATCTAAACAAATCACAACGCTTGGTATACATGATACCTTTAGTTTAATTTTTTAGTCAAGCCGTTGCGATTGAACTACTGCATCTAATACCTAACATAGCTACAACAATGATGTTCATGATTTAGACCTTATAATTTGTTGGGGAGAAATAAGGGAATTTTTTTTTAATTCTCCATTCCCCTTTGTTACCCATTCGTTGCTATTGTTAGATGTAAATCTCAATATTAAGAAATTTTTAGTAGGATATTTCTTTCTAAGCAAGTGTCATTGATATGGTGAATCCTTTCATGTGTTACTTAAGTGTCGCGCACCACTCTACTCTCATGTGCTTTAACATCCCTTACATGTACCGATTGTATCAAAAGGACAAACTTATTTCATGTATTGATGGGTATATTGGAAAGGTGAGCATATTGAGAGGTTTGGTATGTTGGCTTACTAGTATATAGAAAAGGACCTTTTGTAGTGTTAACAAATCAATCCATCTCCATTTGATAGCAAAATGCATTCAATTATATCAATTGTTCGTACAAACACTAATTAGGAAGGACACTTGTTTAGAACTATGTTCCACCAAGTTTCTGAGATCGGGACGACAGGGGATGGGGGGAATGCAATTCAACAGATAAAGTTTTTGGAGACCATTTTGGCAAAGGGGATGACTATTGAAAAAAAGGGAAATTTAAAAATAATAGGGAAATTTCAAATATTCATATGATAACATTCATATGGCATTCATCAATTTCAAATATTCATATGATAACATTGGTAAGGCATTCATCATATATATTATAGATTCTTAATACATAACATTTACAACAAAATTCTCAAAGGTTGCAAGCTCCAACTACAAAAAGATGAAAACATAGAAAATATGCGGCTATGCCCAAGCTTGCAAAGAACTTGTGCAATCAATGAACCTATCTGCCTTGTCTTAGGATTGTAGTGGTTGACACAAGCGACAACATGTTCTTGACTATGTATTGAGATAAGAAAGGAGGCTACCAAATATATTTTTTGGGGGGACGCATTTCAACAGATATAATTTTTGGAGGTCATTTTGGCAAAGGGGATGACTATTGAAAAAAGGGGAAAATTAAAAATATAGGGAAACTTCAAAATATTCATATGATAACATTCATAAGGCATTCATCAATTTCAAATATTCATTTGATAACATTGGTAAGGCATTCATCATATACATTATAGATTCTTAATACATAACATTTACACAAAATTCCCAAAGGTTGCAAGTTCCAGCTATAAAATGATAAAAACATAGAAAATATGCGGCTATGCCTAAGCTTGCAAAGAACTTGCTCAATCAATGGACCTATCTCCCTTGTCTTAGGTTTGTAGTGGTTGACACAAGCGACAACAAGTTCTTGACTGTGTATTGAGATAAGAAAGGAGGCTACCTTAATAAGATTGAAAACTTTGCCATTATATGGTTCAAACTTATAATTTTGTGATTGCAAAAACAACTAAAACTTGTCATTTCCAATAATAGAAAACCACCATCTTGGGATTGAAAGACCACTTGAGAGGTACAAATGGAGCTTGAAATCCTAGGTATTGTTTTGCCTAATTTCATCTTGAAAACCTTGCTATTTGACCAACTGAAATGGCTGTAAACAACTTTCAAATCTTGCAAGTGACCCCTAACAACATGTGATTGTCATAAACGATAAGGGAGCTTGAAAATTTGTTGTTTTGTAGATTGAAATCTCTCATTTAGGGCTGAGAGTGGTGTGGGTCCCAAAAAGGAACAATAAAATATTTATAATTCATTTTGGGCCTTTCTAAAAATAATTGAGTTGATGAGTGCTTGTCCTCAGGACAATTAAGATATGTCATTGATGTCCCTAGCCATACCGAGGATGGTTGTTGTGGTTTGCTTGTCCTATACATGAGTGTATTTTGTCGGGATGCCTAATTAGCTGGGCCATTCTTGAGATGTCAAGGCCAATTTTTTTTGAGCAGGGATGATAGGGGGATGTTTTTGAGGTGTCCTCAAAATGTGTGTCAAAAAGTGTTGGGGATGTGTCCACGGGGAACATAGGTTTAAAATGGTCAAGGTAGGTTGAGAATACTCTCGTCTTCAATGATTTGTGGTTTGGCGTCTATGGTGGAAACACACAACTAGTTGAACCAATAGCAAATTTAGAAAAAATAACAAATATGGAAACATAAAAAGTCTGGCATTGTCCTTGCTAAGGGCCTCAATTGATGGAGAAATCTTATGTCACATTCAAGGGTGCAATAGACCACAGGAGATATTGAATAAGTTGAAGGATTTGTATGATTCTTATTTGAAATTGGAATTCATACAACTATAGTCTATAGTTGAAGTTGTTCAAACTTAAGTTGAAGATGGTGATGTAATGAGTCTAGCTTCAAAACTCCAAGTAATCAAGCATGATGTTGAAGTTACTAGTGCTTAAATTGATATATTTCATAGAAGCTCTTTTTTCCCACATACTCAACCTATTTGGTGTCATTGCAAGCAAGTGATCAACTTAAGTCGCTCACCTTTGATCAGTTGGTTAAAAATATGCCTGAAAAAGAAAAAAACTTTTGGAAGAAAGACTAAAACCATAGAAGAGAATATTTTCTATGCTCATAAAAAAGGCAATACTTCTAATAAAGTTTCATCTTCGAAAAATGAAAGAAATGATAGAAGTGAAAGGAGGGAATACAGTATGAGGAGGCAAAACTAGTAAAAACAATGGTCAACACCATGAGAAACAAAATGATAGACAAAACTTGTTTTGCAAATGATGTAGTAGAGAAGGGAGTCATGAGACTCATAAATGTAAAACATCATGGAATAATATTAGAGTCTATAAAAGACAAAATGAAGCACATAATGGAAAGAAAATCTTGGAATTAGATTTGGCTTAGTTTGGAAGTGAATGTGTGCTTCCATATCAAAAGATGCTAAGTGTGTCATACTAGATTCAACAAGGGATGATGCTTGGGTCCTATATAGCGGTGTCACATAACACATGACTTTTCAAAGGGACTTTTTTGAGGAGTTCCATTGAGAAGATGTGATCTTGTATATTTGGGAGACATAACAAGTTTGCAACTTGAAGGAAAAGGGAGAATTTGGCTGTAGTCACTAGAACTTCCAGATTTCATTCTCCACACTGTTGTATACCTTCCTCAACTAAAACAGTACTTGCTGCCCTAGTGTTCATTTGGCAACAAGGCCACTCCATTTTGCTAGATGATGCAGAGGTAATAATCAAAAGAAAATGTGATAGTACAACTATCTTGATTGTATTTAATGAAGGAGAATTGCTGAAACTCAAAGGTGAGCTTTCAATTTCAAGGAACTTTGCTCACCTCGTTGAAGGAGGAATGTTAGCAAGTCTTTTGTGGCATGCAAGATTTTTACATACCATTACAACATTTGTGTTTACCAACTTTGCCCAAAACAATTGAAAAATGTAAATCATGCATCTTGGCTAAACAACAAAAAGAAGTATTTCAAAAAATCAAGTTGAAGAGCTGAAATTAAATTCTAGTTGATGTACTTTGATTTCTGTGGTCCACTTCTAATTCTCTCTATTGGTGGTGATAAATAATTAATGTTGTTTGTTGATGACTAAAACATAATCATAAGCTTTTGAAACTTCTATGCACAATCCCATATTGGCACATTGAGGATTGATAATGGTGATGAGTTCACATCAAAGGTGTTTAAAGACTATCTCAAGAAAAGGGGATCAAGCATCATCCCATAGTTCCTCACACTCTTCAACAAAAATGGAATAGTTGAAATGATGAACAAAATTGTGATGAATATAGTTTGGGCCATGTTGTATTTCAAAGGAGTAAACTTGTATTTTAACGTAGAAGCAACTCAAACAAAAGTCTATCTTTGCAACTGGTCACCTTTGATAGCTCTTCGAATGAAGAGTCACTATGAAATTTGGTGTGGTCATCTTCCATTATTGTGGCATCTTCAAGTTTTTTGATCCACCTGCTTTGCATGGAATCCCAAGGAGTAAAGGAACAAGTTGGACTACAAAAGTAAAAAAATCATCCTTTTTGGATATTTGGAATCCTCAAAGGCCTATAGACCATTTGATCAGAAAAACAAAATTTTCTCATTTCAAGAGATGTTTTTTGTGAAAGCACAAAAGACAACCAACATTGATTGATAATTAAGTTGCCTTGAAAAATTTGCAAAATTTGATGTTTTCAAGGAGAATGATTTGGAGATTCCAAACATTAAGGGGGAAACGTGGGACTAGCACTCTCATGCTCGCTAGTTGGCTCATCTTCAACTTCAAGTGTAGCAATGTGGGAAGTGGAAGCATCCAAGTTAATATGCCTCTAGCTCGATACCTCACTTCCTTATGTCCCTTGCCTTGTACCCATTTTGTTTGTGTGAAAGGAGCAGCAAATTTGAATGCACATACACCAAATTTTCTGCCTTTTTTGAGTGTAGTTGAATGCGCTTTACTGAATGGATTGTGTATGTGCTCCAATTTCTCTTCGATATAGATGAACTAGCAACCTATTAAGACAAAATTAGAGAGTTAAGATTTATAAAATTAAGAAATTTAAATTATAAAATATAAATGAAACTTAAAAGATAAAAATATTTTTTTTATAAAACTTATGATAAAATTTTGATCGCAAGAGGTTGTAGGTGTGCAAATGAAATGCCATGGAAGTACCACCAACTTTGAGCATTTACCTTATACTTATCACAAAGATCATCAATACTAAAGTCGCTAGAGCATACAAAATCCATGAACTCAATCCTCATTGCATCTTGCATGTCAAGATCAATGAAGAGTTTGCGAAGTGCTGCTTTGTACCTTTGATTGACTTCGACATCTCTATATGGGGCAATTCTTGTAGACACAAAAAGGAGCTTAGCACTATAACATTTGGGACTCAATGCAAAGGCAAGAAGATGTAGCAGAGTGGTCATTTTATGTAGTTGTTTCATTTAGGATTTTGCTTTTTTGCTTTTATGGTGGGTTTCATCTTCTCAATCATTGAGTTGAGGCCATCATATACTGTCTCAAACAAGGCCTATCCATGTTGGTATAATGGATCATATTCAATATGGGCTCAGTGAAATTAAGGAGATGTGTGATGTCCCAATTTTTAGCAAAAGTGATTAGTGCACAATTAGTCTAGTTTCCAAGCTCATCTGGTGGCTAATTGGTGTGCTTAGGAAAACTCCAAAGTTCTTGGACTGTGCAGGTTCAGTGTTGCAAGGTTTTTATTCATGACAATGAGCTTAGTTGCCAATGTGGATCATCATGTCACTTTCGTAAGTGATTTTCGACCTCTTGTGTGCTCTTCAAATTTCTTGGAGAAGCAGTCTATTTTTAATAAGTCACTCTGTTGGCTTGGATCATCGTCTCAAGTCTTCAAAATCATGTTGTAATGATTAGTGTTTGATTCCAATTTAGTTTCAGTGCTTTCCACAACTCGGGTAAATTATTGAGTAATTAATTAATTATTCACTTAAGTTGTCAAATGTTGAAGTATTAAAAAATGACAACTTAGTATAATAGCTTGTTTTAAAGGTGTTAAGATGTGTTTTAAGATGGACACCTAGGCTTGGGGGACATTGCACATGAAAATAATATTAATTCTCCAAAAAGGTCATTGTGAGGGAAGAAAACGAAATTATTATATTTTAAAATTGGTTATTTCCCTTTGAAAAAGTTATAAAAGGAGGTTGAGGGCTCATTTGAAAAGTAGACTTGATGAATGATATTGTTATGCTGTTGGAATGAACCTGAGTACTTCTAAAGATTTTTGAGGAGAAAACCCTCTTGGATTTGCTGGATTTGGGGATGAAACCCTCCCTAGCTAGTTGAGTGATTTCATACAACGTTCACCATTGTGCTTCAAATTGAAGTTTTAAATTTTGGGTAGCAGAGATGAAGATTTTTGCAGAGTTTTGAATTGCAAATTTATAGTGCAAATGCTTTCAGTTTTTAGAGTTTTTATTTGTGTGTTTGAGGCGATTTGAAGAGGAGATTTGGTTGGCCATACCTTTCAAACCTGGCCATACAATTTGTAGCAGGTATAAATGCTTTGATTGAACATTATTTGCCGTTTCTTGGCGCCATACAAACCCTTTGTAGGCCGTACTGTTGGAGGATGTTGTAGCTTTATCAAGCTGGCTGGACACTTGACCATGCTGAGCCATACATCCTAGGGAGGGTGTTGGAGGTATTGGTGGAAGCGCCTAGGTTTTATGAGAAATTTCACTTGGTGTTTAGGCACTTCAACCTAAATACCAGTTTCAATGCATTATTTTGGTGGAGAAAGGGTGAGGAATTTGCTGCTATTTATTGTTGCTGTAACTGCCATATCAGCAATAGAAACATTTTGTTTGAGACTTTTGTATGTCTGAAATTTATATCAGATTGATATACCTTTCCTTATCTCATGTTTGGACATGTTTTGGAGTGATTTAGGAGTGTTTCAAGTGAAGTTGCAGCTTGGGTGTGTGTTTGAAGTGTGTTGGTGAGATTTTTGGGTGTATTCCTTGCTGCCCAGGCCTATTGCAGCGTGTCTACAGAGTAACATCAGACCTCTACCAGCATATATTTCATCATTCCTTAAGGTATTTTGCTGTTGTTTCAAGCTGGGTGGGTTTATTGATGTTAATTGGCACTTTTTGGGGTGTTTCAACAGTTCTATTTTACGTCAGCACTTATACCAGCAATACCTTTCCATTATTAGCATTTTGTAACAGCAGATATGATGAAAAACTCACACTTATACTAAGAAGTGGGGGAGGAGGGGTGATCAGTATAGGTCAAGCGTTTCTTTTCCACAACTTAATCAATCATAGCAGTATTACTTCAAAACTTAATCATCCATAGCAATAGCATACATGCAAGATCTAGCAATTACAAACATAGGAAGAACATACAATTTTATGTTGAAACCCTTACGGGAAAAAGCCATGGCAAAATATTGCTTGTATAAACCTTCTTACAAATTTCGTAGGCTCCAACCCACCGGAGACTCCAATCCCCACCACTGAGCACCAACCCAACAAGAGACACCAATCTCTTTCAATGAGGCACCAACCTTCAAAATAACAATATGATAATTATTTTGATTTCTTTTTGGATCGGCTTTAATACACCTTCACAAAACTGCTTATGATCTTCAACAATTTCTGCTCATAAATCTGCAATGGTCTCCCTTTTATTTCTCTTTTCTTCTTACAAAATTGATGTTAAAAGATCTCTTATAAATCTGCTCACATATCTCTTGTAAAGCTGCCCAAATATCTTTTTATTTTTGTTCTTCATATGAATATTATTTCTTGAAAATTGATTTGCTTTCCCTCTCTCTCAACACTCTATTTATACTTGCCCAAACACCTCTTCACCCAAGGGAGGCGACCCTTTCAAGGGGGTCTGCCAGCAATAAATAATTTTTATTTGTTTTATTTCTTTTCCCAAGGATGGGCACCCCTCTCAAGGGGGTCGTCCCTCTTTGGGAGCCCCCAAAAAAATAAAATTAATTTATTTTTTAATTTAATTATCTCCAACTTGGGGCGGCACCAGGAGGGGGGATCGTCTCTATTTAATATTGTGGTTGTTGAAGATTAGAAGGCAGTGGAGGGCCCTTCACTCCTCAAAATCCTTTCTTTAATAGAGGATGATTTGATTTGTGGCATCGTGATCTACTCTTTCTTGCTCATTAATATATGCCATGACTAGTGCTTCTAGAATGGGTACACCAATTTTTACCTCGGCAAGCTTTGGTGCCTAGTCTAGGGATGTGGCACAAATGGTCTTTCATCCAACTGTATGAATTTGAATACCTAACATTACACCTACTACAAATCCAAACATAACCACCGCCACTTGAAAGTTGTGATAACATAACATATTTCCAAAGGGGAGAGTTTGAGTTTGTTTTGAACTGGGGTCGATGCATGGAGCTAGAACCGGTTGCCATTGTAATACCTATGACAACAAGTTCAATATGAATAAACAACATACTTGAAGGATTAAAACAAATGAAAACAAATATATACATACAACTTAACTCATTTAGAAAAACTAAGCATGTGTTATAGATTCATAGAAGAATGAAAACAAAACAAAAGAGTTCATTTGTAAAAAAAAATGTACGAACACAAAATAACTAAAAACTTGAAAAAATCTACTTTTTTTGTAGAAATCATTCTCTACGATCTCCTTGTCAACAAATGAACTCTTGCAAATGCGTAGGAGAAGCATACCAACTAATTTGGAACGTTCACTGATCAATCTTCAATTGTATTCATGCAATGGCAAGCAAGAATGAGAGTTCAATAAGGATGAATAATATTTTTGTTTTGCAATTACCTAAGTTACCGATTCGTCCCTATAAGAGCCCAGATACGGTACGATACGATTCGGATTTGGGATTCAGATACGGTACGCTAAAAATTCGAACAGGATTCGAAAAAACCATTGTGGATTCGATATGGATTCGTCGATGGACTGTGGATTCGACCAGGATATGGCGTGATGAATCCAAGGCGAATCCACGACGTATTTTGACGTCAAAACGACTAGTCCGCATAATAAAGTGGTTTTTAAGCATTTTTTAATCATTTTCTTGACCAAATGTTGACTTCTCAATAATTTAATATTCATTGCAACCCTAATTTCGGCCTCCAAACACACTAAATAGGTAAAAACAATCTCATTTAACAAATTGTGAATGAAAAACAAGTTTTTTTGCCTCCATTGCTGAACTTTCTCTCTTGCTTGCACAAGCTTGATTAGATTTGAAGGCTGATCGTTGGTTGTTCAAAGCTGATTGTTGTGCTATTCCTAAGCACTTGCAAGTCTCTGTTCGTTGCCAAGAAGATCGTAGAGCAAAATTTGTTCAAAAGAGGTAGGTTTCTTTGAAGTTTTTTTTAAATTTTTTTCTTACATTTTTTTTAACAAATGATTCAATGAACTATTTTGTTTTGTTTTTATTGTTTTGTTGATTGTTCTCATTCTTTTAAGTTTTTTAGTTTCTAATTTCAGTACCAAAATTATTTCAATATGTTGTGCCTTAGGTATTACAATGGCATCCGCTTCTAACACCACAACCCAATCTCGTTTCAAAATAAATGCAAGCTCTCCCCTTTGGAAATATGTAGAAATGGTTCAACAATGTCCAGGTGGTGGAGTATTTATTTGGATTTGCAGTCATTGTAAAGTTCGATATACGAGCTCATACAGTTGAGTGAAAGCCCACTTGTGTAGGATCTTTGATACTGGCATCAAACCTTGTTCGGGATCTCCAGAAGGTGATGGCAAAGGCCTTCCAGATGACGTAGTGTTGAAATATATTGCTGAGCAAGAAAAAGCAGAGCAAAAAGTTGTGAGTCTTAAAACAAGCCATCCTTTGAGGAAAGGATCTCGATCCATGAAACCCCCTACACCACCTACTTATATTCCACCTACAGAAAGCCATCCATTTATGAACATCCCTCAAGAGCAAACCGTGCCCTCATCAAATAAAAGATCTAAGGGACCATTGGAAGCTTCATTTCAGAATGAGGCAAGAGAGATTGTTGATCAAGACATAGCAAGATGTGTCTATGCCAATGGATTAGCATTCAACGTTGTTCGTTCACCATATTGGCAAAAAATGGTGAAATCTATTAATGAGGCTCCAAAGGGGTATAAGGGCCCAAGTTTTGAGAAGGTGCATTGCACCTTATTGGAGAAAGAGGTGAAACATGTAGTAGACTCTTTGAAGCCCATAAGGGATTCATAGATCGAAACAGGGGTGACCATCGTTTCTGATGGATGGAAAGATGCAAAAAATCGCCCATTGATCAATGTTATTGCCGTGTCCCCTAAAGGGGCAATGTTTTTGAGAGCAGTGGATTGTGAGGGACAGGTGAAAGATGGTCCATTTATTGCTAACATCCTTTGCCAAGCTATTGAAGAAGTGGGCCATCAAAATGTTGTGCAAGTTGTAACCGACAATGCCAAAAATTGTAGGGCTGCTGGGTTATTGATTGAGGAGAAGTATCCACACATTTTTTGGACACCTTGTGCTGTCCACTCCCTCAATCTAATGCTACAAAAAATTGGACCCAAAATTGAGTGGATCAAACAGGTGTATGCTGAGGGCGAAGACATCCAAATGTTTGTCACCAACCACCATATGACACAAGGAATATTTAGACAATTCTCAAAATTGGAATTGTTGAAGGTAAGTTAATTCTCAATATTTTTAAATTTTTAGTTTTCTTTTAATTTTAAATTTTGATTTTGTAAATTTAAATTACATTTTAATATTAATTTTGATTTCCAAACAGGTTGCAGAGACCCGTTTTGCCTCCAACACAATTGTGTTGAGACGATTTATAAAGGTTCGTGAGGCACTCTGTGCCATGGTAATCAGCCCTAATTGGGCCATATGGAGGCAATCTAGCAGTGAAAGGGCAAATAGGGTCAGGTAAAGGATCCTAGATGATTGTTGGTGGGATCGTGTTGAGTACTTGGTTAGTTTCATTGAGCCTATACTAAGCATGATTCGTTACATAGACTTCGATAGACCTTGTTTGGGAGAAGTATATGATGGTATCGACTCAATGATTGAGAAGATGAAAACCATCATCAATGCAAAAGAGGAAGATCCTGATGAAAAGTTCTTCAAAGAGCTACAGGAAATCATGGTTGATAGATGGAACAAAATGACCACTCCATTGCATCTTCTTGCTTTTGCATTGAGTCCCAATTATTATAGTCCTGAGATTCTTTCTGCTTCATCAAGAGTTGCTCTATATAGGGATGTTGAAATGGCTCAAGGGTACAAGGCAGCACTTCGGAGACTCTTCACTGATCGTGACCGATGTGATCAAGTGAGGGCTGAGTTCATGGCTTTTGCATGCTCCGGTAGTGTTGATCAGAATCTTGATGCTCTTCGAGACAAGTACAGGGTGGATGCTCATAGTTGGTGGTACTTCCATGGGCAAGAAGACATGCACCTCCAACCAATTGCAATAAAAATCTTATCCCAAGTAAGTTTTATATTTTGTAATTTTAATTTTAATTTATAATTTTGTTTAGTTAAATTTTGTAACTCTTAACTATTTAATTTGGTCTTAATAGGTTGCTAGTTCATCTTCTTCTGAGAGGAATTGGAGCACATACTCCTTCATCCACTCAATAAAATGCAATAGGTTGCATTCAAAAAAGGCAGAGGACTTGGTGTATGTGCATTCAAACTTGCGCCTCCTTACACACAAGTAAAGTTCCTACAAGAAGGAGACACAAGGAGGTGGGATATTGAGAGATTTCTTCATTCTGGAGAAATCACAGAACGTCAAAGATAATTACATTCAGGGTTTACAGAGAAGTTTCATCCAGGAGACAATCTATCTTTCAGGGCGCACCAGGTACAGAGGCTTGGACACTGTTTTTGAGGAGGCCGTACATTTGGTATTTATTATTGCTGTTGGTTTTATTATTGCTGCACACAGGCCGTACTATCTTGTACCAGGCCGTACCTTCACCTTCAGAGGTTATAGAGAAACAGTTGCCAGCAAGCAGAGATTCATTCTATTTCATCTCAGGCGCCTATTTCAGAGATTGTAGAGATTCATCAAAGGGCGTACCTTTAATTGTGAATTAATTATCTGCTGTACCAGGGCCGTACTACTGTACAGTACAGCCGTACCATCATTGAGAATTTATAATCTTCAGAGTCCTTTCACTACCTGCATTCAGAGATCATCCAATCATCAAGGCGCCTATTATTATTGAGTTCTGGAGTCTCAAAAGCAAAGCCGTACCATGTGCATTAATTACTGCTGCAGGCCGTACCAATCTGACAGGCCGTACCAGCAGAGAAAGACGTGTTCTCTTCTCCTGTGAGAAACGCCTTCTATATTTGTTCCTAATCTTCACCAGTGAAAGCGCCTTCATTACTGGAGCCATCTGCAATCATCAATCAGAAGGGAAAAGGCATTTATTACCTCAGCCGTACCAGATCTGTACTACAGTGGCTGCAAATACCAGGTTCCAAATTTGATAAAATTCATTGCCTTTACTTTGCATGTTACCAGATCTTCTATGTAATTGTTGCAGAAGAATAATACATGATCTAGCCTATTTATTGCTGATTGCTGTAGGCCGTACTTCTGTACCAGGGCCGTACTATTCATCTTGAGGTGTAGTTATCAAGGAAGCTTTTGCCAAGGGTTTGACTCAGAGAATATCCATTATCCAAAGTGCCTATTTTCTTGTCATTTCCAGAGATCCAGACATAAAAGAAAGCAAGGAGGCCGTACTTTAATTGAATGCTGTTTTCTGGCAGCAGGCCGTACTGTACCAGGCCGTACCAGCTGAGTTTGAGCCGTCCTTTTGCTAGAAAAGAGAAACGCCTCTCTTCCTGGCTTGATATCTTCTCCAGAGTGGCGCCCCTGTATCTGGAGTCTTCTGCCATCGTTATCCGGAGGGAGAACTTCTTATTTGCAGCCGTACAACTCAGTCATCAGATCAGATTGCTGTTTTACCAGGTTCTTTACATACTGAAAATTCATTGTTTAATTCATTGCATGTATCTGGGTTTATTTTGTAATCTTTATAGAAGATCAAATAAAGACTGGCATCCTTATTAATATCAAATTCTCTCGTCATTTGGAGTGGATCTATTTTATTTGAATTTATTTCAATTATTTGCAAAAATTGCCATATTGCATTTCATGCTTAAAAACCTCAAAAACATCAAAAATTACACAAAACCCTAAAACGTCAGAAAAGTCAAACAAAACCGTCAGATTCAGAGAACAGGGGAAACTGGGGTTTCTACAGTGGTATCAAAGCTAAATCCTGCCATCCTGAGGGTTTAGCCGTCTTCTGCAGCCGGAACAGTTTGGGTCTTATCAGGTATTTATTTATTCAGGCGAGCTTTGGTTGACAGGCAACAGGGTTCGATCTGGCAGCCGGGAAACATGGCTGACAGAACTGACAGGAATTACAGGACTGATAGAACAGTTAATCTTAGAACAGAGACTCCTTACAATAACAGAGGTCAGAACCGTGCAGAGGTCTTGCATGCACTCAGAGAACTTAGTGCAGGTCAACGGCGGTCAAATGGTGTATTACAGCAGGTGGCAGTTGCACTTCAGAGACTGGTTACTCCGAGGAGATCGTCATCACATCGTGACGATGACAGGAGTGTTACAGATTCACGGAGAGCTCTTAGGTCAGTGTCATAAAGGGGGCGCCCATCATCAGAAAGGGGCCAGTTAATAATTATAATTTATTATAATTATTTGACGGAGAACTATTGAAAGATTAAAAGAATTAAAAGTTAAATATATTAAAATTCCCTATTATTAAGGAAATCGCACTTTTGTGCAATAAAGAGGTTTTGCCTTGGGAATTGAGTTTTATGACATTTAATGAATTGAAAAATTGCAAGTCTTTGCCAGAGCACAGAGACCTTAGGGTTTCGTCTCGAAATCGTCGGAGAACGAGCCATCTCCTTCGAAGCAGTTCAGAGGATGTGAAATAACATCTGATTTATTGCAGTTGAGAGATTTCTTCATCCAGGAGGAATTACAGAGCATCACAGTTGATTCAGACATCAGAGATTTATTATCTTCAGAGTTTTTACCAGTGTTGCAGCCAGAAGTCATCCATTCATCAAGGCGTACCTTTCAGAGGGTTTATACAGTGATTTTAAGGAGGCCGTACCTTATTTAATGCTGTTACTGATCTGGCCGTACCTGTACCAGTCCGTACACAGCTGCAAGCTGATTGGTGATTCGAATCTTAGAGGTTTCCCAGAGATATTCATATTCAGAAGACTTCCTTTATTTAGGCGCTCTTGTACTGGAGATCTGGAGCTTTGTAAAGAAGAGCCGTACAGATTGTTTTATTTACAGCAGCAGGCCGTACATTTCTGACAGGCCGTACTTACATGGAAAGGCGTGTCCTTTGGTATTGAGCCAAACGCCTATCTCCTGATCTTCTCCCTTCTTCACCTTGGAGTGCTAGGTTTGCTGGAGGCTTTGAGGATCATCTGACTGGAGGAGGAACAATCATTTATTGTAGTCGTACCATCTCAGCAGTCATTAATTGCAGCAAGAGTCAAAAATCAGGTTTTTAAATAATATTGTTCTTTTGTTGCATGCTATCAGATCACTAATGTAATCATTGCAAAGGGATAATAAATGGTCTGATTTCATTATTTGCACTAGGGTTTGTTATTTACGAAGTTGTATGAATTTTATAGAATCTATTTTTAATTACATGCAAAAACGCCATCTGGCACTTTATGCTTAAAACCCTAGAAACGACAAGAAATTTGCAAAACCTTCAGAAAAACATTAAAACTATCAGATACAGAGGAAACGGGGAAACTGGGGTTTCTACATAAACC
Organism: Sequoia sempervirens; assembly: GCA_007258455.2. NCBI lineage: Eukaryota > Viridiplantae > Streptophyta > Pinopsida > Cupressales > Cupressaceae > Sequoia > Sequoia sempervirens. Next base: position 207,122,784 of record VDFB02193867.1, on the reverse strand, counting down.
CTCTGAAAGGTACGCCTTGATGAATGGATGACTTCTGGCTGCAACACTGGTAAAAACTCTGAAGATAATAAATCTCTGATGTCTGAATCAACGATGCTCAATTTTCCCGGATTAGGCCTAATCGCATTAACAGCATTGCCGACCGCTGGTGATGGCTCAAGCCCCATCCATTTCGAGATTTAAACCCTAAGGTTGCAGCCGTTAAAGACTTCAGTATTTTTCAATTCATTAAATGCAACTACTTCAAGGCAAAACTCAGACAAAGCATTTCTGAATAATAGGGAATTTTACATTAACTTTTTAATTTTTTACTACACAGTTCTCCTCACAAACAATTATAATAAATTATACCATTAACCGCCCCTTCGATGATGTACTTTATAGAATCACTTGGGTTATAAATTAAAAACAGGCTCTACGTGAGTGGTTAGAGGGTCGCTGGGGAGCTTGGCTCAGCATCAGATTGGCAGTTTTGATCAATTGGCTTTCGTTCGGGCTCATTCGGACGTTTCTTGCAGAATTGCTATTTTTAGCAGTTCCTGGCAGGCAGTGTGGGACCCCTGCTATTTTTAGCAGTATGGCTGTGTCAGTATTCGGAATCACTTCAAGGTTCGTCAGCTTCAGACGGAACAGTAATCGGATGATTAACGAGGAAGATATTAATATTTAATTATATTGATTAAATATTAATTATTTAATGTTAATAATATAAAGTTATAATTTTAAATTATAACTTAAGTGATTCTCATAAAGGGGGCGCCCATCATCAAAAAGGGGCCAGTTAATAATTATAATTTATTATAATTATTTGACGGAGAACTATTGAAAGATTAAAAGATTAAAAGTTGAAATATTTAAAAATTCCCTATCTTTAAGGAAATCGCACTTTTGAGAAGAATAAAGAGTTTTGCCTTGGGAATTGTGCATTATGATATTTTATGAATTGAAAATTTGCCAGTCTTGCCAGAGAACGGAGACCTTAGGGTTTGAGTTCGAAATTCGTTGGAGAACGAGCCATCTCCATCGAAGCAGTTCAGAGGATGTGAAATAACATCTAATTTATTGCCATCAGAGGAATTTCTTCATTTCAGAAGAAGTTGCAAAGCATCACAGAGTTGATATATTTAGGGGTTTTCAGAGTTGAATCCAGTTGAACAAATCTATTCAGGAAAGCACCTATTTTTAGCTCAGATACAGGAAACCACAGAGAAGGCTGTATATTTTATTTATTAATATTGCTGCACACAGGGCCGTACTGTTTTGTACAGGCCGTACTATTCATGAAAAGACATATTCACAGAAGGGAGCCAAACGCCCTCATTAAGGTCTTTCTTATTCATCAGTTAGAGGCGCCTTGACATTTGTGTCCACATCAGAGCACCGGAAGGAGGGAGAAGAAACTTATTCTCTCAGTCGTACCATTCAAACAGCAGCAGGCCGTACAGTTTTGTCAGGCCGTACCAGCATAGGAAAGCGTGTTCTTTGTCTTGAGCAAAACGCCTATCTTCAGACCACCTTTCTTCATCATCTGGAAGTGCTAGGGTTGCTGGAGGTGTTTGAGAACAACAGACTGGAGGAGAAAACAATCAATCATTGCAGCCGTACCTTTTTAGCTGTTCATTAATTGCTGTTCAAAAATCAGGTTTTCAAAAATGTTACCTTTCTCCTTTGCATGTCATCAGATTCTCATTGTAATAATTGCAGAAGATTAATATATGATCCAGACTCAATATTCGTGTTAGGGTTTGCTATTTACGAAGCTAGATTATTTTTTAAAGCATTTATTTCATATTCCTAGCCAAATCGTATTCTTGTTTATTTATGCAAAACCTCAAAAACGGTCAAAAAAACCTAAAACCTTCAGAAAGTCAAACAAACTGTCAGATCCGGAGAATAGGGGAAACTGGGGTTTCTTGCTAGTAGACAGAGCAAACCCGCCATCCCAAGGGTTTAGCAAAATTTATGCAGCCGTAACAATATCAGTTTCTGTATTACACATCGCATCGCAGGTTCATTTGACCGGCAAATGAGTTTGAGCAGCAAAACGACAGAATTACAAATCATGGCATCGTGAGTAATATTAGGAACGTAGATTTCACGAGCAATGTGAGATCTGGAATAGCAGGCAGGTCTTGGCATGCACCGGATCTTGTAGAAAAGTGTCGCAACGTCAAATGGTGTGTATTACCAGCTGGCGATGCACTTCGTAGGATCGGATAATTCCAGGGAGACCACCACGCCGACGGTGACAGGGTGTTGCAGGTTCACGGAGAGCTCCTAGGACAGTGCCACGGACAGCAGATAGGCCTACTAGGCCCACTTTCACGAGACAGGAGCCCGATGAGGTTATAACAGGTGAACAGCATGAGGGTTTGTTCGTTGGTACCTTTAGGACAGCGAACGACAAATGGCAGTTAGAGTCACCTGAGATCAGTGGAAGGATCACAATTGACAGAACACCACAAAACACAGAAAGAGAAGTGATTAGCATGTTCCAGGAGTATAGCGTTCTACCTCAGAAGATTAAAACAAAACTTCCTTTCGTGAGTTACGTGGATGTGCACCCGAGTCTTTGCCATAAGACAGAGTTGGCAAGGAAGAAATATCTCACCATAGCTCACGAGCTGTTTACACCTGAAAGGGATCGAGAATCTACACCTAGGTATGATACAATACTTCGTCATGATGATTTGATATCTTCAGTCTCCTATGAAGAGGGCAGAAATTTATGTGATGAATTTGATAGAAGTGTTGATTTAATTCGAGAACACACTAGCACAGCCTGGGGTAATGATTTACCTACATCGTCCTTGCAAGAGGTGGCCCAAGAAATTTCTACCATGGAGGCTACTTCTGATTTTTATGACAGCGTTGTTAAAACTTCGCGTGAGCATGAGATAGCAGCTATTTCACAGATGCAAAGTAACCCTATTGAGTTGTCACGTGAAGAGACTCAAGAGTTGGGAACTACAGATGCAGTTGGTGTTGATAATTTATATCATGGTAAGTCTGATTTTCTGGATCAGACCTTTGAAAACCAGTTAAAGGATTCGTATGTTGATATGGAATCCCAGGATCGTGCTTTGGATGGGCATACAGTCACTGTTGGAGTAGAAGCGTGTGAAGATACTGTCAGACCAGCAACTTCTACCGTACCAGTTGAGCCACCTTTTGAGGTACAGAACAGCAGTACCTTAGATGCTGAGGTGTGCATGGATGAAAGCACACATGATGTTGCTTATCATACGGTGAGCGATGACGGATCAGCGTCATATCATAGTGCATATGGTGAACCGGAAATCTTGTATGGGGGTCGTAAGCTTCAGAATCCTCATCATTTGGTTGGGCAACTACAAGTGAATGATAATATGATTGCCACCGCCCTTGAGCATTTTGACGTTGCTCGTCAGATGTTGTCTACCTATGGTTGGAGTCCGCCTTTGACAGATGAGCACAGTGAGAGTGGCTTTTCCCTTGCAGTGATACATGCACTCCGAGAAGCAGTTGGAACGATGAAACAAAACTACCTAAAATTACTTGCGGATAGGGATTTCCTTCTCGAGTGGGATTGCATTTGTTATGATGCATTGAAGGGAAAAGAGGAGCGAATCGATGAGCTCACCCATGAGGTTGAGGTGACTATGGATTCATTGCAGAGCATACAGTTGGCTCTTCGAGAGTCACAGTTACAGATTGAGAGGTTTACCGTGGCGTTGAGTTTAGCACAATCTTCACCACCTTTGGATTTAGTTCAGTCTTCCATGGCAGTGGTTGGTGAGGAGTATACACCCATGGTACATAGTAGTGAGGGAGATGTCGAGGATGAGGTTACATCCAGCACAGACACAGGAGCAGTTGGTACAGAAAGGATGAGTACACTAGATGAGAGTTGCAGTGAGCCACGCATTGCACCAGGTCCTCTCGACATTAGTTCTGTGATAGGTGATGCAGGGCAGCTCATTGATAGTTCCTGTGACATGGTTGTTGATACACTGGAGAGTTGTGTGACAACCCTCGACACTTGTCCATCTTCACAGCAGATATCCAGAGTCTCATCCAGTTGGGAGATTGGCACTTATGTTGATTTGTTTCCCTCTCCTGGAAGCAAATCAATCATTTCATCAGATTCAGTTGACTATGATAGGCAGCTGGTTGAGCCAAGTCAGGAGTACAATTCATTTTATTATTCCAGCGATTCAGAGATGGATGATTCAGATCAGGATGGAGTGATTGTGCAGTTTGTGAACAATCCATTATTTGAATTTGATGGTGATTTGGTCTATGATAATCCACTCTTCGAGTTGGAGGCTGATCGTACTCTTGATACTAGTTTCAGGTTGGGTGATGATCGTAGTGTTTGGGATTGTTCCAGTGCATCGCAATTCCAAACAAGACTCACAGAGGAGTTTAATGAGGTGTACACGGTGAGGGGTGCTTATAGTTTTTCCTTTGATCCACCTGTACATGGTTCGTATTCGATGCACAGTACTTGTGCACAGGGTGATTCTCTCGGTACAGTCGAGGGGAGTAATTCATTATTGTGTGCAGAGTTACCATCTTCACGAGATGGGGTTGGCGACTGCAGGTACTCGACTCAGCAGTTTGCGGGGTATTACTTGCAGGGACAGCAGTCAGTTTTACATCATGTCGATATGTATTTGACAGGGCTTGCTACTTCTGTGTCGCAGATTCATACAGTTACATGGTTACGGGGTGACTATGGTATTAGTTGGCATGATGGTTTGGACAGTTATCACATCCATGAGGGTTTAGCAGAGGACAGGGAGAGATCCAGGATAGTAGATGCTTCTAGAAGTTTTTATCTCTGCATGACAGATGGATGTGGATTCATATTGTATTGGGATCCCGGTGGCGACAGCTTTGACACAGAGTATGGGGTGGGTCCCATTGAGTTACTTCACTATTCTCAGCATGGTGAAGTTGGAGGCAGTAGAGCGCAGTGGCAGCCTGAGGAGGATCGTCACGACAGACTTTCACGCTGGGTTTGGGATCCAAGTATTGATTGCGCAGTTGAGTTTTGATGATGCTACAGGAGACAGATCGTGATGTGTGGGACATTTCACAGTTTTTTCTTTGGGGCCTTCCGAGGATCGGAGTTTCTTTGCAGTAGAGATTGCTTGGGGACAAGCAATTTTAGGGAGGCTAACGGTCATGTCCCCATTTTTACAGCATCGAGATCGTGTGGAGTTTGGCCCATCAGAGACCCCTCGTAGGCTGACAGAGTGGTTAGAGGGTCGCTTGGGAGCTTGGCTCAGCGTCAGATTGGCAGTTTTGATCAATTGGCTTTCGTTCGGGTTCTTTCGGACGTTTCTTGCAGAATTGCTACTTTTAGCAGTTCCTGGCAGGCAGTGTGGGACCCCTGCTATTTTTAGCAGTATGGCTGTGTCAGTATTCAGAATCACTTCAGGGTTCGTCAGCTTCAGACGGAATAGTAATCGGATGATTAACGAGGAAGATATTAATATTTAATTATATTGATTAAATATTAATTATTTAATGTTTATAATATAAAGTTATAATTTTAAATTATAACTTAAGTGATTCTCATAAAGGGGGCGCCCATCATCAAAAAGGGGCCAGTTAATAATTATAATTTATTATAATTATTTGACGGAAAACTATTGAAAGATTAAAAGATTAAAAGTTGAAATATTTAAAAATTCCCTATCTTTAAGGAAATCGCACTTTTGAGAAGAATAAAGAGTTTTGCCTTGGGAATTGTGCATTATGATATTTTATGAATTGAAAATTTGCCAGTCTTGCCAGAGAACGGAGACCTTAGGGTTTGAGTTCGAAATTCGTTGGAGAACGAGCCATCTCCATCGAAGCAGTTCAGAGGATGTGAAATAACATCTAATTTATTGCCATCAGAGGAATTTCTTCATTTCAGAAGAAGTTGCAGAGCATCACAGAGTTGATATATTCAGGGGTTTTCAGAGTTGAATCCAGTTGAACAAATCTATTCAGGAAAGCACCTATTTTTAGCTCAGATACAGAAACCACAGAGAAGGCTGTATATTTTATTTATTAATATTGCTGCACACAGGGCCGTACTGTTTTGTACAGGCCGTACTATTCATGAAAAGACGTATTCACAGAAGGGAGCCAAACGCCCTCATTAAGGTCTTTCTTATTCATCAGTTAGAGGCGCCTTGACATTTGTGTCCACATCAGAGCACCGGAAGGAGGGAGAAGAAACTTATTCTCTCAGTCATACCATTCAAACAGCAACAGGCCGTACAGTTTTGTCAGGCCGTACCAGCATAGGAAAGCGTGTTCTTTGTCTTGAGCACAATGCCTATCTTCAGACCACCTTTCTTCATCATCTGGAAGTGCTAGGGTTGCTGGAGGTGTTTGAGAACAACAGACTGGAGGAGAAAACAATCAATCATTGCAGCCATACCTTTTTAGCTGTTCATTAATTGCTGTTCAAAAATCAGGTTTTCAAAAATGTTACCTTTCTCCTTTGCATGTCATCAGATTCTCATTGTAATAATTGCAGAAGATTAATATATGATCCAGACTCAATATTCGTGTTAGGGTTTGCTATTTACGAAGCTAGATTATTTTTTAAAGCATTTATTTCATATTCCTAGCCAAATCGTATTCTTGTTTATTTATGCAAAACCTCAAAAACGGTCAAAAAAACCTAAAACCTTCAGAAAGTCAAACAAACTGTCAGATCCGGAGAATAGGGGAAACTGGGGTTTCTACAGGCAAGAAGACATGCACCTCCAACCAATTGCAATAAAAATCTTATCCCAAGTAAGTTTTATATTTTGTAATTTTAATTTTAATTTATAATTTTGTTTAGTTAAATTTTGTAACTCTTAACTATTTAATTTGGTCTTAATAGGTTGCTAGTTCATCTTCTTCTGAGAGGAATTGGAGCACATACTCCTTCATCCACTCAATAAAATGCAATAGGTTGCATTCAAAAAAGGCAGAGGACTTGGTGTATGTGCATTCAAACTTGCGCCTCCTTACACACAAGTAAAGTTCCTACAAGAAGGAGACACAAGGAGGTGGGATATTGAGCTAGAGCAGCTTGACTTGGATGCTTCCACAAGTCACTTAGCTGCACTTGATATTGATGATGATTATGAGCCTGGAGCAGCTATTGATCATGAGAGTGTAGTGTCAGTGCTACTGCTACTGCTAGTGGCAGTGCTTGTGCGAGTGCCACGAATGCTATTTGTTGTTCTACACAAAATGTAGCATCTAATAATGCTAGTTTGTTTGATGACCCATATGATTCAGATTGATCAATGATCAATAATGGCTGATTGTAAACGTTTGACATTTTATGTTTGAACTTAAATTTATAATTTTATATCATGACATTCGAGTAATCACTAATAGTTTAATATTTGACTTAGTGACTATGAAAGTGGTGATGTATTTTTGCTATGTTATTAGACTATTAATATGGTGGTGTATTCTGAACTTAATTACTGCTGCAAATATGTATATATTTCTGATTTTTTTATGTTTTTTGTATTGTTGTACCCAAGCCGTACCCAACCCCAATTTTTTTTTTTTGCCAAATCCCGTACTCGATTCTCGTACTCGTACCCGATTCCAAAAACGAATTAGTAACTTAGGCAATTACAATATGAGAAAAGACTTTGTTTTTGTCTTTAACATGTATTAGAATCTTAGGGTTTTGGGGGGTGTTTTTGGCTTTTTAGTTTAAATTTTGAAGTTAAAAAATAATAATATATTTTTTAAAAAAATTTGCCACTTGGGTGTCATTACCTACAAAATTCGCCATGGGTCGACCCAAGTTTGTTCCAAATGGATTCGTAGGTCTAAGATGGGACCCTAAATGACCTTTGGGTTGGCTCAGATTCGGACTTATATTTGGGCTAGACCAGACTCGAATCGGTATGCCCAGGGCTTGAACTAGTAACCTAGAATGTTCCCCTTACTAGGTGCACATTGAATATAGAAGTTAGAACTTTCAACTCATTTTGTGAATTGCCTTGTAAGATGTGCAGGCTTTCCTCTAGGTGCACCCTTGTGCATTGGATTGTTAATGCATATTTAAAAAATGTCTTCTTCCTTTATGAGAGACATACTTGATTAATAGGCACACACCTATTTATTAGACTTAGATTTTTTTTGATTTCTTGTTTCTAGGTGTGTCCATATGCACTATCGTTCAAGCTTTTTCGAAAATCCCTTGTATAGGTTCATTCTTTGGTTCTACACTTCGCCAATTTTTTGATTTTTTAATTGCTCTTTCTCAAGCTCATTCTCCTCTGTTGTACCCCAAATAATTTTTTTGGCATTCTGTGTAAATTGTGCTAAATCTTGTTAAAATGCCATGTAAAGTCTGTTTTAGGTCAAACCAATCATAGAATCTTGGTGGGTTTTTGTCAAGGAACACACGTGCAAAATTTTGAAAATTTGAAAATTAGGGTTTTTCGCCCCTATTTTCAGGGAAACCCCCGAAAATAGGACCTTCCCAGAAATGATTGAAAATGATTTTGATAGGATTAAAAGGCTTCACGATCACATCGGTCAAGTCAGAATCATCAAAAGATAAGTTTTACTCTGGTGGGTCTATTTCTATTTTTCAGGAACAAAGTTAGGAGCTCTGCAGCCATTAATGGCAGATTGGCCAGTACCAGGTGCTGAAAGCTAAGCTTCAAAAGCTTCAACGACACAACCATGGCGGAAAAGGTAAAAAATGATGCTGTTTGATGAAGGGGATTTTCAAAATGAAAAATGCTGAAAATTGACTAAGTCTGGGATTTTCAAAAAATGAAAAATGCTGAAAATTGACTAAGTCTGGAGAATGCACGCCTTGCTGCCAAGAGGAGGCTATGCAGTCAAATGCCTTAGTCATTTTCCCAAACATCCATACACGATGAACGTGAGACATGAAGAAATGGTGATCTTCGACGGAGGAGTTTTCCTGAAATTAAAAAGCTCGAAATTTGACTAACTCTGGAAACGTTACGAAGGAGAAACAAGTTCACATGTTGAAAAGAGCCTTTTTCAAGCAGGGGCGCCCAAGATCTTTGAGGGTCAAATGCAGTCAGTAAGATCATCCAAAGCAGTCATTCTCGACGTTTGATTGCTGGCTCAACAGTGAAACAAACATCCAGATCATCCGATGAATAGATCACAAGCAGCTGCTGACGAAGCAAAAAGAGGCAGTTGAGGAAATATCAAGAAACCACAGTTGACGACAAAGTTCTAAGGAAAAAGAGCCTTTCCAAAAGAAAGGCGCCCTTCTTTCTTGACCTCCAGATGCTGATAAATGACAAAAGGCTTCCCAGGATATCTTTCTCAGCCCAAGTAGATCTCGGAAACGCAACTGCAAGCATCAACACCTGACAGAGCAGTCAACGGATAATCTGGATCAAAGTAGGCAACTTGTCAGATGGAAATAATCAGGCTAAAAGGCAAAAGCGCCCTTTTCAAGGAGGGGCGCCCTTGGATAAAGGAACCCTAAACTGAAATCCAGGTTTTCTGAAGACAGTCATTTTTGGCGAAGCAGAGCTAGGTACCTGATGAGACATCAAGCGAAATCATCTGACTCTCCGATCAACGAGAAATCCAGATCAAGGCACGAGAGGTCATTTCAAAAAGCTGAAGAACGAAGATTGAAAAATCACTAAGGCATAAGCAAAAGCGCCTTTTCTTGGGAAAGGCGCCCATTCTTTTAGAGCCCTAAACTCAGCTTTTTATCATACAGTCTCCCAGGCACTTCTTTCCAGTTTGGATCCAGCTCCGCAGTGAATGTGTCCGTGACGTCTCAGGATCAACAGACAACGCTAGATTCAGGATCAAACTGAGGCTGTTCAAGAGAGAAAAATAAAAAAAAACTTGCAAAAATCAAAAGGGACGCCTTGAAGAAGTCAAAGGTCAAGTTGTTGACTAAAGTCAAGAGCTTTTGAGTTAAAGTTGGCTAAAACGCTCCACGATCAGTGGAAATCACCTTTTCAACTTTAGATCAAGCCCAAATCACCTTTTGAGCTTGTGTTAGGTCCCCAAATTTGTGGATCTGAAGCTTAAACATACATATTCAAGGTGAAGGCGTCCCATTTCATTATTTCATTGCAGGATTGATGATCAAGAACAGCCACAAGCTCTCAAGGACGCCATTGATAGATCTGAACAAGGTTTTCATCCGTTCTTCAATTTTTCTTGCAGATCTGAAGCAGAAGAGGATTGCTATTTTGAGGATTGGACCCAGAGTTAGATTTTTTCAGAGAATCAGATAAAACTTCCAATCCATCTTCTGTCTACTTCCTCTCTTCTTGTCTTAGGTTTTCTTGCACATTTCAAAAAGGTGGCAGGCTACATCAAATCAAATCAACTGGGTAGATCTAGCATAATTTTCCAGAGGAACCCATCTCGCCAAATTTCCAAAAATCAGCATACTTGCTGCTCCTATTTTTGGGGGTTTTTCCGAAAAAGTTTCAGAATCCAAATTCTGAGGAACTGGGTTTGTTTAGCATTGAAGCACGAACAAAACCCATGTGCCAGATTTTTTCCGGAAAAATACTTCTCGGCAGGGTGCTATTTTTCGGGGTTTTCAAGTTGTGCGAACACATCCGTGTTTCTGATCCAGCGAGCGAGTTCTTCTTGTGAGAATGACAATTTAGTCCTTGGACTCCCAATTAATTTGAACCTTACGGCAACTCTCCAACGGATCTTACACACATTCTTTGGAAACAAGCGGACATCTAGCGATCTGAATCTTTATCTTTGAAAGAATACATCTCCCTTTCGATTGGAACTGCGTGATTACCTAAGACCGAAGAAGTCAGGAAGGCCGATCTTGCAACAAAAGACCAATAATACCATCTCGGCGTGGTAGTAAACACCTTGACTTGCCAGCTGCGAAGAGATCATTCCAAGCACGAAGCCGCCAAAAGTTACCAAGAGCAATAGCTTGCGCAAGAAGAGATGTCGTGTCATCAAAGCATTGAATATCCGGAGACGGAAGAAGTCAACACATAGATCAAGGAGCTGTTGACCAGAAATGGTGAAATGAGAAAAGCTATAAATGCACCAGAAAAGGACGCCATACATCCTCCAAGTGGCATTCATGAGACTTGAGTTGACTTGATGCTTCTTTCCAAGTCAACTCAAGGTGCTATTAAAAGTAGTTGGAGTTAACTTGATGCTTCTTTCCAAGTTTAACTCCACTTTCCTTAAATCATGCATTGTCAGATCCCACTGATTAAGGATGTCTAATTGGCTTCCATGATTCGTGGATCTTAGATCTCCACTAAATGTGGATGTCTATTTTGGAGGGATACTTTACATTTAAGTTCACCTTTAGTTTGCTTTCAGTCAACTGAAGTAGTTTCCAATTGACTCTTTGTTGACTTTCAGTTAACTGAAGTAGTTTTCCAGTTAACTGCTTGTTCCCCCTATTTAGGAATAAATCTTGCTAATTGATTGGCAAGAACTCATTGTTAACTCAAGGAGATTTTGGGGTTGCCCACTCCTTTGAGTTCTATAAATAAGAGCCTTGGGCTCAATATTTGTTTAACCTTTACTTGCTATGCAAAATTGCTGCGCCATTGTTGCCAACACTTTGAAAGCGAATATTTGTTCACTCTTGGATGAGAGTTCGTTGGTTGATTGTAATTGTGCATGATTTCGTGCCTTTGCTCTCCCAACTTTTGTAATTCGTTGATGAAGCATTGAAGAGGAATATCAGAAGGCACTTGCATTTTGATCATCTTATTTGAAGTTATGTCTACGTCTTGTGTTTAATAGCTTGTTGTCTCATTTCCCTCCTCGGATAGGAGTCCCTCCTCCTTGGATATTTGTTATTGACAGTTGTCGTTTGATGTTGTTTAATGTGTTGACTTCCAAGCTATACTTCGGATAGGAGTCCCTCCTCCTTAGCAAGCTCGTTGGCCAAGGCATCGTGATTTTGTTGTTTCTAGTAAACTATTTCTTAAGCTCATACCTCGGATAGGAGTCCCTCCTCCTTGGCAGATCTCGGATCTAGTTTACCGTGCAGAGTGTTTGCTTGTACCAACCTTATCCCGGCGTATACCCGAGAGTTCAGAGCCTCGGTCATATCCTCTGGAGACGGTGAATTCAAGTGATCCAACCATCCCATTCCCACTCCTTTACCCTCATGCTCTGTTCATCTTGAAGGTATTGGATAGATAGAAGCTAGTTAGTCGTAGTTAAGATCTGCAAAAACCAGAGAAAAGCTTAGCTACGGCACATTGTGTTTGTGCACCCTTGTGTCCTGCCGCTGAAGCATAAAAAGATAGGAACTTAGTTAAACATTTCCCTTCCCTACGCATTGCTCCCAGCAGAGAGGGACTTCTCCTCTTTAAATAATGAAGAAGTGTTGCAAAACATTTGAAATAGCTGAACGTTTACAATCAGCACTCCAGAGGTGCTAATTTAAACGCCAACACAATGCTTTAATTGATGAAAACCTGATATTGCAGCAAGATGAAAATGACCTTGAATTGGTACAGCAGTAATAAATAACCCTTTCTCCCTCCGTCAAATGATCCAGAATGATGCCAGATGCATAGGCGCCCCCAGTTGTGAAGTCAGACTGCAAATATAGAAGGCGATTTGCCCTAAACAGAAAAGTACAGCCTTTTAGAGATGGTACAACCTGCAGCAATAAATGTACGGCTTTGAAACAGCAGCAAGCAAATAATAAAAGTATGGCCCTTATTGAAGTCTCCAGATCTCAGGGAAATAGGTGCATTAACTGAAGAATCTCTGCTGGATGAATTACAGTTTGAAAACCCTGAAGATAAATACTCTGTGAATGTTTTGTGATAACTTCTAACTGAGATATCTCTCTGAAAGCAATAGATCAGCTGGTATTTCACAGCCTCTGAATTGCAACACTGAAGATGGCTCGTTCTCCAATGCCTGTAGACAATTGAAACCCTTGGCTCCGTTCTCTGGAAGAATACTTGATCAAAAATTGATTTCATAACATAATAAGCTCCAATCCCAATGAAAACCCTTATATCTCCTCAAAAATTCGACTTTTCTCAATTATGCATCATTTAAATAAATTCAAACTTTTCTTTTTTAATTTTTCAATAGTTTCAATCTCACTTTTAATTATAATTAAAAGTGGCCCCCTTCAATGATGGTCGACCCCTTGAGGCAATCACTTAAGTTATAATATTAATTAATATTATAACTTTATAATATAAACTTCGAATAATTAATATTTAATTAAACAATTAAAATATTAATATCTTTCTCAATTTACGTCCAATTAACGAACCGTCTGAAGCTGGAGAATAAGTGATTGATTCTGCACATGACCAAACCATATTGCTAAAAATAACAGGGGTGCTCCGCTGATTGCCAAATACTGCTAAAAATAGCAATTCAGGCAAATGGTGTCCGAATGATCCCGAATGAAAGCCAACTGGTAAAACTTTGACAACCGAAGCCAAGCCAAGCTCCATCAAGACCCTCTATCCATCATATCAGCCTACGAGGGTCGTATAATAGGCTAATCATAAGCTTTGAGAGATGTCAACTGAAAGGGGACATTACATTAGAGTAGTGCAGCATCGACATGGTGGGTCCTCCTTCAGACGGACATGGGACCCTGGGATTGTACTTGTTTTGGTATGGATTAGTTTGAGTTCTTCTAGAGTTGTGGTGGCATTGCTTGAGGACAAGCAATTTTGGGAAGGGTGGACTGTAATGTCCCCAATTTAGCCCTACACTCTTTGTTTGGATTTAGCCTATTTCCGGAAACTCATAGGCTAAAGTAGAAATGAAAATTAGGGTTTCTACTTTCAGAGGAGGTTTTGAGGTCTTGCATGCGAGAGTTTCTAACGCATGTCTGGTGAAGCTTTCTGGGTTTTTGGAGAGCTTCACAATGAGGTAACATGCATGACAGGATATTGACTTGCATTCTTGGCTACTTTTTGGAGGCTTGCATGTTGGAGTTTTCCAATTTGGCTTCTGGATTCCTTTTGGGTTTTCAGAGAGCTTCGCGATGGTGTGACATGCAACTAAATCAGATGACTTTTCCTGACTTACTATTTTTAGTAAGTTGCGACGGCTGCTCAAAATGTGGAGAAAATGAGTTTGGAACAACTTACTATTTTTAGCAGTATGTTATTTTTAGTAAGTACTATTTCTGGCAGTGCTATTTTAGCAGCAGTTCAACAGTTCAGCAGTTCAGTGCTATGGCTATTTCTGGCAGGTCAGCTTGAGCAGTGGTCTCCAGCATTTGAGGTGATTATTTTGGCAAGTTTGATATTTGATGAAAAAAATAATGTTTTAAGTGAAAAATATTTGGCTAAGGCATGGAGGACGATTTGGAGAGATAAGTGATTTTTATAATGTTTATTAATTAAACATTTTGGAGGCCTTATTTGATGAATTAATATTTAAGCGAAATATGTGCTAAGGGAAAAGGGGACACCTAGCTTGGAGACATTTGAGTTTAATTAAATATTTCACTTAAATCTTTTAGTGAAATATTTGCAAGTTATATATTTGCATTTTATTAAATTATATTTCCACATATGGGTTGGAAATGAAATGCAAATGAAATTTGGAGAAAAGGTGAAAAGTGAATTTCATTTAGGCACCCTAATTGGAGGGAAAAGAAGATTTGAATTTGGAGACAGAAAAGTTATAAATAAGAGACTTGGCCTTCAATTGGATTATCTATTGTTGCTTATTATATTGTTATGCTGCTGAAATGCTTTCAGAGCTTGCTTCGAGGAATGCATACCTCCTAGTTCTTTCTCTTGGTTTCGTGCTTGAAAGATAGCACCTAGCTGAGTTTCCAGAGACTGCTTCTCATCCAGACTAGCAGACAGAGCATCAAGGTTGAAGATTCTAGAGATTTGTCAGTTTTGCATTTGCTGGTTAGGGTTTTGCTGAAATAGAAATCTGCTCATAAGTCCATGCACGATTTTTTGGTGGTTCTAGGTATTGGCCCTATGCTTTAGTCTACCTTGGGCACCCCTTGCAAGTTTTCAGATTTTTTAGAGGTGTCTCGGATTTTATCTTGCTAGTAGAACATTTCTGGAGGTCATACCTTCTTTGAGGTTGCATTGGAAAGCGTGCATAAATAAATCACTACTATTTGGAGGAGTTTCTTGGCTTGGTCTTGGTCGCTCAACTCCTAGCTCTCATTTGCATTTAGTTCCACATCATTCGGAGGTGTTTTGACGAAGTTATGAGCATTTTGGTGATTCTAGGGCTTGCTGGTATGAATTTTCTGATTGCTGCAATTTTATATCAGACCTGATATTTTAGTCCCTTTTTGCTATATTTCATATGTTGGATAGCTTGTGCTTGTTTGGAGTTCATTTCCTAACATTTTGGAGATCATTGGTTATCTATATCTCATTGTATTTGCAGATTGTTAATAATATTGTAACGTTGAATTAGTAGTACTAATCAACTCTTTTACTTTCTGCACTTTACATTTTGTATCCCCACTTTAGTGGAAGAGGATGGCTTTGCTGCCTAGTTTACTTTCAGTTTAATCACTTTCATTCCCACGGTTGTGGATGCGACTGACCCTTGCTCAGTCTACATTGTATTTGCTTTCTGTTTCTCTGCCATATGATAGCACCTTTCCCACTTTGGGTTAGGAATGCACATGCTTGGCGTTGAGATTATTTTACTTGCATAGCATCTTTGTTAATAGAATCTCAGCCATATGGTAGCGCCTTTCCCACCTCGAGTTAGGAGTGCACATGCTTGGCGTTGAGTTACTTTCCAATACTACATTCTTTACTAGTGATACTCCGCCATATGGTAGCTTCTTACCCAGCTTGGGTCGGAAAGCACATTCTTGGCGTTGAGGCTCTTTCCTTCAGTTGCTGGTTTGATTTGAGATAACCCTAACAAGTACTTTGGTGCTGTTGTGATCTTCGAAGTTTGAAAAAATTTGGGTCAGAATTGGTTCGGTTCATTACACTTTTGAGCCATCAGATGCAACTTTTAGGTGATATCACTCCTAGGAAACCCCCTTCAGAATCAATCAGGTTGTCTAGTGAATCTGACAACCAGTCAATCCGATCAATCTAGCTCTCGGAATCAAGAATTCATCAGAAGATCAAAGGGAAAGAAGTGAAACTTGGTGAGCATAAAAATGGCTAACACTGAGAAGGTTGGGCGCCCCAGAAGGAGATGGGCGCCCATGATTTTGAAGCATCAAATGAAGTTTTTAGCCAAAGGTGCCTCCAGGACAATCTTGTCAGATTTGATCAAGCTTCGCGACAAATCATTTAGCACATCCATTAGATGAATTTGGAAGCCGGAAGTCAAATCCAAACTGGGGTCCAAAATTGAGGAAAGGTTGAAAACTTAGAAAAATAACTAAGTTTGGAAGAGATTGGTGCCTCCAATCAAGAAGGGTGCCCAAAATGTCATGCCTTAGCCAATTTTCCACAATTTTCAAAATTTCAAAATGAAGATAAAACGTCCATGTTCAATGCAAAGACATATTTTAGGGTTTGGAGGATTAAAGCAAAAGAAAGCAGAGTTATCTCAAGCCTTAAAACCTATTTAAGATGCCTTTGCCATTTAATTTTTCATCATTCTTTGCAAGTGGCGTCCAAGTTGAAGAGGAGCAGCAACTTAAGAGTTTTTCTTTTTAAGATTCAAGACTTCAACTTGATAATTTTTCAAAAGTTCATAAATTTTTAAACCAACAAAATAAGACCTTGCTTTTTCATGCTTTTTTTCATTCAGAACATCAAATTTTTGAAGAAGGTCAAGATTTTCAATTTTCAGTGATCTATGTCTTCTTAGCTCATCATTTTGAAGAGATTTTCCAAGTTGCAGCACTTGCTTTGTCCTTGCATGTCAGAGATATCATCAAAGTTTTCAAGTTTTGATCATCTGGGTCCTTTTAAAACATTCTTCTGAACAAAACCCAGATCACAACTTTTTTCAAGAAACATTTCAGATTCTAGGGTTTGTTATTTTTTCAATCAGCCCTCGACATTTTTCAAATCTGATCAACTGGGTTCATCTCAAATGTGCTTTTGAACAAAACCTAGATGCTAGCTTTTTTTTGTGAAAAATTGAAGAAATCAGGGTTTGCTGCTTTTTCAGTCTATACTCAAAATTTTAAAAAACGAACGATTTGGGTCTTCTTGTAACCAAATTTTGAACAAAACCCATATATCTCAGAAAAATTTCGGAAAATTTGTCCGTTAGGAAAAGAAAAACCAGCATTCTAAATTTAGAAAGTGTGCAAAATTTGTCTAAATATAGGCAAGTTTACAGGTAATCTTCAAGGTTTTTAGAATGGAATACACTCCCAATGATTTCAAGACCAAGTTAGTACTATACCATGACTTCATCAAAACAGTTGAGACTGACTTGCATCACATCAAGTTGGTATTCAACTTATGTGCTTTGGAGAACGCATGTAACACTGCAATCAAAAACCTAGGGCACTATGGACTTCTCACAGCAGCATCCATTCCTATTTCAGTGAAGAGTCTGGAATTTGTAATTGCTTGCATAAAGCATTACAATCCGGCAACACGGAGATTCAATCCATGGATGGGAGGTTGATTTGCAGTTTGAAACCTGACATGATTGGGAAATGCTTCTCAATTCCACCTTGGCATGAGTGTAACTATCTTTAAAGAAGAATGTGGAAGAATATAGGATATGCATAAAGAGAAATACAACAAGAAAATTGCACAAAAGTGGATGAAGGAAAAACATAAGACTCTGCCAAAGAACATCGGGCAAGGGGAATTCAAAGATGAAATTGCTATCATGATCATCTTGCTCAATAGGGTCACTAGACAAGAAGATGCTACGAAATTTCAACCCTGGATGTTCTATGTTATACCTCACATCATGAAGAAAATTGAGTTCTATGATTGGGTAACCTTAATCAGTGACAACCTCCATCAACAAATAACATAATACTTCTAGATTCATGAGTTCCACATGGTCTCCTACCTAGTCTACCTAGTGGCCTTCCAGGGCCAATTCAAAGGGTTGAACACTGAGGAGTACTTGAATGTATAGCATGTCTACAACTACTACCCTCAGTTGGAGTTCACGAAGTCATTACACCATTACAAGAGGGTGAACGGGGCTTTCCTGACGCACACAGTGCGAGACTTGGATAATGAGTTGCACGTCCATATTTCATCAACTGCCAGGGCAGCAATAGCAAAGTGGGCAGATTGGTTTATACAGTTTCCTACATTCACCTACCTCAGAGTCTATGGTTTCTCCAATGCTCCACTTATGTTGCCAAGGTACCCATCAGATGAAGTTTTCATGGAATTCTTAAAGCAAGCACATGATGTCCACATAGTCTTGAGGAATAGAAAGAAGCCCGCCTTCAGTTTTCCATTTGGGTTGGGAATTTATACATGCAGATCTGCAGCGGATGCTAAGTCCATGAGTGATGAGTTGGCAACACTTGGTCTCAAGCCATACAGGGAGAGACGATCATATGACCCTCATGGTGTCTTCGCTGCCCGACTTGAGAAGAACTATGCTCATTTGCCAACTCTTGAAGATTTTTGGGCTAACAACAAAGATGAGTTCGAGGTGCGGAGGCGTAGTTACATTAGGTTCACTCTTCATCAAAAGAAAGACTGCCTATCAGAGGATATCGAGGGATTATCAGATGATGATGGAGATGTACTTCTCCCAATGTACACTCGAAAGCGAATTGAAGATCAACCCCTTCCATAGGTCAATTGGGCTAACAAAGAGTCCCTCTTAGTTGAAGAAAGGACAAGACAAGTCCTTGAGCACAACAAGGTTTTCCTAGTCCTCAAGAGGAAGAAATCCATTCTAGCAGCAGAGCCGCCAAGGGTATAGTTATCACTTCCCTCTTCTTCCGGAGCACAATCAAAAGGGAAAGGTGTAAGCCAGTCTCAGGAGGGTGTAAAGGGTAGTAGGTCAACTAAAAACGTAAGAAGGTTGGACTTCTCAAACATAATGATACAGGAGCAGCCAACAGCTGAAGCAAAAGCTCCTCCAGAAGAATTTGTGCCTTAAAAAGAAACAAAAGATATGCCTTTGACGCATGAACCTACACCATTGCCAAGGTCTTTGCCAATTCATATTGATATAGAGGATGAAGAAGTTGTAGTTGAACCTCCCAAGAAAGTTAGTAGAGATACCACATCTTGGCTTGAGAGCTCCTTGGGAAGGAAGAGAAGAAAACCTTCATATCCGTTGAATTTTGATGATCTTGACAATGTCTATCAGGAGGCACCCAAGAAGAAAGCAAAGAAGCAAGTTCATTGAGAGAAATCCTGATGGTGAGATGATCACAGAGACTGCAACACCTCCTAAAGATAGAAATAGAGATGAAGTGGATGTAGATGACTTCTGTTGTACCCAAACCAAATTTTTTGGCTTCACCAAGGCATTTTGCTAAATATACTCTTAACCTTGTCAAAGTGATGTTAGAAGGTCAATTTTGGGCTTTTCAAATATGGAGCTTGTGTCAGTTTCATGTTAGTCTGTTATTGAAGAATTTTGAGAAAAGTGTAAATCTGAAGGAAGATCGTCAAACTTCTCTCTGGAGAGAGGAGCACATTTTTAGAAAGGCGCCCTATCTTTTAGGGGCTTAGATCCTGTTTTTAGGGTTTGTCACCTCCAACGGACATTTGTCCGGCATCGCATGAGCTTCGTAACGAGCTATCAAGCCTGTCCAATGAACCTGTTTTGCTCGAGTTACAGGAGGTATAGCGAAAAATGAGAGACGACAAAATGGCTAACACTAGAGGGAAAAGAGCAACTTTTGAAAAAGGTGCCCATCTTTTTGAGGGGTCAAATGGAGGTTTTTGACTAAATGCCACCCGAGATGTTTGTTTCACATTTGCTCAGGCTTCGCAATACATCCGTTAGTGGGTGAATTCGAGTTGCTGGATTGCCTGAGCCAGAGGTCAAACATGGGGTTAAATCTTAGTCAAAATATCAAGGAAAAAGCAAAAGAGCACAGTTTCAAAAAGGCGCCTGAGCTTTTGAAGCCTTTAATACCTTCTTTTTGGTGATCTCAGATATTCAGCTTGTCCGTGTTATGTCCAGCTCTCCGTTGCCTATCTCCGTCAGATCAGAAGATGACCTGTTAGCCTGTAGTCGGAGTTTTAGCGTTATTCTAGTCAGTTCCAAAAATGGCTCTCTGGGATGAAAAGAGCACCTTTTCAAAAAGGCGCCCTTGATTTTCACCCCTTAGATGATGTTTTTTGAAGAAATGTGCCTTTGCAGTTGTCGTGTGGAATGAAGTCAGCTCCGCAGTGAGCCAGTTATCTAGTCTTGAAGCTTTGTCAGTCAGAAGTTATGGAAGATTTGTTTTTTCCTTTGTATGAGATGAAGATGCAGAAATCTTGACTAAGTCTGAGAAAAAGAGCAGCTTTTGAAAAGGGCGCTTGGATTTTTGAGCCTTCAGGCCTTAGTTTTATGGTCTAAAGTCTCAAGGAGTCTTTTGATCAGTTTTTGTCCTGCTCTGCAATGCACCTGTCAGCCAGTCAATTGGTGAGGTCAGTCAGCCGGTGTCAAGGATTGAATAGAGGTCCCGAAAGAAGTTCAAATTTCAGTTTTCATCAAAAATGCCAAAAGTCAAAGTTGATTTTTCAAACTTAAAATCACATGTGCCCCTGAAAGAGGAATTTTGAATATTATTTAAATATTTGAATTTTGACTTTCAGTTCAACTGAACGATTTCTGGGTTGTCATCTCCAATTAACATCTTGGCATGTTGAGTGCTTTTTCAGTTCTGCATATTGAGTTAACTAATTTGCATGTTGAGTTATTGTTTTGCATGTCCACTTAACTAAAGTGCATGTCAAAAGTTAACTTAAGCTTTAAAGCATGGCGCATTTTTGCATTTTTGTGAAGTTGTTGAAGATGGCGCTTTAATATGGATTTTTTTTAACTTCAGTCTCTAAAGGTGACGCCTTAATTAGGTTTTCTAACTAAAGTTCCTAAAGCATGGATTTTGAGTTTTCAAATATGGCGACTTAATATGGACTTGTCAACTAGAGTTTGATATGCATGGTGCTTTAACATGGATTTTTCAACTAGAGTCTTAAAGATGGCGACTTTTAATCTTGAAGATGGCGCCCTATTTAGGGCATTTTTGTCTTCAGTTAACTGTTTTTAGAGCCAATCATTGGCTAGGCGTGGATTTTTGAGGTCCAATCACAAGTCAAGCGCCATTTTTAAGTTTGCATGCATTTGTCACGAATTTTAGTGATGAAAGTCTATTTATTCAGACTTGGGCGTCCATTATTCTTCATCCCAAGCTTAGAGAAATACATTTTTCTTGAGCAAACAGTGATTTGAAAGTGCTACAGGTGTCACATTTCAGCGTTCTTTCTAGCAACGGATTCAGTTTGTTTAGAAGAAGAATATTCCAAACTTTGTTTTCAATTTGCATACAGGTTACATTGAATCCAAGACAAAGATAGGCGAATTCTACATAAGCAGAGCAAATAAAACCTTCTTTCTTTTGTCTTATTTCTTCTATTTCTCATCTTAGGTACTTTCTATGCATGTCAAAGAAATTCAACATATTTTTAGAATTTGATTGTCTGGGTTCGCGTACTTCAACATTTGCAGCAAAACCCATGTCTTAGATTTTTTCAAGAAAATTGCCCTATAGCCTTCATTCTGAAGCTTGTGCTTTTTTCCGAGAATCTCTTTGCATGTGGGTCCGAAACACATCTTTTTGAGAATCGAGCTATCTGGGTTGTCTTATAATTTGATTCTGCACAAAACCCACGTTTCAAATTTTTTTTGAAAACTTTTCCCGCCATAGGCTATTTTTAGCCTTGTCTAGAGATTTTCAACCTTTTTGGAAAGTTGTCCGAATATATTTGACTTTACAATCAAAAGTCTTCATTTTCAAAATGCAATTCAATCTCATTGATTATAGAACCAAATCGGTTCTTATACATGATTTTGTTAAAACTTCAGAGACGGACTTAGCTCATGTTTATCCAGTGGTTAACCTAAGCAATTTGGAGGGTGTTGTAGCAATTCATTGAGAAATCTTGAACATTCCGGGTTGCTGGCAGTAGCATCTATTCCCGTCACCGCTTTTGATCTCGAGTTTGTTCTTGCTTGCATTAAGCATTATGACTCGTCTTCGCGACAAATCAGATCAGCTAATGTAAGAGTTATCTGCAGTCTTAAGCCAAAGGATGTAGAGAAATGCTTTGCTATTCCTTCTCGTTCAGATAATTTCACTTTGGTTATTGAGGCCTGTGAGAAGATATGGGATGGAGATCAAGAACGTTCACAGAGAAAGGTGGCTCAAAGATGGTTGAAGGTTCATAAGACTAACATGCCTAAAAAGGTTGGTCGTGGTGAATTCAAGGACGAGGTTGCTATTTTGATAACTTTGCTTAATCGAGTTATAGGTCAAGAAGATGCTAGAACTTTCCGATCATGGATGTTTTACCTCATTTCCAGGATCCTTGATGGCACAGAACATTTTGACTGGGCTATGTTGATTAGCGATTGCCTACATTAGAAAATTATTGATTTTCTCAGGTTTCATGAGTTTCATATGGTGTCTTACTTGGTTTACTTAGTTGCATCTCAAGGCAGCTATAGACACCTAAAAATTAACGGGACTCTTGGTGTTCAGTGTGTTCACGAGTACTATTCTCAGTTGGAGTTTTCTAAATCTGAACAAGATTTCCGAGCAGTGAATGATAACTTTTCCATGAGGACAGTTAGAGATCTTGACAACAAAATGCACATCCGTATTTCTGCAGAAGCAAAATCAGTGATGGACACTTGGCGGATTGGTTTATCCAATTCCCTACTTTCACATACATCTGGGTTTATCGATATGTTGGAGAGCCTTTGATGTTACCAAGGTACCCTTCAGACAAGTTCATTTTCATGGAATTTCTTAGATAGGTTCAACACGTTCACTCCTTTCTTCGCAGTCGTCATAAGTCTGTAGCTACTTTTCCGTTCGGATTGGGCATTTTCACATGCAGAACTGCAGCAGATGCCAGGCATATGTCAACTCAGATGGAGAGATTCAAACTTAAGTTTCATACTGAGAGGCGTTCCTATGATCCTTTGGGTCATTATGCAACCAGGTTGGAGCGAGGGATTGCACATAAGCCAACACTTGAAGATTTATGGGCTAATTGTGAAGATGAATTCGAGGTTTATCGTCGTCACTATTGTAGACTCACTATTACTCAGCTCTCTGATTACCTATCAGAAGATGTTGATGGTCTATTAGATGATGATGGAGAGAATCTTCTCAATTCATATGTCAAGGATCAAATTGCTCGGCAGCCACTTCGCTCACTAGATTGGTATGCTAAGGAGAATACTTCTATTGAGGATGTGTCTAGATTGGTTATCATGACCAGCAAGCAGTTTTTGGAAAGTAAACGGAGGCGAAAGTCAGTTCCTGTAGCATAGCCGCTAGTGAATTTTTCTTCATTGCCTTCTACTTCAAGGTCAAGGCCTCGGGTCAAGGCTATTGTGACGCCACCTGAAGGAGTTAGACTCATTGGAAACACAAGAAAGAGGACTACTGGTAAAAGGAAGCAGAAGCAAGTAGAGAATGCACCTGAGATCCCAGTGGAGACAGTCATTCAGGCTGAGCCTCATGTTTCACCTCCTAGTTCATCACATGTGCAGCCTATTGATATAGATTCAGAGCCTGAGATATGAGTTGGAGTAGGATCAAAGACAACCGAACCACCACAGGTCGATACATCAGGGACACTCTCTCTTCGAATTGATAATATTGTTTAGTCTTGTTGGCTCGAGAGGAGTTTGGGGAGACAATGGTGAGAACCTTCATATAATCTTGATTTATCTGAGTTCGGTGAGCCTTATCAAAGGAGGTCGAACAAGAAAATCAAGAAGCAGGTGCATATCAAGAAGACTCCAGAGTCAGAGATTGTTATAGAGCTTGCTACTCCTCCAAAGGGTAAGAGCCTAGATGAAGTTGAAGTCAGTGACTTTACTTTCACCAAGGAAAATCTTGGCAGGACCACTCGAGAGACAGACATGAGCCTTCTTAAGATTGTCACCAATAATCTTGAAGAACGTATCACGAAGGATGGAGAAGATAAGGCACTGCTTAAAGCTGAGAACAGTCAATTGCAACAATATATCTCTGATCTTGTCCACGAAAATTCGAGTAGAGCACTTGTTCTTCCACAGACTACACCTAAAATGGATCAGTTAGTTAGTCATGGCAGACTTCTGGACAACTGGATTGAAAGCTTCATTGTTACTGGTCAGCATCTTCTTATGGATTTGTATCAGTTGAGGAGTGATGCACATAAACTTCGTCAAGGCATTCAGCTGCTCGAGATTTCAGTTGCAGAGAGTTTAGCCAAGGATCGAGTACTTGTATTTTAGTTGTCTGTTGCATATGATGCTTTGGAGCTTGATGAAGATAGAGAGAAGGTTTTCACTTGGAAGGAGCAGCACCTTTTCGAAATGGAAATATGTGAAAAGATCTCTACCAAGTTGTTTTCACTAAAAGACAATGTTGTCGGAGCTCTTGCACTTGTCAATGGTTTTGTTGTTCAAATCCCGTGTCATTATGTTCTTGAGGATGGCACGTATATTGAATTGAACGTAGTGCAAGCTGAATTCGAAAAGCTGATTCGTGATAACCTTGAGGTAGATCCTATGGCGGCTAAGTTGGAGAACATTTTAGTGATTTCAGCTAGTTTCAAGAAAGTGGCTGAAGATGTCAGAGAATGCATGCATACAATCAAGGAGAGTGATAGAGAACTGAAGAAACAGATTATTGTTTTGGACAGCATCAAAGTGCCATAAGACAGAGTGATTGATGAGTTCCTGGACGAGGTGTTGAACCGAAA
The DNA here is from genome assembly GCA_007258455.2 of Sequoia sempervirens. Taxonomy (NCBI): domain Eukaryota; kingdom Viridiplantae; phylum Streptophyta; class Pinopsida; order Cupressales; family Cupressaceae; genus Sequoia; species Sequoia sempervirens. The sequence goes on along the minus strand of VDFB02193867.1, from coordinate 207,097,939 downwards.
TGACTTGGAGTGATCTGCCAGTTGGGACCTGTAGTTATTTTCGAGGATAGAGTCAAGAGCAACAGTTGACTTGACTTTTAGTCTTGAGTTCACTTGCTGATTTCATACATGCTTATCTCTTCCTTGGGATTATCTTCACAGGAGTTAGAATTAGGGTTTTCCAGTTAACTGAAGGTAGTGTTCTAGTTAACTTTGCTTTCAATAAGGACGTGCATGCTTGCACATTGTCCATTTAGATTAGATGTACCGGTTAACTGATGGTATTTTCCAGTTAACTGTATAGTTTACTTTGTTAGGGTTTAGCAATAAAATCTTGCATGCATTGCAAGACTGTAGTTGATTCAAGGTGATTTTAGGGTTCCCTACACCTTTTGATGTCTATAAATAAGAGCTTTTGCTCATCTGTACATAACTTTTGCACGAGAGAGAAATAAATGCTGTGCCTACCTTGCCTTCAATATTGCTCGTTCTGTGTCAGAACCCGGATGGTTCTCTATTCTGAAACCCTAACTGAAACTGAGGTTTTTTGCAAGTTTTTGTGTTTTTTGTATTTTTTTGACGTTTTCAAACAAAATGTAAAAGCTGCGATTTTCTTCTAAAATGCTAAATAAATTCAAATAAAATCTAAACTTCATGCAATAAGCTCAGAAATGCTCAGAGAACATAGGCGCACCATTATATTATTTCTTTCAGAGCTTTTACAATACAAAATCTGAGATATGAATGAAATAAAACAAATTTTAATGAAGAACCTGAATGGCGGCTGCAGCAAATGATGATGTACGGCCAGAAATAAATGAAAGAATCTTCAGGCTCGAAAATCCATGCAAAATCTCCAGCAGACCAAGGCGCTCTAGATCCAATCGCCAGAATCTGAAGAATGAAGGCGTTGCTCCAGAGAATAAAAGTACGGCCTTGCTGGTACAGCCAGGAACAGTAATAAATGTTAAAGTACGGCTCCTTGGGATTTGTGCCAGACTCTGAAGAATGATCTCTGATGAAGACGTCTCTACTGCCAGATAAATAACTCTGTAAATCTCTGTCTAAATAGATGAATAAGCCCAGTCTGTGATCCCTGTGTGAAATCACCAAGTGCAAGCTTCAGCTGGTATTGCACAGCCTCAGTCTGCCAAATCTCTGAAGAGTTTTCGTTCTCCAGAAACGTTCGTCTGCCAGAAACCCTAGGGTTTGCAAACTCCAATGCTCAGAGCAAAAAGACAAATTAGAATAACATTTCATAATGGTTCGATTTGTCTTTGAATGAATATATATCTCCTTGTGAAAATTCGACCCAACAGCATCTTTTAATAATCATTTAATAAATGATTTAATTCGCCTTTACACTTAGGAGAAATATTTAATAATTAAATGGCATCTTATTTTAATGAATAATAAATATTCATTAAGTCAAAATTTAATACTTTATTATAAAGTATAATAAATACTTTATAATAGGCCAAATTAATTAAATATTTAAATATTTCAATAAAGTGACTTTAATATAAAGTCAAAATATTAAATATTTAATAAATCATTAAATATTCCAATATTTCTCCGTCTGACTGCCAAACTGAGGAACTGGGTCGATTCTGAGCTGAAAGGTTGAACCAGGTGCCCTGCCCAAAATAGCAGCTTTCGCCTGACCTAACTTTCTAAAAATAGAAAGTTCCTGAATATGCACTCTGGAAGATTCTGCGAAGGCCCAACCTGAAACAACTGCAATACTGGAGCTACCAAACACTGAGTAACTGCCTCAAATGATCCTCTGAACACATCTGTCTGCCTACGAGGATCGAAATAATAGGCTCACTCCTCGACAAACAGTGTCAGCTAAAACGGGGACATTACAGTCCGCCCTCCCTGAAATTGCTTGTCCTCAAGCAATCTCTGCAACACAGATGCACTGCACCACCTGGATCCCAAGGGTAGTACCGGACCATGTTCCTGCTGGCCACAACTGACTCCTGTAACTCTCACAACTGATCAGCAAGAATAGAATACCATTCCCTATTAACCTCAGTGCGGTCCAGCATAGGATTAAGAAACTCAGAAGGAGGCAAGTCAAACGACAAGCAACACTTACCCCCTAAAACTGCACGAGATATACTATCATCCAACATATCAAGTACGTGCATGCTAGAACTTTGCACCTGAAACAAATTGTGTACATGCGGATCAATCATGAAGCCATATGCACTCTGCACCATATACACACTGTGATACTCCTCTGTGAGCTGAGTCTGAAATCCCGGTGCACTAGTAGGATCCCAAACGCTATCAACATTCTCATCAAGACCAGGATCAGGTGAGTTACCCATATCAAACTCAAAGAGTGGATTGTCGTATGAAGATATAACATTCATCTCAAACAATGGATTGGTCACAAACGGACCCAAACCGCTAGGCTGATCCCAAACGACTGTCTCAGAACCCCCGGGGTACTGAGCATAACCATGTCTGGTCTGCACAAAATCCTCCTCAACCATCCCACTCTTCCCACTAACGAGAGAGATAGAACGAAGGCTGCCATCTGTAATTCCCCTCAACACATATTGTTTGCCCTGTACCTCAAATCTCATCTCCATTTTAGGCAAGTTGAGGGTGAACACACTAATGTCCTGCAACCATCTCATACCCAACACTAAATCCATCCCACCCAGGTTGACTACATAAAAGTCTGCCTGCAGCTCATAATCATTCAGCATGAGAGTGAGATTACAAATCCGTCGAGTGCAAGTGAGTGTATATCCATCTGCCACTCGAACTCTGAATCCAGCGAAATCCTCTGTCTGGAGTGTACATCTGTTGACGAAGCTCTCATCAATGAAATTGTGTGTGGCTCCAGTGTCGAGCATAGCAATACATCGCTGTCCTTCCACCAATCCCCTAAACCTGAATGAGTCATCCCGTACACTAGCAGATAACACCAACGGGGATAAGTTGGCATCGGGCCCAAACTCCATAGAGGCATTCCCAGCCTCTGCATGTTCTGAAACAACCTGCTGGTCTGAATCATCAGACTCGTCATCATCATAGTAAACCCACATGGCGCGGTTGGCTCTGCCCTTCGGTCTCAAAGGACAATCATGCTCCTTGCTGTAGGGTTCTTAGCACCAATAACAAAGTTGTTTCTTTCTCAATTCATCCCGAGTTGCATCATCAATTCTTGCAACTGGTTTCCTTTTTGGTTCTGCAACTGGTGTATGACTCTTCTCAATAGGCAAGTTGTTTGTCTTAGGCTGAAATTGTTTCTTCGGAGCAGCAAGCTCCATACTCCTTGCCTTCCGCATCGCCTCCTGAAGAGTAGGAGGGTCAAAAGCCTTAACCCAACCTCTCATGGGTTCCGTCAAGCCCTCAACGAAGAGTATAATGAGTCTCCGTTCTGAAATGCCAGTCACCATAACTGCAACTCTCTGAAACTCACCAATGTACGAATCCAAGCTACCTGTCTGCCTGAGCTGAGCTAGCTCCCTGAAATAAAGTTCTGGATCCTTTTTATCAAATCGCTCTATGAGCCTGCTGGTGAATTCCTGGTAGGTATTGACTGCATGATGGCCAAGCGTGTACATGCCGTGGTGCCACCAATCATGCGCTACTCCGTCGAGATGCAAAGTAGCAAATTTAATTGCCTCATCCTCCTGCATAGGCCTAAGTGATAAGTAATTGTCCAGTTTCTGGACCCAAAACCTTGCTGATGTCTTATCGGACCCATCAAAATATGGCAATGTAATCTTACTCACTGCATACTGCAAATCCCTGTTCACCTGTGGCTGCGGCTGCTGATACTGAGGGGGTCTACGGTCAAATCTGCCTCCTCCTCTGGGTTTATAAACATCTATAAACTCATGAAATGTAAGTGCCTGCCGGATCTCAGGTGCTAGTGACATGTACTCACCATGAAATCTCGTCAAGTCTGCCACGGACATGCCATTGTGTGGCTGAAACTCGATGCTGCCCCTGATGCTGCCCCTGGAGTCTGTGGTGGAGTCTCCCTAGGTAAGAAAGTAGGCTGACTGGCCCTACGCTCTGATGCGTCGGAGGCGGCATCAGTCGCGATGCCAATGGCTGATCCAGTGCAGTCAGCTCGTCTGACCAATCTGTATATAATGAAATGGGGTATGCACTCTAATGGGTACCCATCAAGCTGAGACATCATGTCCATCATATTATCATGCCTCCGTCTAAACTCCTCATCGGTAATATCACCCCTGCAGGCCTTCCACGGATCCCTGCGAGTCAGAAGTCTCACGTTACGCCATTAGGGTTTGCAACATCGCTTTCATTCTTCAATTTGGATCTGTAGATACCAAGTACTCGATATTGTCTCACCCTCGGAATCGGTGGACTGTCAATCTTTTTTTGCACTGTCCCTACACCTTTAGTATAGTGTATAATCTCGGCTCATGAAAAGCAACCAAAAAGCGTAAAGCGGAAAAAGCAAACTGAAAAATACGGGGATGGCGGAGATTCATGATACGATACCTATGTCCAACCGAATGGTTCTCATTGAAACCCTAAAGGCTGGCTTTTTGCAAAGTTTTGTGTGTTTTTGTATTTTTGAGGTTTTCGGTAAAATGTAAAGCTGCGATTTTCTCTAAAATGCTAAATAAATTCAAATAAAATCTAAACTTCATGCAATAAGCTCAGAAATGCTCAGAGAACATAGGCGCACCATTATATTATTTCTTTTAGAGCTTTTACAATACAAAATCTGAGATATGAATGAAATACAGCAAATTTTAATGAAGAACCTGAATGGCAGCTGCAACAAATGATGATGTACGGCCAGAAATAAATGAAAGAATCTTCAGGCTTGAAAATCCATGCAAAATCTCCAGCAGACCAAGGCGCTCTAGATCCAATTGCCAGAATCTGAAGAATGAAGGCGTTGTTCCAGAGAAATAAAAGTACGGCCTTGCTGGTACGGCCAGGAACAACAATAAATGTTAAAGTACGGCTCCTTGGGATTTGTGCTAGACTCTGAAGAATGATCTCTGATGAAGACGTCTCTACTGCCAGATAAATAACTCTGTAAATCTCTGTTTGAATAGATGAATAAGCCTAGTCTGTGATCCCTGTGTGAAATCACCAAGTGCAAGCTTCAGCTGGTATTGCACAGCCTCAGTCTGCCAAATCTCTGAAGAGTTTTCGTTCTCCAGAAACGTTCGTCTGCCAGAAACCCTAGGGTTTGCAAACTCCAATGCTCAGAGCAAAAAGACAAATTAGAATAACATTTCATAATGGTTCGATTTGTCTTTGAATGAATATATATCTCCTTGTGAAAATTCGACCCAACAGCATCTTTTAATAATCATTTAATAAATGATTTAATTCGCCTTTACACTTAGGAGAAATATTTAATAATTAAATGGCGTCTTATTTTAATGAATAATAAATATTCATTAAGTCAAAATTTAATACTTTATTATAAAGTATAATAAATACTTTATAATAGGCCAAATTAATTAAATATTTAAATATTTCAATAAAGTGACTTTAATATAAAGTCAAAATATTAAATATTTAATAAATCATTAAATATTCCAATATTTCTCCAGACTAAACTTTGGGTCGATTAAAAGGTTGAACCGGTGCCCTGCCCAAAATAGCGCTTCATGACCTAACTTTCTAAAAATAGAAAGTTCCTGAATATGCACTCTGGAAGATTCTGCGAAGGCCCAACCTGAAACAACTGCAATACTCGAGCTACCAAACACTGAGTAACTGCCTCAAATGATCCTCTGAACACATCTGTCAGCCTACGAGGATCGAAATAATAGGCTCACTCCTCGACAAACAGTGTCAGCTAAAACGGGGACATTACATTCTGTATCTGTTCATGTGTATTTACTGTTATGATGAATTGTTATGCCACTTGGGTTTCATGCAATTATGATGGTGAATTCTTTCCTTAGTTAGATCGACTTTGTTTTGTGTTCAATAAACTTGTTCAGATTGAGCTGATAGATGTGCCACCTTGCCTTCAAGTTGAGAATCTGTTCTTGTTTATCGTATGGTGTTTAGTGAGTAATAAACTTGTTTAGATTGAGCTGATAGATGTGCCACCTTGCTTTCAAGTTGAGAATCTGTTCTTGTTTATTGTATGGTGTTTTGTGAGTCAAATAATCATTCCTGCTCCATTTCCTCATGCTCTGTTTTCTTGACGAAACTGGATAGTTTTAAAGTAGTTAGCTTAGTTGTAGTTAGTAATCTGCGAAACCAGAAAATACTTAGCTGCAATGTATATAGTTTTCTTGAAAGCCTTGTACCTCTTACAGCTGAGACAAAAAAGACAGGCTATAGTTTAGTTTATTTCCCTTTTCAGGTACTTTTGTCTGGCACAACGAGGGAGCTTCCCCTCCTAATTTGAAGAGCACTCATCGCGTAGTGTGCATAGCTGTCCGTACCAACTTATACTCCAGAGGTGTTAGTTGTTACGCCAACAACTTCGTGATGGTAAAGGCTGATATTGGCAAAAGCACCAGACATGTGGATGTTAGTTTGTTCAGAGTTGCATCTGAAAGCCTTCAAGAAAGAGTGCTTAAAGATGGAGAAGACAAGGCAGCCCTCATGGCTGAAATACAACAACTCAGGCTTTACATTTCTAACCTTGTTCATGGCACTTTACAGGCTACTCAGTTGCTGCCCCAGGTTCTAAAGACACTAACTGATCATCATTAGTTGAGACAGCTGGTAATATGTGGGAAATAAACTCAAGAATGGATTGAGGGTTTCATTGTCAGAGGAAAATAAATCTTTGCACAGATGTTTCAGCTAAGGGATAATGCTCATAAGCTACGTCAAGGAATTCAAGGATTTGAACAATCAATGGCAGAGGTAAAGCCTAGGCATGAAATCATCATTGCTGATTTGGATATAGCTTATGTCTCAATAGTTTCCGGAGAACACAAGAGACAAATTTTGGCATGGAAAGAGTGTCACATCTTCAAGGTGAGAACCTATGAGAGGATAGCCGAGGAGTTTGTTGCATACAACCAAAGGGCTGTTGAGGCTTTTCTGTTCATAAATGAGTTTATTACAGAGATCTGTGCTCGGTGTCATCATGATGATGGTTCCTATGTCAAACTTGATGAAGTGCAAGCACAGTTTCAGAGTATTGTCCGTGGCAGTGATGGCAGCATGAGTTAGATTTCCATGATGTCAACAAGGTTCGCGAAAGCGGCCAATGAGGTCAAAGATTTCTTGAGATCGATTGCAAATGGAGAGGATATCCTAGAAAAGCGAAACTTTGCTATTGATAGTATTGATGCACCTGATAGAGACACAATTTCCAGCTTTTTGGTGGATGTGATCGAAATTTAAAGTAGCTTTCTTCTAGAAGTTTTCTTTCCGCTTTCTTTCTATTCTTAGAACAATTCTTGTCTATTCTTTGAAGAAGAGAAAAAAGATAAAATGTAATAGTTGGAATTTCTTGTGTTTCCTGCTTTCTTAGGTGGTTAGATGTTATCTTCTTCTAGTTTTAGAAATAAAGCTTGCTTGTTGAGCAAGCCTTAGTTGTAAAAGCAAGGAGACTTTAGGGTTCCCTAGTCCCCTGCTTGTCTATAAATAAGAGCAGCCTTGCTCATTTATTTTCAACCATTCTTGTGATAACAAATTGTTGAGCTTATTTTGCCTTCAAATTGTTGTCTTGTAGTTGTTCACTTTGTGTAAGAACAAGTTTGCAAGTCTCTTTTAGGTGCAAGTTCTTGTTCTGCACATGTGATTAGTGTACTCTTTGTTCCAAAGATTTGAGAAATAAAGTCTTGAGCCCATTTTGCCTTGATATAATGTCTCAGATTTTCGTTTATTGTTTTATGCTTATATGATCTTTAATTTCAGCTTGCATTGAAAGTAAGTAGATGTATGTTGAAAGGAAAGTTTATCTAAATATTTTGTCAGAGAATCAAACTTTGTTCATTGCTAATTCTCTTGCTCTGCATTTACTTGAGAAATTAGAAACGTCTTTAGTGTAGGTTAGTCGTAGTTGAAGTTCTAATTCAATAAACCTTGTGCTCTTAGCTGAACCAAAAAGATAGGCAAATTAGATTTAATTTACTTTCTTGAACACCATCAACAAAGAGGGAGCTTCCCCTTTGAATTTGAAGAGCAGGTTATTGCACATAGTTGTTCGTTTCTAATTTGCATTCCAGAGGCGCAAATTAAAATGCTAAAAAAGGGTTATAAGTTGTAGATGAAGTTTTCAATCATTTAGTTGCATTGGAAGGTCTTAAATATTGCATACTCATCTTTAATCAGTCATTCGCATATCTTAGCTAAGTTTGCAGCCAACTGTTTGTGAAAATGTCACATGGCTGTAGGGGTGCACTTGCATAAGTAGGTCATTGCATGCATCTGAAAAGAGTAAAGAAATACTTGCATTTCACTTTCATTATATGGTTAGACATCTTGGTATTAATTTTTAAGCATTCAAGCACCTTCAGCATCAACTGAAACCAAGCAAAAGCAAACAGAAAACCATTACCAGCAGATACAAGGGTGCAAGACAACTGTTCGACAATATTCCTCAAGGCTCAAAATTCAAAGAATAATCATTGAAAGTGTTGAGCTTCAGTTAGGGATAATGTAGGGTTCTTACATCCCGAGAGGATGAAGGATGAGATCGAGAAGACGATAAAGGGACTCTTGGAGATGGATCATACCAGACCAAGTAAAAGTCCCTTTGAGTCTTGTGTTGCCCTAGTGAAGAAAAAAGATGGCATGTTGCGGATGTGTATTGACTACAAAGCATTGAATAGGAAGACTATAAAGAACAGGTACCCAATTCCACGGATTGATGAGTTACACGAAGCATGTTTCTTTTCCAAGATAGATCTTCCATTTGGCTATCACCAGATTTGGGTTAGAGAGGAGGATGTGGAGAAGACAACATTTTGTTGCCATTATGGTCACTATGAGTTTCTGGTTATGCCTTTTGGCCTAACCAATGCTACAACCACCTTTCAATCCTATATGAATAGGGTCTTCAAAGATCAGTTGAGGAAGATAGTCCTCATCTTCTTCGATAATAAACTAGTCTTCAGCAAGACTTGGGATAATCATCTAGCACATTTGGATTCAGTGTTGGGCACATTGGAGAGTGAATCTCTATTCGCTAAGGAATCAAAATGCGACTTCGGCATGAGAGAGTTATTGTACTTGGGGCATATCATCAGTGCTAAGGGAGTCAAGATGGATCCCAAGAAGGTGAGGGCTATAGTTGAATGGCCTCCTCCCACGAATCTCACGCAGCTTAAGGGATTCATTGAGTTATGTGGTTTCTATTGTCGCTTTGTCAAGGACTTTTCACAACAGGCAGCTCCACTTACAGATTTGACGAAGAAGGGGGCATTTGTTTGGACTCTGTTGATGCGTGTTTTATGACACACCAACCATCAGAATAAAATGCCCAAAGACACCCTATCCTCTCTTGAAAAACCACCACGTATGCTAAGATTGCGAGAAGATCATATGGCAATTCCAAGGTTCCCTATGTCAAGTATTGACGTGCAAATAAGCTCAATGGTCGTTGTGATATGCTGGTAACACAAAGGGACTTATGCCAGGCTGGTTCAATTCACAATGAAGGTTTAGACAATGAGGCTCTACTGTTTGGGTCTTGGATCAAATAAACTAAAAACAAGAGATAAGGGTTTAGAATTTCTAATTTACTTTCTAAGAATTCAAGAGACGGTATTGACTTGGTGGAACCAATAACCATGCTTTGCTTCGCCACGCTCAACGACAACTACACAAAGGGGGTGCAATTTTCAAGGGAATGTGCTTATGATTTTCACATCATGAATAACTACCATCAAATCGAACAATAATTATCCAAACATAAGTTAAGCATCCACAATAAAGCTCAGTCTAACTTTACGCATTGAATGAAAATCATCCATTCAAAGAAAGTATGAGCAAAAAGTTTCACCATAAATCAATACTTATCAGATCTTGCATTCATCTAACATACATGAAATAAAATCTAAACTATGATGAGAACCATGCCAACTCCAAAATAAGAGAAGCAATCACCATCAAAACAATGCATGCATTACTTATTACTTTGGTAGTCATACACAACAATTACTTTCTTAACATGTTTTGCAACATGCTCCCATGGTTTACAAATGAGGGTTGAGCTCAATTTATAGGCTCCCCAATTACAATTCAATGGCCAAGATTGATTTAGGATCAATGGTCGAGATTACAAAATAAAACCCTAATTAGGATTTGTCACAACCAACTACCTCTCGACCAATGAGAAAATTACATTTGAGGACACTTGTCCTTCTGCTAAATATAAACCAACAATAAAATAAAAAGTTGTTGCATGTTGATTTGGAACAATTTGATTGGTTGGAAGATGACGAGGCGCTACCTCAGCGTGCTGGATGCCTTCCTTGGTCGCTTCATTTTTCTTCCACGTGCTTGCCTTAGAATATTCTCCTTGCCGATGACTCTGTTGGTTGTGCTTGTTCCTTCCTAGCTTTGATCTTGGATTCCTTTTGAGACTTTGATTTCTTCTTCTCACCTGTACTGGAATCTTTGAGGTCTGGAAGTCTCCCCTTGGAGCAGGTGTCTGGACTTGAAGTTGGTTGCTTTGAAATTCCTCTTGCTCGAACTGGGCTGATGTTACCTTTGGATTTCCTCTCTTAATTCTCCAATTTGTGTCGAGAAATTGTCTAAGTATGGAGATCTGTTTGGAACACTCTTCTTGTCACCATCTGATTTTGATTGGAAGCTTGTTTTTAATTCTTTAGGAGATGAGATCCCTCAAGAAGTTGCCTTGATTGCTTCAACAGTTCTGAGATTGTAGATGAAATCCCCCCAAGATGTCCGAATATTCTTTCAAGTGCCTTGAATTTGGAGAAGAATGCCTATGTGCTTTCGCCACAATGGGGGAAATTGGAATTTTCTCCGTGATGTATTTCCCATACTTAGCCAATTTTCTGAATTTCCCTCCTCAAGGTACCAACACTTAGTCATTTTTTGAGTTTTTCTCGTTGGGCTAACTTCACTTGAGCTTGAACATTTCTCCCTTTTTGCCCAAGCGGACTTTGCTTGTGGCTTGGACATATCTTGGCAGATTTCATGAAATATGCTAACCAATTTTTTCGATGAAGTAACACAACATAACCAGCACTTAACCAACTTGATTAGCGTTAGCTCCAAATAGAAAACCAAACTTGAAAAGAACTCACACCAAGAATGCACACTCAATCCCAATGAGGAATAGGTGTTGTCATATGGTGGAGGAGCTAAATGAAAAATACTTGAAAGAAACTACTCAACGTCAAGAATGTGCACTCAAGATCCCACTGAGGGCGAGGTGCTAACATATGACGGAGTGTTGAATTGAAACTAGAAATGAATAGGCGGATAACCAGCCATGAAGAGCATTTCCACACTACCACCAAACAGTGGGGGGAAAAGATTACAATTAAAACAATTCGTCCGCTGCGGCGGGCATCCACAGAGTTGTGGGGATTCACCACTTGAGAGTGGGTACAAGAGTAATACAAATCCAATTATCCACACTGGCGGTAAACCATCCAGGGGTACTAATGTGAAATTAAAGAAAGAATTGCAGCAATAAAGGACTGGAACAGTACTACTGTTTACAGTCTTACAATATGGAAAAAGAGCTGCAAATTACATGAAAATTACAATAGATTCAATGTACCATGATACTGGATGATTCCATGTTAGACATCAACAATAAATGATGAAGAAAGGACTGAAGATTCAAACTTAAACAAGTCTGATGTAAAATAACAATTCTGGAAATTCTGATCAGCAACTGTGAAATTCAAAGAAATATTCACAACTCACTCAAAATACCTCCGTTTTGTGTGAAACGAAAACCAATGAGCTGCTGGAAGATAGGCGCCCAACATTAGATGAAGAAACAGCAACAAAAACTCGTAATTTAATTCTTACACGAATCCCAATGCAACAAGAATGGTACGGCCTTCATGAGGGGCGATTTTGACAAGTAAAAATCAACAACTCAAAATTAAAATCTGAAACTCTCCAAAGATGGTCGCCTTGGGTGTAGGAATGGATTGGAAAAGTACCCACAAGCAAATTAAATTCACACAAAAAGCTGTATGCAAAAACCACTTTCAGCTGTGACTGCATCAGCAACTTCAAAACTGGAAATATCATTAAAAACTTCAACTGTTGAGCTCAATCTGCTAGTCTGGATGAGAAGCAGCAATGAAAACCAACTAGGTGTTGTATTTCAAACACGAAATTGGATTGAAACTAGGAGGTAAGCATCCCTCGAAGTAAAAACCAAGTTGTCATTTCGACAGCATAACATTAGCATAAATTCATAGATAATCAGCTCTTCAAACAGCAGCAATATATAAGCTTTTGTTGGCAAATGAAGCAACAAGAACTCTTCAAATTCCAAGAAGTTGAATCACTTCAACTTCCAAAAAGGACGCCACCTTTTTGCCTTATACTTTTTGAAATAATAAAATATCATTCAACTTCCCCTTTAGGCATCCATTTCATATTGCAACAATAAAGCATTTATTAAATAATTAAATGCTCACTTGACCCCTTTATGTCCCCTTCTTTAAAACAACTTGAAGTCATCAAGCCTAGGCATGGGGTACAACTTCAAGACATGAAAATTGACTAAGTCTCAAACTCAGGTCAAGGAGAAACCAAACCCAAAGCCAAACCGAGATTGATGGATAACAAGATGACTTGAGTTGAACTCATGATGCCACTCCAAATTAGACTTACTAAAAATAGCCACTGCCAAAAATAGTAAGTTTACTCTCAAAACCAACAAAAGCAGAACTGAGGAAGCAAGACTTAATGAAAGTGACAACTGAACCATAAAATTAGTATTTACTAAAAATAGTAAAATACCTAGAAATGCCACAAACCTCCAAGCAAGGAAACCCTAATTTCACTTTTGATCAACCTACGGATTTCCAGAAATAGGCTATCAGTCAAAGAAGAGCGTATGGCCAAAATGGGGACATTACATTTCAAGATTAGCTTGCCATTTCTCATCCTTCCTCTTCATATTTTGACAATACTTAGCCAATTTCATGAAAATTTCTTCCCAAAGCATCTATACTTAGTCAATTTCACAAGTTTTTCCTTTCCTAGGCATCAATACTTAGCCAAATTTGAGTCTCTTCCTTGGATGGACTTTACATGAGCTTGGACGGTTTCTTTCTTAGCCCAAGTCGGACTTTCTTGGTTCTTGGACGTTGCTTTGATGAAGGAGGTCGGACTTCACTTGAGTTTTTCCAACCTCTATTTTTACTTAGCCAAATTTTCAAATTTCCTTGGCTAGGCGGACTTCCAAGGTACTTTGCCATTTCATTATTTTTTTTTTGGACGTCCAATGCCTTAGAGACAAATTTTGCTAGGCAAACTTCATCTTCTCTGCAGCACATTCAAACTTTGCCATTTTATTTCTGCTTTACCCATCATTCCATGGCGTACTTTAAGAGTTTTCATCCTTTTTCCTAAGCAAAGTGAACTTCCCATGTGTTTATTGATTAATTGTGATGTCCCCTTCCTAGTCAGTTCAGCTGGATATGTGGTTAGCCTATTATTCTGATCCTCGTAGGCTGACAGATGTGTGTAGAGGATCATTTGAGGCAGTTACCCGATGTTCAAGAGCATCATTCTTTCAGTTGATTCAGGTTGGGCCTTCACAGAATCTTCTAGAGAGGTTTTTCAGTTACTTACTATTTATAGTAAGTCAGGCAGGCGGAAGCTGCTATTTTGGGCAGGGCACCTGGTTCAGCTGGTTAGCTCAGAGTCGACCCAGTTTGTCAGTTTGATGGTCAGATGGAATATTTATTATAATGAATAATTATTTATTCATTAAGTGATGGACGCCATTTATTTAATATTTTCTCCTAAGTTAAAAAGGACAAATTTAATCATTTATTTAAATGATTATTAAAAAGAAGCTTGGGTTGAAATTTTGAAAGGGTTATATATACACTGCCAATACAAATCGAACTCTTATGTTATGATTATTCAAATTTGTCTTACTTTCTCTCGAAGCATTGGGGTTTGCGAAGCTAGGGTTTCTACAAACGAATTGATTTTGGAGAACGTTCCTTCTTCAGAGTCAGGCATACTGAGACTGTGCAATACCAGTTGAAGATTGTCAGTTGAATAACTTCACTCAGAGGTTATTACAGAGTTTCACAGTTGAATTTCATTCAGGGATTAGATCAATTCACTTCCAGAAGGTGAATATCTTATTGTCAGTGTTTTGTCTTGGAACTGGCACATATCTCAAGGCCGTACAAATTCCTACTTGCTGGTACAAGCCGTACTACTGCAGCAGCAAGGCCGTGTTGTGACCTTTTCACACATCGCCCCATTCAAGATGGGGACCCCCTAATTTTTGCTCTATTCTGGTCTTTTGGCTTGGGTTTTTGTGTCTCTCTCTCTCTCTCCGTCTTTTTTCTATCTGCCTTTCCGGGGATGTATCCGCCATTGAGCTTAAACATGAATTTTGGCCAAGTCCGAAAATTAGGGTTTGTACTTTCCTTGTCAATCTGAGGTCGAGCAAGGTGAATAAATTGAAAACAGAGATTAACACTGTTGTCAGTATGCTTCCAGCAAGCTCTCAACAAATTTTCATCAAATTTCGGCTATTTACTATTTTTAGTAAGTGTGAAATTCAGGGCATTCCATCAGCATTTTTGAAATTCTGATAGTCGCACTGCATTCAGAACACATTAAGCTGCTCGCGTGCAAAATTTTAGCTGAAACAAACAACTTGCTATTTTTAGCAGTCCAGCTTCCAAGGCAGATTTCAAGGCTCAAACGAAGAATTTTTCAATGCATGTCTCCATATTCCTTCTGGATTTTCTGAGACCTTCGCAATGGTGTAACATGCAAAGCGAGATAACAACTTTTAGAGTTCAGCTTTTAGAGGCTATTTTTAGGGTTTGCATGTCAGGGTTTTCTTTGCATGTCGACATATTCTTTATGGGTTTTTCGAGAGCTTCGCAGTGATGTGACATGCAAAACAGGATAATCACTCATTTAGGAACTTACTATTTTTAGCAGGTGCGTCCCGGCAGCCACCTCCCAGCACATCAGAATCACTAACTGATCACAATGCAACAGAAACGAAGTCAAACGGAGTCGCGGAGGCTGGAAAATCAGACACTTGCTATTTTTAGCAGGTTGGCACGGAAATTAGGGTTTCCTAAATTCAAGGGCAGAACACGATAATCATGCAAAGGCAACATCCAGCCACGATCACCTCACTTCAGGCATTCAACAGGTGAAATTTGAAGGCATTCTGAGCAGTTGCTATTTTTAGTAAGTTACTAAAAATAGCAGTTTCGAGGCAAATATCAGGCACCAATAGTTTGATCACATCCCGAGGATCAAAATGGGGTAAAATCAGGCCTTTCAAAGACAAAGATAGCTTAGAATTCAAAATTTGAAGAACTTTCTAAAAATAGAAAGTCAGTTGCATGCGCTAGTATCAACAGGCAAGTCACCCGATGAGAAGCACCTCTTTCAAATTTCAAAGCAAACGGAGTTGTGGAGGTATCAGAAACGAACAGTTACTATAAATAGCAAACCACCTTCAAAAGTGGGCTAAAAATAGCAGGCCAACTAAAAATAGCAGTGTCGACAGGTTGATGAAGTTGTGAGGATCCAGTATTCAAAATTTCAAATTATTCTGAGCTTCAGAGATGCAAGAATTGAAGGACTTACTATAAATAGCAGGACATGGAGAGGCTGGCAGAGGTCAGGAAAAATGGCTAAGTATTGGACTTCATCCTGTAGCTACCTGAAAATGCGTCCTCAAGCACCAGATGCTAAAAATTTTCTAACTCAGGAGTTCATCCTCCACCACCCCCCAAATGCGCCCAACTCAAGCAAGACGTTAGCAAAAAAATTCTAAGTACAAAAAAATCCACCTCCTAGGCTAAAATGCGCCCATGCAACAGGAAGGTCAAGGAAAGTCAAAGTTTTTCATCCTCCTCACCCATGAAAATGCGCCCACCTTGAGAAAGTTGATAGCAAAAAATTTCTAAGGCATGGAAATATCCTCCACCACCCCCCAAATGCGCCCATCCTTCATGCATGGCAAAATGCGCCCAAAAAGAAAGAAGTCAAAGGAGTCAAAATGTTTCATCCTTCTCCCATGGCAAAATGCGCCCAAAAGCAAGCATGTAAGGACAAAAAAAGGGAGATGAAGAGTCACATGCAAGGCGTTGGAAATTTAAAAATCCTCCACCACCCCCCAAATGCGCCCATCCTGCACATATGCTAAAATGCGCCCATCTCAAGAGGGGGTCAAAGATTCAAGAAAGGAGTCAAAGGGGTTCATCCTTCAGGCATAGAAAAATGTGCCCAAATGGGGCCATGTGAAGACGAAATAAGGAAGCTCAAGAGTCACGATGAAGTCTCATTCTTCTCTCTCTCTCAAATGCGCCCATGCAAAATCAAAAAGTCAAGAGTGTTTCACCACATGCAAGATGCGCCCAAGATAGACTAAAAGTGGCATTGAATATTTTAATCCTCCACACATGCTAATATACACCCAAGTTGAAGTGAGGTAGAGGGTGAATAAAGTATGCTAGGCGTTGAAGGTGGTGAAGTAAAATACAAGGCATGGTGAAAATAAAGTTGATGCTAGAAATTTAATAGAAAATATTACCAAGGCACAAAGAGGAGGGATTTGAATGTTCTAGGTGTTGAAAGCTTGTCCCTCTTCACACATGATATGCACCTAAAGTGAAGTATAAAGGGGAAAAATGGTAATTGCTAAGGCGTGGGAATTTAAATGTCTTTCAAGTGTGAGAATAAAATGCAAGGTGGTGAATAAAAAACAAAATGTGCTAGGCGCCTTCATGAAAGTTTTCCAAGTGAAGTTGATAAATTTCCACTACTGGCAAATGAGCATGGATGAAATAAATTTTTTTTCTCACAGGCAAGGTAAACAGAGTTGAACAAAATTTCCTAAGGCAAAAGTTTTCAAGGTGATTTAAAATTTTTCTAAGGCAAAATATTTTCTTAGAAAATACGCCTAGACTCTGGGATGATGAAATTTTCTTGAAGCATGAGCAAATTTTCCAGAAATGAAGTCAGAGGATGCTGGCACTACAGGATTGATAAAAAATTTCTCAAGTCTGAACAACAGGATGTTCACAGAGATGAAGAATGGATTTAAATTGATTGAATAATATTTTTCTAAGGTTCAAAATTTAAAAATTTAAATGAACCTGTTTGTTGTGTACCCATGGATTCATTGCGTTTCAGAGAAAATTTTCTTCTGGGTATTGGACGTTTGAGATGAGGAATTGATTTCTATGTCTTCCGCACTTCACCAGCGCCTTCAGCATGAAGAATTTGATCAGTGCTCGAATTGTGAATTTTCCTAAGGGAAAATTTCAAAATTTTCTAAGGCAAATTTGAATAGAATGGTTTTTGAAAGGAAAATGCTTCGACGATGAATTTAAAGTGAATTGCCTAGATATTTTTGATTGAGTTCTTCACAGATGAATTTTCCAAAGCGTCAAAAATGATTCAAATTGAAAATTTGCAAGACGGAACTTCGGCTGGCGAATGGAAATTGTTAAAATGATGAGTTTAAATTAAAAATTTTCAAAAGTGAATTCAAAAGATGCCAGTCAAAGTTGAACTTCTAGAAGAATGAGATTCCAGACGTCGAAAGACAAGTGTCGAAAACACTAGAGGAAGGAAATTCGAATGAAGTAGTGGAAATTTAATTTACTGACTATACTTAGCTTCTTCTAGAATTTGATTTTTGCTATAAGAGCTGAGAAGTTTTTCATTTCTCCTCACCAATTGAAGGAATTCGAATTTGCTCTGGGTCTAAAGCTGAGTTGAGTATGAAGTTCGAAATTTGCTGAAGCTGAAGTCTGCAAATGCAAGTGAAAAGTACGACTTGGGGTTGGAGAAGTTGCTGAAGACTGAAGTGCTGAAGAGGTTTGAAACTTTGCTGAAGACTGAAGGTTGCAGTGTGAGGAGTTTGAAGTTGCCAGTGCAAGTGGAGAAATTTCGATTTGAAGAGAAATTTGCAATGAGAATTTAAAAGTGCGCACTTGCTAAGTTGCTGAGAGTGTGAAGTACAAATTTACAAAAGTTCAAGTTGCTGATTGAAGTTGTTGAAGTGTTGAATTTGCTGAGACTTTCTGAGTATTGAAGCTCGAATTCGTTGAAGAAGAAATTGAGGTTTGCGAAAGAGAAATAATAATGCAACTTCTTGAAATCGACTGGCAGCCCTGCAAAGTATTTTATTTATTTTTCTAAGTTCATTTGCTAATGAATGTTTATTGTCCTGCAGATGGCTGAGGCAAGGGTGACTGACAAGGATAACAATGGTGCATCCAGGCAAGCAGTTATAAAGAAGCTGAGCAAGTCTTTCATGCCAGAATCGAAGTTTACTTCAAAGTTGGGCAAGCTGACTGATACCAGCTTGGGCTCCGTCAACCTAGAGACTTTCAAGAACAGAATGCTAGGGATTGGTAGTCATCGACCTTCGACCACTTCACACAACATTGTTCGAAGTGGGTTATATGCAGCTGCTGGTTTCCCACCAGCCATCCAGTGTTCGGAGCTGATGATGGAGTGCGCCAACTGCTATGAGAAAGATCACAGATCAATCATGTCTCCAGATGGACAAGTGCTCGCCAACCTCACTCCTGCTGCCATTGGTGAAGCCTTTGGAATCCCAGTGCATAGAAACATGATTTACAAATCGAGGGAGCGAGCTGAGCGAATGTATGCTTCTGCATATGAGAGATGCATGGAGACGATCAATACTCATTGGATGAGCAACCCCAAGCCCTCTCGTACGAAGTTGCCGAGGCAAATCATAGTAGATGACTTGAAGCAAGAGTACTGTGATCTCATTATGATGCTGAGTCGAGTTGGAGGCTGCCTGTAGTCATTTATTTTTGAGCCATGGATGTTCTACTACATCAACCGCGTGCTGGAAGGAAAAGACTATGTCAACTGGGCTGAAATGATCAGTGACAATTTGCACGAACAACTCCTGAGCTTGAGAAGAACGAAGACATTCTATATGAGCTCTTACATCATTTACATGCTGGCTCATATGACGAGGTATAGAGGAATTTCATATAAGGAACCTGTTGGTTGTGGCTCTCACCAGTTTAAAATTCATGAGGCTTGTTTGCAGTTGCATTTGGCAAGTACTACCTATTACAAGCGTGTTAACGACACCTTCACCATGCACATCACGAGATTGCTTCAGGAGCGGATGTATCACAGGATCTCAAGAGAAGCCCAAAAATTGATCGAGAGGTATGGGTGCTGGTTTATACAATTCCCAAAGTTTTCTTACATAAGGCTGCAAGGATTTTCGTCATATCCATATAGACTGCCTAAGTACCCAACCAACATAATTTTGATGTTAGAGATATGTAGGCAATTGGTTGCCTACGATAAGATTCAAAAGAAAAAGAAGGGAGGTGTTGACTTCCCAATTGTCATGGGCAATTCAGATGAAGTGTGTCCTTCATTACATGTAGCTAGAGAAGCCGAGAGTGAGCTTCAGTTCTATCACTCTTCATATCACACCAGCTGACAGCAGTATGATCCGCATAACAACATCAAATGGGTACTGTCAGAGGAATTTAAACATAAGGCAAATATTGAGGATTATTGGGTTGATGCATCAGACGAGGCTGAAGTCAGGAAAAGAATGTTCTCTCGGTTGCCAATAAACATGATCAGGGAGTGTGAAGTTGTTCCGGTACTAGACCAGGTAAATGAGGACATGGACGTTGTCCATCCAGATTATGCAGCAGTGAGAGATACTCCACTTCCACTCCTAGATTGGTCAGAACTAGAGGTTGCTGACTTGGACACGCTTTCTATTCCGGTCCTGACATTTACCAAAGCATGGGTTGACAGGCGTGTGAGCAGATTGAAGAGTAGGTCGATTGCTTTGACTTACAATTTGATGGGAGATCATAGGACACCAACCACTGGCAGGAAGAAACAAATTACAGGAGGTCCACAATCTAGAAGGAAGGAGCCAGTTCGGAAGGAGCCCGTTCAGCCGAAACCTCCAAGAGTTGCAGTTGAATCACCCACGCCATTGGAGACACGTTCTACAAGCGTACAGGAGGTTTCTTTGTTTGCTGATCAAAGGAATGCATTGAATCAGGTGCAAGCAGTATAGGAAAATAATCAGCCACCACGGAGAGAATCAGTTGGCCAGAGCTTCAACGCACCTACTAGAGACAATCAACAAGATGATGAGGGGACTGCTACTGATCCTTAGTTCCAGCAAGAGTTAGAGACGGCTTTGGAAGATGATAATGATATAGTTTCAGGAGATACTTAGCCACTTGAGAACGATGAGCCTCACCAGAATGATGTAGAAGTTGAACAAGTTCGAGAAGTAGAGGCACAGAAACAACAGCCATTTGATATACAATATACAGTACCTGATTGGCTTAGAGATAGGATGAGAAGAAGCCCCAGCGAAGAGATTGATCCAGCAATTGAAATGGAAGAGTTCTTGAATAGGATCAGCGCACCTCCACAGAAGAAGAAAGCATGAAAGTTTTCAAAGATATCAACTGATGAGGATGGTTCCCGCACTCTTCGCGTAGCCGTGCCACAGGTTCATTGTGACCGAGATGAAGCAGTACCCGAAAACTATGTGGTCACAACTTTGGAGTTAGGACGCCCCACAGGTGCACAGATTGTAGAAGAATGTGATAACTCCTACCTTGCCCTCAAGGACAGATTATTCAAGAAGGAAGGAAAGTACAAGAAGTTGAAACGAGAGCATAAGGCTTTGATAGGATATGTACAACAGTTGTCTCGTCCTCGTGGGCAGGAGATTCCAGTGATAGAGCTTCCAGCGGAGATACCTAGAGAGTCAATCAGTGGCTTGTTGGAGTTAGGGAAGATGGCACAGGAGGCAGACAAGTGGGTCACGAGAGTTCGTGTTGAGACAAAAAAGTTTATGGAAGACCTTGCTCTTGCTTTTCAGCAGGCTTCTAGTATCTTGGCACAGATGGAGGCAGTTGACCAGGCCTAGGGTGATGCTTCTGTTTATCAAAGCAAGGTAATTCAGCGTCTTGAGGCATTGAGACATGTTCCTTTGCGGTTGCTGATTGCTGGAGGGGTCATTCAGGAGAATGACAGGTATGATTTTTCTAGATGGTATTCTTTAGCGATCACGGGACGTGGTTTCTTCGACGCAGCACAGGCGGATTCAACTAGAGTACGGAAGGCTATGGCCAATATCATTGATGGAGTCCAAAATACTTTCGAGGCCATATTTGCTAAGCGTTTGAATCCAGATGAGGTGAATGTTGATAATTTGAGGGGTAGGCTGGTGCCTTTCTTTTCAGAGGTGAAGACCTTCATACAAGATGATTTCAAAAATACTTCCACTTTCTCCACCTTGATCTAGAGCACGCAGGATTCCTTAGTTGCTTGGAGAAAATCTTGTGCAAGGCATGAACAATCAGTTACAGTGTTGGAGTTCCAGCTTGATTGCATTCCACCTATTTCAGTTCAGGAGGTTGAGGTTGTGCTTGGCAGGTCATTGAGTTTGCAGCCAGAGAGAAGGAGAACGGGAATGCACTACTGTACGATGATCTTCTAGAAGACTGATTGTGGGCATTAATTGCCTTTACTATTCTGGGAGTGAGTGGGAATCTTTGCTCATTTATTGCACCACTCCCCATTCTGGCAGTTTTTAGGGTTAGGGCTGAGGTGGCTTAATCTTAGCCACTCTTTTGATTGTAATCTTAGCCGTCCATTGGACTGGGCTATCTATAAAAGGGGGAGTCTCCTTCATTTGTATCTCATTAGAATTAGACATTACCATTAGATTTGGAGATCAGACTAGAGAGTAGAGCAGAGTAGACATTTTGCTTGATAGCTTAGCATAGTGTGGAGAAGAAAGAAAGTTTTCCCTTTGAAAAACTTTTGTGGAGATTGTTGTGTAAAACTTTCATGATAATAGATCTTTTCATTGATGGTGGAATTCGTCTTTGTCATGGATAGCTAGCAAGGTCTCTTCATCCTTTCGGATCCAAGTAGCATAAAGTAGCATAATTTTCATCTCATGCAAGTAGTTTACTTTGATGTGTGGTGTTTTATTGAGGTAGCTTCATTTTATTCCATACCACTAGCAGCTTGTTGATGATAAGTTCGCCTTGCGTGGTCTACTAGAAATCATCTTGAGTTTAACTTCGATTATGATTTGTATACTTATATGCGTCGTCCTGATGGTATACGTATGCTAAATTGTAATCTGAATATCTTTTGCTATCCCTTTGAAGATTGCACTAAATTTGTTGAAGCTGTCCGATGGGAGGCTAGGTGAAATTCGGTCGAAGTTTGCTGAAATTGAGCTCCACATATCTTGCATTTAGAATAGAATATAAGTTTCTTAGGCCCTACACCCATTTACTTTCCGCACATTTCTAGTTAGCTTTAGGAAAACGTACTTATTGCTAAATCATCCGCATTGCACAAATCCCTTCCAATTATCCATCTATTGTAACAGTAAGAAGCCTGAACAATTGTGTAAGTCCCCTCGTGAAAACAACAATTCACATCAAACCAACTGAGGGTATTCTAAGTATTTTGGAACCTTGGAGTTGAACGTGCAAACTTTCTCACAATCTTAGCGCACGGAATACTTTGATCAAGAGAGAATGGAATAGCCTTCGGACAATTTCGTTCTGCTGATTGGTGCCGTCATAAAAATCACATCAACAGGCCGTACCTTTCACATTTAGTTGGACGCCTTGATCTTTGATGTTCTGCTACTTTTATCTTGGGCGCCTAAGTATTCTGGAGATTTGGCGTTGATTCTGGAGTCTGGAGATTGCTCTTTATCTTGGGCCGTACATTTATCATCTATCTTCTGGTGGCTGCAAGTAATCAAGTTCTCTTGAATAAAAAGTTGCTTTTTCCTTATATGTTCGATTTTATCTATTGTATGAGTTTAGAGGATCAATAAATATATGCGCCTTCATCTAAATAGTGTTATTGAAGCGTTGTTATTTATTTATAAATTTTTATTGCATTTATTTCTCAAAATCGCAATTTATCATTTATTGCAAAAACCCATCAAAAACACAAAAAAATACAAAACAAACAAAAATCAGTATTTGTAGTCAGGGGTATGGGTTGAGAGACACCTGGTCTCTTATAGTGGTATCAGAGCACAGTTTTCCTGCCATCCTGTGCTTTTTCAATTGCTTTTTGAGTAAACAGAGTGCTTTTTGAATGCTTTTTCATGAGTAGAGACATCATTCACTATACTAAGGGTATAGGAACAAGCAGAGTTGAGGATTGGACAAGTCCACCTATTCCTGAAGGTGAGACAGTGTCAGGAGTATTGGGTATTCACAAATCTAGCTCCAACAGCAGCGAGAACAGTGTCACAACACTGATGGTAGACCATGAGATCTCTGCAGAGACACTTAGGGATTCAGGGAAAGCGCATGTAGAGGGTGATATTACTGAGGAGTTTAGGCGCAAGCACGATAATATGATGGACATGATGTCCTAGTTGATGGGCACTATCAGACAGTATACTCCATCCTAGCTGCACTATATTCAGATCGGACAGTCGAGCAGGACCGCAGGCATGGACTAGCCTTTGGCATCAGCACCACGACAGCCATACCCGATCTATCATGAGCGTAGGCCTGGACAACCTACATTCATATCTAGAGAGACCCCACCTCCGATTCCGGAGGCAGAGCAGCAGGGTCGCCATCAGGAGTTTCAGCCACACAATGGCATGTAAGTAGCGGATGTGACTAGATTTCATGGTGAGTATCTATCATTAGCACCTGAGATCAGACAGGCGTTATCCTTTCATGAGTTTATGGATGTCCATAAACCTAGAGGGGGAGGTAGATTTGACCGCCGAGCTCCTCAGCACCAGCAGCCACAGCCACAAGTGAATAGGGATTTACAGTATGCAGTTAGCAAAATCACCTTGCCATACTTTGACGGTTCCGATAAGACGTCAGCGAGGTCTTGGGTCTAGAAGTTGGACAATTATCTATCACTGAGACCTATGCAGGAGGACGAGGCCATTAAGTTTGCTACTTTGCATCTTGATGGGTTGGTGCATGATTGGTGGCATCATGGCATGTACACACTTGGCCATCATGCAATCACTACGTACCAGGAGTTCACCAGCAGGCTCATAGAACGTTTTGACAGGAAAGATCCAGAACTCTACTTCAAAGAGCTAGCTCAGGTCAGACAGACAGGTAGTTTGGATGCTTATGTCAATGAGTTTCAGAAGGTTGCAGTCATGGTGACAGGCATTTCAGAACGGAGACTTGTCATTCTCTTCGTCGAGGGTTTGATGGAGCCTATGAGAGGTTGGGTCAAGGCATTTGATCCTCCTACTCTTCAGGAGGCCATGAGGAAGGCACGTAACATGGAGCTTGCAACACTTCGCAGCAAGTTCACTTCAGGCTTGACACCCTACACGAGGCCTAATAGGTCTTTTGACAGGAATAGGCCCTTTGACAGAAAGAGGGATCCACCTGATCCTAAGAGACAAAATGCACCACCCTTTGACATAGAAACACTGAATAATCTACCGAAGAAAAAATTGTGTTTTTGGTGCCAGGCACCCTATGATGAAAAACATGTATGCCCTCTTCGTCCCAAGGTTAAAAACAATCAGATGGAATGGTTTTATGAGGGGGAAGAGCAATCTGATTTGTCAGACCAGCAAGCTGATTTTAAGCATTCAGATGATGACAGGTCTGAAAATGAGGGTGAAAATGGAGGAAGGAAGCTACAGGAGGCACATTTGACTAGCCTTCAGAGAGATGGGTCGTTTAGACTTCGCGGGCTCCTAGCAGGTCAGAAGGTGATCACTCTACTCGACACTGGTGCCACTCATAATTTCATTGATGCACAATTGGTAGAGAAACGTGGTATACAGACAGAGGAGTTTGAGGGTGTTCGAGTTAAGGTGACTGATGGGTACACCCTCAAATGTGATAGAAAGATTACTAATCTTCCGATGCGGTTGAACAACTTTGAGTTCAAGATTGAATTCTATGTTGTTAATATGGGAGATACTGATGTGGTGTTAGGGATGGCATGGCTTCACGATTTGGGTGAGTTCACACTCAATCTATGAGACATGGAGATGAAGTTCAAGGTTAATGGGAGACCTCATGTCATCAAAGCCATTAGAGACAGTAATTTGAGGATGGTTTTGTACAGGCGGATGGAGAGACTCATTCGTCATGATATGGTTGATTGGGCTGCGGAGTGTATGTTATTGTCAACACAACGGGAGCAGCAGAAGGGTGAGTACCATCCAGATATCCAGATACTGAGGACTAAACACTCCAAAGTGTTTAGCGACATTCCACCTGGTAGACCTCCAAACAGAGGCACTGAGCATATTATCGAGTTGGAGGAGGGCACAAAGCCCATTATGATTACACCCTACAAGCATCCAAAACGACTCAAGGATGAGATAGAGAAGACCATCAATGAGTTATTGGCTATGGGACATATTAGACCTAGCAAGTCACCTTTTGCTTCATCGGTTGTATTGGTGAAGAAGAAGGATGGATCACTTCGGATGTGCATAGACTACCGCTAGCTCAATAAGAGGACAATTAAGAACAGGTACCCGATACCACGCATCGATGAGTTGATTGATGAGTTGCACGATGCTATCTTCTTTACGAAGATTGACTTGAGATCCAGGTACCACCAGATTCAGATGAGGGAGTAGGACATTGAGAAAACCGCTTTCAGGTGCCATTGCGGTCACTTCGAGTTCTTGGTTATGCCTTTCGGCTTAACCAATGCACCTGCCACCTTTCAGGCTACCATGAACTGGGTTTTCAGTTCTCAGCTGCGGAGATTTGTATTGGTTTTCTTCGATGACATTCTGGTGTACAGCAGGTCATGGGAGGAGCATTTAGCTCACTTGGACATAGTTTTGGGGATCTTGGCTGAGGAGTCATTTTATGCCAAGGAATCCAAGTGTGAGCTAGGCATGGAGGAGTTGTTGTATCTGGGGCACATCATCAGTGCCAATGGAGTATGGACCCTGAGAAGGTCCGAGCTATAGTTGAGTGGCCAATACCTGAGAACCTTACATAGCTCAGAGGCTTCATTGGGTTGTGTGCTTTTAACAGGAGATTCGTTAGTGGGTTCTCACGTCACGCCGCACCCCTTACTGATTTGACAAAGAAAGGGGCTTTTACTTGGTCACCACAAGCGCAGGATTGCTTTGACAAGTTTAAGGTGATCATGACTTCGTGTCTAGTGCTAGCATTACCTGACTTTACAAAGTCATTTGATTTATTTTGCGATGCTTCAGGAGAGGGCATTGGTGCTGTTTTGATGCAGGCGAGGCACCCTATTGCTTTTGAGAGCAGGAAGCTTAGGGGTCCTGAGAGGTTTTACATCATTTATGACAAGGAGATGTTAGCCATTATGCATGCTTTGGCTAAGTTCAGGCAATACTTGGTAGGCAGCAAGTTCAGTGTGCGTACAGATCACAATAGCCTGAAACACTTCCTTGGATAGCGAGACCTAAATGAGAGGCAGCAAAAATGGGTCAGCAAACTGCAATCATATGATTTTGATATTACTTTCATTAAGGGGAAGCAGAATGTTGTAGCTGACGCCTTGTCTTGCAGACCTCAGTTGAATGCTATGGCACAGATCTCCGAGGATTGGAGGCATTGGATCATTACTGAGTATGCTAAGAACCCATGGGCTTCTAGCATTATTGATGGGACAAAGCAGGATAGCAGGTACACTGTTGTAGATGACTTGATCATTTACAAGGGGCGGATTCTTCTGGTTCCTGGTTCCGAGTTGAGGGATACAGTTTTGAGAGCCTTTGATGATCTTCCTATGGTGGGCCATCCCGGGTACTTCAAGACATATAAGCTGGTCCGGGAACGGTTTACTTGGAAAGGGCTGAAAACTGATGTTCTTCAGCATGTTCGAGAGTGTTCTGTTTGCCAGCAGAACAAGCAGGAACACACATATCCTACTGGATTGCTTCAGCCACTTCCAATACCTGACAGGAAGTGGGAGTGTTTATCGATGGACTTTATCACGGGTTTGCCGAAAGCCCAAGGTAAAGATTGCATTTATGTAGTGGTTGATCGGTTGACCAAATATGCACATTTCTTCCCGATTACTACTACATTCACAGCATCGCAGACTGCAGAGCTCTTCTTCAGAGAGGTATTCCGGTTACATGGGTTGCCTCAGACGATAGTCAGCGATCGAGATAGTCGGTTCATGAGCAACTTTTGGCAGGAGTTGTTCAGGCTCTGTGGGACCGAACTGACACCAAGTACCAGCTACCATCCGTAGACAGATGGGCAGACATAAATTGTCAATAAATGGGTGGAAGGTTACTTGCGCAATTACATAGCTGGACAACAGAGAGCTTGGGTGAGGTGGATATACCTCTGTGAGTATTGTTATTACTCTACTCACCACATGACGATACAGATGACGCCCTTCATGGCTTTGTACGGGTCTGAAGCGCCCAACCTTTTGGATCTAATATTGAGTGATAGCAGAGTGCCGAGTGCAGGAGATATGATGCACAGTTAGCAGGACATTTTGAGGTCTCTCAGAGACAATATCCAGCGGGCACAAAATCAGCAGAAGCAGTATGCTGATCAGAAGAGGGTTGAGCGTTCCTTTGTAGTGGGTGATATGGTGTATCTTATGTTGCAGCCGTATCGTCAGTCTACTCTACGGAAGAGTGGTGTAGAGAAGCTGAAGCCTCATTACTATGGTCCATTTCGTGTTTTCAGACGAGTGGGCGAGGTTGCATATGAGTTGGACTTACCAGCAGATAGCAAGGTTCACAACGTGTTTCACATTTCTCGCCTAAAGAAGGCATTGGGTCAGCATGTGGTACCCTCTCCAGTTCTGCCACCCCTTGATGATGAAGGGAAATTGATACTAGTACCTGAGGCCATCCTCGAGATGAGAGAGAGACATCTTCGGAGGCGGGTGATCAGGGAATATTTGATCAAGTGGAGAGATTTGCCAGTTGAGGATGCTACATGGGAGTTCGAGGAGATTTTACAGCATCCAGAGTTGAGATTGCTTGAGGACAAGCAATTTCAGGGAGGGCGGACTGTGATGTCCCCTTCCTAGTCAGTTCAGCTGGACATGTGGTTAGCCTATTATTCCGATCCTCGTAGGCTGACAGATGTGTGCAAAGGATCATTTGAGGCAGTTACCCGGTGTTCAGGAGCATCATTCTTTCAGTTGATTCAGGTTGGGCCTTTGCAGAATCTTCCAGAGAGGTTTTTCAGTTACTATTTATAGTAAGTCAGGCAGGCAGAAGCTGCTATTTCGGGCAGGGCACTTGGTTCAGCTAGTTAGCTCAGAGTCGACCCAGTTTGTCAGTTTGATGGTCAGATGGAATATTTATTATAATGAATAATTATTTATTCATTAAGTGATGGACGCCATTTATTTAATATTTTCTCCTAAGTTAAAAAGGACGAATTTAATCATTTATTTAAATGATTATTAAAAAGAAGCTTGGGTCGAAATTTTGAAAGGGTTATATATACACTGCTAAGACAAATCGAACTCTTATGTTATGATTATTCAAATTTGTCTTACTTTCTCTCGAAGCATTGGGGTTTGCGAAGCTAGGGTTTCTGCAGACGAATTGATTTTGGAGAACGTTCCTTCTTCAGAGTTAGGCATACTGAGACTGTGCAATACCAGTTGAAGATTGTCAGTTGAATAACTTCACTCAGAGGTTATTACAGACTTTCACAGTTGAATTTCATTCAGGGATTAGATCGATTCACTTCCATAAGGCGAATATCATATTGTCAGTGTTTTGTCCTGGAACTGGCACATATCTCAAGGCCGTACGAATTCCTACTTGCTGGTACAAGCCGTACTACTGCAGCAGCAAGGCCGTACCTTTCACATTTAGCTGGACGCCTTGATCTTTGATGTTTTGCTACTTTTATCTTGGGCACCTAAGCATTCTGGAGATTTGGCGTTGATTCTGGAGTTTGGAGATTGCTCTTTATCTTGGGCCGTACATTTATCATCTATCTTCTGGTGGCTGCAAGTAATCAGGTTCTCTTGAATAAAAAGTTGCTTTTTCCTTATATGTTAGATTTTATCTATTGTATGAGTTCAAAGGATCAATAAATATATGCGCCTTCATCTGAATAGTGTTATTGAAGCGTTGTTATTTATTTATAAATTTTTATTGCATTTATTTCTCAAAATCGCAATTTATCATTTATTGCAAAAACCTATCAAAAAACACAAAAATATACAAAACGAACAAAAATTAGTATTTGCTGTCAGGGGTTTGGGTTGAGAGACACCTGGTCTCTTACATTAATCCTCTAAGTATGGCGGACTTGGGAGAGTTCTTTCTATCCTCACTTCAAAGTCTAAGCTGACTTCCTTATGTCTTCTCCTCCTTTCAACCTACACTTAGCCAAAATTTTGATTATTTCATCCAAGGGCGGACTTTCTTCCTTCCATTCCTTTTGCCAACACTTAGTCAAAATTTCAACTCTCTCAGTTGCTAGACTGTGGCGGACTTTCCAAGTTTCTTTCCATGTGCTAAAGAGTGAGAGTGGACTTTTTGACTTTCATTCCATCTACCAAGGGCGGAGTTTCCAACAGTCATGCCATATGCTCAAGGGTAAGGGCGGACTTTTTGACTTTCATTCCATCTACCAAGGGCGGAGTTTCCAACAGTCATGCCATATGCTCAAGGGTGAGGGCGGACTTTCCATGTGTCTTGCCATTTTCCAGGGCGGACTTTCTTTAAGGCTTTCCAATAGGCAGGTTGGACTTTCCATGATCCTTGCCATCCCTTTCATCAACTGCTAGGCGAATTTTTGAACCTTGTTCTATCTTTCATCCATTGTTGGGCGAGTTTCTCAGAATTTTATACTTTCAATCTGCTTGTCATCTGATTTTTTTTTCAAGCTTTTCACCAGATTTTTCATTGCTTTTGTCAGATTTTGTCTGATTTTTAACAGAGTTTTTTGTCTAAAAAGGCCTGCTTTTTAAACGATTTTCTAATTTCTTAATGGCCTTTTGCATGCTTTTTATGATTTTTGTGTGATTTTTGACCCAAAAGGCGTGCTTTTTGATTTATTTTTTTACTCAGATTTTGACATGCTTTTTCCTTGCTTTTTAGACTTTTTGGGTGATTTTTGCGTGCCTTTTAGTCTAAAAATGGAAACTTTGACTCTGTGACTTGTGGGGACCATGGCACTTGCCAAAAATAGAAAGTTTAAAAATAGAAAAAGCGAAAAAGCAACTTTCTAAAAATAGTAAATTCCCAAATGGCCTAAAAGTGCCAAAAACGTAAAAAGCAAAAAAGCAAAATCGCTACAAAATAGGAAGTGCCAGAATTGGGCAAAAGCACAGGTGATCCTCGTCTGCAGGGTCCTCTGAACACTTCTATAGCGTTTATGCACAGTTTAAGGCTTGAAATTTTAACTTGGATTGAGTGACTTCAAAACATTAACTCCTCATTGTAAAGAAACATGGTGATAAGCAGTTGCGACGCCAAGGCAAAAAACCAAAAAGCAGAAACGAAGGGTGCCCATTTCGAATGGGGCAATGTGTGAAAAGGTCACAACATCTAGTGCCAACCTGAATAAATGTTCCTAAACATTTCAAAGATAGCAAACCCAGAATCTCATATTCATTCTAACTAACTTGCCCCTTGGTTAAGAGAAGTACTCAAAAGGAAAGAGGAATCCTAAACTGTATCAAGACCCTTTATCCTGCAGTTACCAGTGTGTGCAAAAGTGTTCATTTCCGTCTCTTACGACCATTATGACTATTCGGTTCCATCATGGCTTTCTTGTTCAGATTGTTTTAACTTCAAAAGCATCCTTGGACAGAGCCTTGCTGCCAGCGAGTGTCCATAGCCCCGGCAAGGTTATCGCTATAATCTCACGGAGATTGCTCTACTTCCGGCGATTTATCATTTGTTATTTTCTTCGTTCATTGAGTGTACGCCTGTAGAGATGTCCGCACTCCCAAAACCAATAGTTTTGATTTTGATTTTGATTCCTTTTCTTTTTGATATTCTTTTCTTTTCATAGATTTTGACACTTTGGTTTGTAAGCAGTGAAGCTCACATGGGTTTGAGGATTATAGTGGCGCTGAAGTAAGACTTTTGATTTGCTTAGCCATGAATTCACCTAGGAAACCATAATGACTCAGAGAATTCCTTAAATGTGTAAGATATAATAACTGTAAGACTCCATGTGAAGATACAATAGATGATTCCCTTTCCAATCAAGTACTAACCTCAACCTTGAGATACTTTGGAAACAATTAATCTAGGATTCAAAGATTATCCACAAATACTCATCCAAGAAAAGGACTAAACATGATTTAGCACAGACGCTAGAGTTCTTAAGATACAACACCCTCACAAATGGGAGCCCACTTATTGAAAGCAAAACAAAACGGGCAAGCAAACAAAAAACACTGATCCAAACTCGACAAAGTAGAAAGAAAACCCTATTCTTAAACAAAAATGAAAATTTTGAGCGAACAACAGTCAAAAGACCCAAGTATATACAACTCCTAGCATGATTTCTCAGGATGTGCAGGAATAACAAAGCAACAGTCACGGTGCGAAGTTTCGCAAACTTATCTTTAAACTTGGAAAAATATTCTTTCCAAAGACAAATCTGAAACTTTAGCAAAACTTCAGGAAAGATTAGTAACTGGGGCAACTAATCCGGACCATGATCAATCCACCAACAAGTTTTCTTTCCTAAATCTCCATAATCAAAATGATATTCCTCGTAGGCAACAGTAGGGAAAGATACAACCTGGTGGTCTTCACTCGCAGGTAGGCATTCTTGCTCGTCATCTATTGCTTTATCAGGAGGTCGAAGTTGATGGTGAACCATACCATTTGCATTTGAAACATGGAAATCAACATCACGTTCCAAGCTGGGTGGAGAGTGGCGGGAATTGGATTCAAAAGGGAATTTGGCAATTTGGAGTATTTCATGCGCTGGTTCCTTTTGAATCCCTAACAATGGGTCAAGCCCCAACCTGAATTGTTCTTCATTTTCTGTCTCTATCACAGTTGCTTGTTTATCATGTAGTCTTCCATTTGTTTCAATTTCATCAAGCAATTCCTCCATGACTGTGAACAATGGATCAAGCGTTGACGCGAAATGTATTTTATATTCTGCTTCTATCTTGGTAGCCCATTGATCGTCAAACATATCATCTTGCCCCAAGCCGCTTGTCATTACTTCCATCGTGTTCATGCATGAATGAACTTTTTCATCAAGTACCATTCCTCCTTGAAGTGCCCTGGAATCACTTCCTTCTTCATGTTCTTCTTGGATGAATGGACGTTGGAAATTTCTCACGCCATCTCTACTTTGAGCTAGGTCCTCCGTTCCTAGTTCTTGATGATCTTCAATGATTTGCAATTCTTTATATTCATTCACTTTCATATGCTGACAGTTGCCTTGGGTGGTTCCTCTTGCTTGGATGTATTCTATTGCTTCTTTGATCTTTACTCCAATAGCCTCCTTTGGTGTTACAACACTTGGAATATCTTCATTTGCTTGATCGCTAAGCTCGACCACATTATCCTGTTGTGACTTATTCTCCCTGCTGTTGGATGACATTGTGGTGCATTCTTCTTTTGGTACTAAAAATGTTTGTTTGACATATTCAATCCATGCTTTGTCCTTGAAGCATCCATGTGGTAGTTCTGGTAATCCGAGGTGACAGCTGGCATAGTTGATGGCCTCTTCACACGTTGTGCAAGTGAACTCTGAATGAGGTGCCTTGTGAATCCGACACCAACGGGGGAGCAAAACGCCCTTCAAGTGAACATTACCTAGTTCCATCTAATTTTGGATTCTAAGTATGAACCTCGTGAAGGCCTCATTAATAACTTCTGGAATGCTATAGTCATTAAGTTCAACATCCAACACTCCTGGGTTGGGAACATCCCAAAAGAAAATTTTCCCTTGGAGAACAAGCTCTATCCTTGAGAGGAATGTCAAGCAATTCATTTCACCATGTTTGGTCATTTCATGAATCTCACATCTTCTTGGCAAAGCATTCTGAGATAAATTCCTGGGATGCAGTTGCACATTCACATTTTCTTGAATTTGAGCAATATCCACGAGATTGTCTTGAGAGCAAGAAATATGGAATGGACGCCCATCCATTGAGAAATCTCTGATTTATTTTTTTGGAATTTTAAACTTTTCACTTTTTTAGATTTTTTTATTTTTTGGCATAAAAAAGATCTAACGTATCTCTGATTTCGCATTTCAAAGTTCATACTGGTTCCATCTAGCTAAATTTCTCCATTTCTGAAAATGAACAACCTAACGTTCGGCCCTCCTTCTAGTGCCAATTCATGTTGATGCGTGTTTTATGACACACCAAACATCAGAATAAAATGCCCAAAGACACCCTATCCTCTCTTGAAAAACCACCGCGTATGCTAAGATTGTGAGATCATATGGCGATTCCAAGGTTCCCTATGTCAAGTATTGACGTGCGGATAAGCTCAATGGTCATTGTGATATGTTGGTAACACAAAGGGACTTATGCCAGGCTGGTTCAATTCACAATGAAGGTTTAGACAATGAGGCTCTACTGTTTGGGTCTTGGATCAAATAAATTGAAAACAGGAGATTAGGGTTTAGAATTTCTAATTTACTTTCTAAGAATTCAAGAGACGGTATTGACTTGGTGGAACCAATAACCACGCTTTGCTTCGCCATGCTCAACGACAACTACACAAAGGGGGTGCAATCTTCAAGGGAATGTGCTTATGATTTTCACGTCATGAATAACTACCATCAAATCGAACAATAATTATCCAAACAAAAGTTAAGCATCCACAATAAAGCTCAGGCTAACTTAATGCATTGAATGAAAATCATCCATTCAAAGAAAGTATGAGCAAAAAGTTTCACCATAAATCAATACTTATCAAATCTTGCAGTCATCTAACATACATGAAATAAAATCTAAACTATGATGAGAACCATGCCAACTCCAAAATAAGAGAAGCAATCACCATCAAAACAATGCATGCATTACTTATTACTTTGGCAGTCATACACAACAATTACTTTCTTAACATGTTTTGCAACATGCTCCCATGCTTTACAAATGAGGGTTGAGCTCAATTTATAGGCTCCCCAATTACAATTCAATGGCCAAGATTGATTTAGGATCAACGGTCGAGATTACAAAATAAAACCCTAATTAGGGTTTGTCACAACCAACTACCTCTCGACCAATGAGAAAATTACATTTGAGGACACTTGTCCTTCTGCTAAATATAAACCAACAATAAAATAGAAAGTTGTTGCATGTTGATTTGGAACAATTTGATTGGTTGGAAGATGACGAGGCGCTACCTCAGCGTGCTGGATGCTTTCCTTGGTCACTTCGTTTTTCTTCCACGTGCTTGCCTTAGAATATTCTCCTTGCTGATGACTGTCGGTTGTG
This sequence comes from Sequoia sempervirens, assembly GCA_007258455.2. Lineage (NCBI taxonomy): Eukaryota > Viridiplantae > Streptophyta > Pinopsida > Cupressales > Cupressaceae > Sequoia > Sequoia sempervirens. Next base: position 207,063,385 of record VDFB02193867.1, on the reverse strand, counting down.
CTTGTTCCTTCCTAGCTTTGATCTTGGATTCCTTTTGAGACTTTGATTTCTTCTTCTCACCTGTACTGGAATCTTTGAGGTCTGGAAGTCTCCCCTTGGAGCAAGTGTTTGGACTTGAAGTTGGTTGCTTTGAAATTTCTCTTGCTCGAACTGGGCTGATGTTACCTTTGGATTTCCTCTCTTAATTCTCCAATAAGTGTCGAGAAATTGTCTAAGTATGGAGATCTGTTTGGAACACTCTTCTTGTCACCATCTGATTTTGATTGGAAGCTTGTTTTTAATTCTTTAGGAGATGAAATCCCTCAAGAAGTTTCCTTGATTGCTTCAACAGGTCTAGGATTGTAGATGAAATCCCCCCAAGATGTCCGAATATTCTTTCAAGTGCCTTGAATTTGGAGAAGAATGCCTATGTGCTTTCGCCACAATGGGGGAAATTGGAATTTTCTCCGTGATTTATTTCCCATACTTAGCCAATTTTCTGAATTTCCCTCCTCAAGGTATTAACACTCAGTCATTTTTTGAGTTTTTCTCATTGGGCTAACTTCACTTGAGCTTGAACATTTCTCCCTTTTTGCACAAGCGGACTTTGCTTGTGGCTTGGACATGTCTTGGCAGACTTCAAGATTAGCTTGCCATTTCTCATCCTTCCTCTTCATATTTTGGCAATACTTAGCCAATTTCATGAAAATTTCTTCCCAAAGCATCTATACTTAGTCAATTTCACAAGTTTTTCCTTTCCTAGGCATCAATACTTAGCCAAATTTGAGTCTCTTCCTTGGATGGACTTTACATGAGCTTGGACGTTTTTTTTCTTAGCCCAAGTCGGACTTTCTTGGTTCTTGGACGTTGCTTTGATGAAGGAGGTCGGACTTCACTTGAATTTTTCCAACCTCTATTTTTACTTAGCCAAATTTTGAAATTTCCTTGGCTAGGTGGACTTCCAAGGTACTTTGCCATTTCATAATTTTTTCTTTGGACGTCCAATGCCTTAGACAAATTTTGCTAGGCAAACTTCATCTTCTCTCCAGCACATTCAAACTTTGCCATTTTATTTCCGCTTTACCCATCATTCCATGGCGTACTTGAAGAGTTTTCATCCTTTTTCCTAAGCAAAGTGAACTTCCCATGTGTTTATTCATTAATCCTCTAAGTATGGCGGACTTGGGAGAGTTCTTTCTATCCTCACTTCATAGTCTAAGCTGACTTCCTTATGTCTTCTCCTCCTTTCAACCTACACTTAGCCAAAATTTTGATTATTTCATCCAAGGGCGGACTTTCTTCCTTCCATTCCTTTTGCCAACACTTAGTCAAAATTTCAACTCTCTCGCTTGCTAGGCTGTGGCGGACTTTCCAAGTTTCTTTCCATGTGCTGAAGAGTGAGGGTGGACTTTTTGACTTTCATTCCATCTACCAAGGGCGGAGTTTCCAATAGTCATGCCATATGCTCAAGGGTGAGGGCGGACTTTCCATGATCCTTGCCATCCCTTTCATCAGCTGCTAGGCGAATTTCTGAACCTTGTGCTATCTTTCATCCATTGTTGGGCAAGTTTCTCAGAATTTTATGCTTTCAATCTGCTTTTCATCTGATTTTTTTTCAAACTTTTCACCAGATTTTTCATTGCTTTTGTCAGATTTTGTCTGATTTTTACCAGAGTTTTTGTCTAAAAAGGCCTGCTTTTTAAACGATTTTCTGATTTCTTGATGGCCTTTTGCATGCTTTTTATGATTTTTGTGTGATTTTTGACCCAAAAGGCGTGCTTTTTGATTTATTTTTTTACTCAGAATTTGACATGCTTTTTCCTTGCTTTTTAGACTTTTTGGGTGATTTTTGCATGCCTTTTAGTCTAAAAATGGAAACTTTGACTCTGTGACTTGTGGGGACCATGGCACTTGCCAAAAATAGAAAGTTTCTAAAAATAGAAAAAGCGAAAAAGCAACTTTCTAACAATAGTAAATTCCCAAATGGCCTAAAAGTGCCAAAAACGAAAAAAGCAAAAAGGAAAAAAGCAAAATCCCTAAAAAATAGGAAGTGTCAGAATTGGGCGAAAGCACAAGCGATCCTCCTCTGCAGGGTCCTCTGAACACTTCTATAGCGTTTATGCACAGTTTAAGGCTTGAAATTTCAACTTGGCGTGAGTGACTCTTCAAAACTTTAACTCCTCATTGTAAAGAAACATGGTGATAAGCAGTTGCGACACCAAGGCAAAAAACCAAAAAGCAGAAACGAAGGGTCCCCATTTGGAATGGGGCGATGTGTGAAAAGGTCACAACAAAATCTAGGAGCACAATAGTGTTTTTAGAAGTTCAAACAGTTGATGAGCTGGTGTTTGGCATTCATTATTCCGGATTTCACACGGCCGCTTGAGCTACAGTGTGATGCCTCGGGAGAAGGCATTGGTGTTGTCTTGATGTAGGATAAGCACCCAATCACTTTTGAGAGCAAGAAACTTTAGGGTCCTAAGAGCGGTTACAACATTTATGAAAAGGAAATGTTAGCCATCATGCATGCCTTGGCTAAATTTACACAGTATTTGGTGGGCAACAATTTTTTAGTGAAGAGAGATCATAACAGTCTAAAAAATTTCCTAAGTCAACGTGACCTCAATGATTGGCAACAAAAATGGGTCAGCAAGTTGTAGGCTTATTATTTTGACATGGCATATGTCAAGTGTAAGAAAAATATAGTTGTCGATGCCCTTTCGAGGAGACCTTACTTGTGCTCTCTAGGTGAGGTTATAGATGATTGGAGAGATTTGATTGCAACTGAGTATGCTAAGGATAAGTGGGCTTCTGAGCTCATTGATGGTATAGTTGCAGATGATAGGTACACACCCTTGTGAATGACCTCATCATTTACAAAGGGAGGATTTTTCTTGTGCCAGGATCCTCTATGAAGAAGAGGATATTGAGAGTCTTTCATGGTGCCCCTATGGCAGGTCACCCAGGTTACTTTAAAAACTACAAGCAGATTAGGGAGTGGTTTACTTAGAAAGGGCTCAAATAAGAAGTACTCAGGTATGTGAGAGAGTTTCCTACATGCCAGCAGAACAAGCAAGAGCACTCTTTTCCTACAAGTTTATTGTAAGAACCCTGGTGGTTCTCAGCCCGGAAACCCTACTGAAATTTGTTTGTTTTTGCAAGTTTTGTAATTTTTGTGTTTTTTGAGGTTTTTGAGAAAATCAAGAAAGCTGCGATTTTTCTAAATAATTGCTAGAAAATTCATAAAAAATAAATGTGCATAGGAATAACTCAAATCTTGCTCATAAATGGTAGGCGCATCATTTATTATCACTTCCAGAGCATATACAATGATAAATACTGAGATATGAATGAAATACAGATTTATTACATGAAAACCTGATTCTTTTGCAGCCGCCTTGGGAAGAGTGAAGAATGTACGGCCAAATGATTGAATGTTCTCCAGTCTTTGAAAATGGATGCTGAGACTCTGAAAGATCTAGTTGCCCAAGTTCCCTCTGCCAGAGATTGAAAAGGAGAGACGTATTCCTCTGAGAATGAATAGTACGGCCTGCTAGTACAATAGTACGGACTGGTACAGCAGCAACAAGAAAAGTATGGCCTCAATAAATACTGCCTGATCTCTGTAAAATATACCTTTGTTAAAGTCGCCTCAATAGGTAGATGATTATTCTCTGCTATCTCTGAATAAATCGATCAATGAATCCAGTCTGTGATCTCTGTGTGAAATCACCAAGTGCAAGCTTAAACTGGTATTTCACAGCCTCAGTCTGCCAAATCTCTGAAGAGGTTTCATTCTCCAGAAACGCTTTGTCTGCCAAAAACCCTAAGGTTTGCAAACTCCAATGCTCAGAGCAAAAAGACAAATTAGAATAACATTTCATAATGGTTTGATTTGTCCTTTCTGAGAATATATACTGCCCTCTGAGAAATTCGACCCAAGCCCCTTTTTTAATAATCATTTAATAAAAATGATTAATTAATGCGTTTTTAACTTAGGAGAAAAACATTTAATAATTGGCGCCTTATTTAATGAATAATAAATATTCATTTTATCAAATATTAATACTTTATTATAAAGTATATTAAATACTTTATAATATGGCCAATTTAATTAAATATTTAAATAATTAATAACGTGACTTTAATATAAAGTCAAAATATTAATTATTTCATTAAACCATTAAATATTCCAACGTTTCTCCGTCTGATTGCCAAATTGAGGAATTGGGTCGACTCTGAGCTGAAAGGTTGAACCAGGTGCCCTGCCCAAAATAGCGGCTTCCGCCTGACCTAACTTTCTAAAAATAGAAAGTTCCTGAAAATGCACTCTGGAAGATTTTGCGAAGGCCCAACCTGAAACAACAGCAATACTGGAGCTACCAACACTGAGTAACTGCCTCAAATGATCCTCTGCACCCATCTGTCAGCCTACGAGGATCGAAATAATAGGCTCACTCCTTGACAACAATGTCAGCTAAAATGGGGACATTACAGTCCGCCCTCCCTGAAATTGCTTGTCCTCAAGCAATCTCTGCAAATACAAATGCACTGCACCACCTGGATCCCAAGGATAGTACCGGACAATGTTCCTGCTGGCCAGAACTGACTCCTGTAACTCCCACAACTAATCAGCAAGAATAGAATACCATTCCCTATTAACCTCAGTGCGGTCCGGCATAGGATCAAGAAACTCAGAAGGAGGCAAGTCAAACTGCAAGCAACACTTTCCCCCTAAAACTGCACGAGATATACTGTCATCCAACATATCAAGCACGTGCATACTAGAACTGTGCACCTGAAACAAATTGTGTACATGCGGGTCAATCACGAAACCATATGCACTCTGCACCATATACACACTGTGATACTCCTCCGTGAGTTGAGTCTGAAACCCCAGTGCACTAGTAGGATCCCAAACGCTATCATCACTCTGCTCAAGACCAAGATCAGGCGAGTTACCCACATCAAACTCAAAGAGCAGATTGTCGTATGAAGATATAACATTTGTTTCAAACAATGGATTGGTCACAAACGGAACCAAACCACTAGGCTGATCCCAAACGACTGCCTCAGAACCCCCAGGGTACTGAGCATAACCATGCCTGGTCTGCACAAAATCCTCCCCTACCTTCTCGCTCTTCCCACCAAGGAGAGAGATAGAACGAAGGTTGCCATCTGTAATTTCCCCTCAACACATATTTCTTACCCTGTACCTCAAATCTCATCTCCATTTTAGGCAAGTTGAGGGTGAACACACTAATGTCCTGAAGCCATCTCATACCCAATACTAAATCCATCCCACCCAGGTTGACCACATAGAAGTCTGCCTGCAACTCATAATCATTCAGCATGAGAGTGAGATTACAAATCCGTCGAGTGCAAGTTAGGGTATATCCGTCTGCCACCCGAACTCTGAATCCATCGAAATCCTCTGTCTGGAGTCTACATCTGTTGACGAAGCTCTCATCAATGAAATTGTGTGTGGCTCCCGTGTCGAGCATAGCAATACATCGTTGTCCTTCCACTAATCCCCTAAAGCTGAATGAGTCATCCCGCACACTAGCAGATAATACCAACGGGGATAAGTTGGCATCGGGCCCAAACTCCATAGAGGCATTCCCAGCCTCTGCATGTTCTGAAACAACCTGCTGGTCTGAATCATCAGACTCGTCATCATCATAGTAAACCCACATGGCGCGGTTGGCTCTGCCCTTCGGTCTCAAAGGACAATCATGCTCCTTGCTGTAGGGTTCTTAGCACCAATAACAAAGTTGTTTCTTTCTCAATTCATCCCGAGTTGCATCATCAATTCTTGCAACTGGTTTCCTTTTTGGTTCTGCAACTGGTGTATGACTCTCCCCAACAGGTAAGTTGTTTGTCTTAGGCTGAAATTGTTTCTTTGGAGCAGCAAGCTCCATACTCCTTGCCTTCCGCATCGCCTCCTGAAGAGTAGGAGGATCAAACGCCTTAACCCAACCTCTCATAGGTTCTGTCAACCCCTCAACGAAGAGTATAATGAGTCTCCGTTCTGAAATCCCTGTCACCATGACTGCCACTCTCTGAAACTCGCCAATATATGAATCTAGACTACCTGTCTGTCTGAGCTGAGCCAACTCCCTGAAATAAAGTTCTGGATCTTTCTTATCAAATCTCTCTATCAGCCTGCTAGTGAATTCCTGATAGATATTGACTGCATGATGGCCTAGCGTATACATACCGTGGTGCCACCAATCATGTGCTACTCCGTCAAGATGTAAGGTAGCAAATTTAATGGCCTCGTCCTCTTGCATAGGCCTCAATGAAAGATAGTTGTCCAATTTTTGGACCCAAGACCTTGCTGATGTCTTATCAGACCCATCAAAATATGGCAAGGTAATCTTGCTAACAGCATACTGCAAGTCCCTGTTCACCTGTGGCTGTGGCTGCTAATACTGAGGGGGTCTACGGTCAAATCTGCCTTCTCCTCTGGGTTTATGAACATCCATAAACTCATGAAATGATAACGCCTGCCGGATCTCAGGTGCTAGTGACATGTACTCACCATGAAATCTCGTCACATCTGCCACTGACATGCCATTATGTGGCTGAAACTCCTGATGCTGCCCCTGTTGCTCTGCCCCTGGAGTCTGTGGTGGAGTCTCCCTAGGTAAGAAAGTAGGCTGACCTGGCCTACGCTCCTGATAGATCGGTGACGGCTGTCGAGGTGCTGATGCCAATGGCTGATCCACTGGTGTAGTCCCGCTCGTCTGACCAATCTGTATGTAATGAGGTTGTGCAGGCGTGTACTGTCTAATGGTACCCATCAACTGAGACATCATGTCCATCATATTATCATGCCTCCATCTAAACTCCTCATCTGTAATATCACCCTCTGCATGCGCCTTCCCTGGATCCCTGCGAGTCTCTGAGGAAGTCTCACGTTCCGGCATTAGGGTTGCAACACTGTTTTCACTGCTATCAGAACTGGATCTGTGAATACCAAGTACTCCTGATATTGTCTGACCTTCAGGGATAGGTGGACCTGTCCAATCCTCGTCTTTGCCTGTTCCTACGCCTCTAGCATAATGAATAGTATCTCGGCTCATGAAAAGGCAACCAAAAAGCACACTGTATTCTGAAAAAGCAACTGAAAAAGCACAGGATGGCAGGAGAACTGTGCTCTGATACCACTGTAAGAACCCTGGTGGTTCTCAGCCCGGAAACCCTACTGAAATTTGTTTGTTTTTGCAAGTTTTGTAATTTTTGTGTTTTTTGAGGTTTTTGAGAAAATCAAGAAAGCTGCGATTTTTCTAAATAATTGCTAGAAAATTCATAAAAAATAAATGTGCATAGAAATAACTCAAATCTTGCTCATAAATGGTAGGCGCATCATTTATTATCACTTCCAGAGCATATACAATGATAAATACTGAGATATGAATGAAATACAGATTTATTACATGAAAACCTGATTCTTTTGCAGCCGCCTTGTGAAGAGTGAAGAATGTACGGCCAAATGATTGAATGTTCTCCAGTCTTTGAAAATGGATGCTGAGACTCTGAAAGATCTAGTCGCCCAAGTTCCCTCTGCCAGAGATTGAAAAGGAGAGACGTATTCCTCTGAGAATGAATAGTACGGCCTGCTGGTACAACAGTACGGACTGGTACAACAGCAACAAGAAAAGTACGGCCTCAATAAATACTGCCTGATCTCTGTAAAATATACCTCTGTTAAAGTCGCCTCAATAGGTAGATGATTATTCTCTGCTATCTCTGAATAAATCGATCAATGAATCCAGTCTGTGATCTCTGTGTGAAATCACCAAGTGCAAGCTTAAACTGGTATTTCACAGCCTCAGTCTGCCAAATCTCTGAAGAGGTTTCGTTCTCCAGAAACGCTTTGTCTGCCAGAAACCCTAAGGTTTGCAAACTCCAATGCTCAGAGCAAAAAGACAAATTAGAATAACATTTCATAATGGTTCGATTTGTCCTTTCTGAGAATATATACTGCCCTCTGAGAAATTCGACCCAAGCCCCTTTTTTAATAATCATTTAATAAAAATGATTAATTAATGCGTTTTTAACTTAGGAGAAAAACATTTAATAATTGGCGCCTTATTTAATGAATAATAAATATTCATTTTATCAAATATTAATACTTTATTATAAAGTATATTAAATACTTTATAATATGGCCAATTTAATTAAATATTTAAATAATTAATAACGTGACTTTAATATAAAGTCAAAATATTAATTATTTCATTAAACCATTAAATATTCCAACATTTCTCCGTCTGACTGCCAAATTGAGGAACTAGGTCGACTCTGAGCTGAAAGGTTGAACCAGGTGCCCTACCCAAAATAGTAGCTTCCGCCTGACCTAACTTTCTAAAAATAGAAAGTTCCTGAAAATGCACTCTGGAAGATTCTGCGAAGGCCCAACCTGAAACAACAGCAATACTGGAGCTACCAACACTGAGTAACTACCTCAAATGATCCTCTGCACCCATCTGTCAGCCTACGAGGATCGAAATAATAGGCTCACTCCTCGACAACAATGTCAGCTAAAATGGGGACATTACATTTATTGCAGCCCCTACCCATTCCTAATCGGAAATGGGAGTGCATATCCATGGATTTCATCACGGGTTTACCCAAAACTCAAAGCAAGGATTGCATTTATGTAGTGGTTGACAGACTCATGAAGTTTGCATAGTTTTTCCCGATTTCAGCTACTTTCATGGCAATGCAAGTTGCTGATTTTTTTTTCAGAGAGATATTCAAGTTGCATGGGCTACCTCAGAATATAGTAAGTGATTGGGACAACAAATTTATGAGTCATTTTTGGCGGGAGTTATTCAAACTCAGTGGCATGAAGCTCACTCCGAGCACAAACTACCACCCATAGATGGATGGACAGACCAAAATAGTTAATAAATGGGTGGAGGGATACCTGAGGAACAACATTGCAGGGCAACCAAAGACATGGATCAAGTGGTTCATTTATACAAGTATTGTTATAATACTACATACCACATGTCTATATAGATGTCACCATTCATGGCACTCTATGCCTATGATGCTCCCAATTTCTTGGATTTGTTATTTGGAGATAGTAGGGTGCCCAGTGCGAAGGATTTGTTGCAAGACAACCAGGATATCATAAGATCTCTGAAGGAGAATAGACAAAAGGCTCAGAATCAACACAAACAATATGTAGATCAACACAGAGTTAAGTGTTCCTTTGAGGAGTGTGATATGGTTTATCTTATGCTGCAACCTTATAGGAAATCCACTCTAAGGAAGAGTGGCTTTGAGAAGCTTAAACCACGATACTATGGACCATTCTGAGTTTCCAAGCAGATTGGTGAGGTGACTTAGGAGCTGGAGTTATCGACAGAGAGTAGAGTTCATATGTTTCATGTATCTTGCCTCAATAAGGCATTGGGGCATAATGTTACACCGTCTACAACATTACCACCCCTAGATGAGGAGGGGAAATTGATTCTTATTCTCGAGGCTATCATTGACACCAGAGAGCGCAACTTGAGACGAAGAGTCATCAGGGAATACTTGGTTAAGTGGAAGGACTTGCCAGTTGAGGATGCAACTTGGGAGAATGAGGAGATTTTGCAGCATTTGGAGTTGAGATTGCTTAAGGACAAGCAATTTCAGGGAGGGCAGACTGTAATGTCCCCTTTCTAGCTAGTGGTTTGGGGTTAGCCTATAACTATGGTCCCTATAGGCTAGCGAGACATTTAGGGGACCCATTGAGGAGATTCAGGCTATTCAGTAGGCGTGATGTTTCATTCCAACTTATTCAGCTCAATGATCTAGCATTCGGTTGGTCGTTCAAAAGCATTTCAAGAGTTCACCATTAATACTTGCTATTTATAGTAAGTAATATCAAGCTCTGTGACCGCACATTTGCAGTTGGTAATGGTGACAGGACACTCTCGAGAGATTATTGCTAGATTTTTGCCAAAAGTTATTGAATTATTAAGTCACATTACTTTAAAAATATTTTATTATTAAAGTGACTTATTAATTTAATGTTATAAAGTTACTTTGATAAAGTACTTTATAACTTGGCCATTAATAAAGTAATAAAATGACTTTATTAAAATAATGCATTTTAAGTCACTTTATTAACATTTAAGTGAAGGGGGCATTTTTCAAGACAAAAGATAAAATATTAAATTATTGTGCAAAGTCAAGTTGGCGTGGGATTTTGAGATGGAGAAATATTAATATTTTATTTATTGAAAAGACAAAACCCTAACTTGGGCGTGTGTTTGGAGAAGGCATAAAGAGAGGAAAGAACATTGTTTTCATCATCCAAGTTATTATTTGCAAATTGAAGAGAGTTGAGCAACAGGGTTCGCAGGCATGGTGTTTCAAGCTATTTTGAGGATGATAATTGGTGTAGGGCACCTAGTGGATTTCATGCCTCCATGAGGCAATTTTTGTAATTTTTGAGTTTTGGGTGTGTTTCTTTTGTAATAAGATCTTTGTTGAGTGTTTCACATGTTTTTGAGTCATTTTTAGGTTGCTAGTAGGTTTGTGGGGTCAAGTTGTAAAATCTTGCAAAATGTTGTCAACTTTGAAATAAATTTGCCAAATTGCAAAATTGCAAAAATGAAAAATATGAAGGGTCATTGTGGGAAAAAAAGTTATTTGGTTGTTGAAACTCAAAGGGCAGTTGGGAAACTGATGCCATATGTTTAATTGGCCTTGAAAAGGCGAGACCAAGGTTGTTGGCTTGTATTTTGAAGAGAACTCAATACAAAACCCTTGTTTTTTGAAAATTCCAATGTTTTTTGCCGTTTTAGAGCATTGTACATTTTTGAAGGGAATTTTTATGACTTCTAGTTGATTGTACAGGATTGAGAATTGAATTAGCTTTCTGTTGGTTTTGGTCTCATTGAATTTCATTGAGTTTTGAAAGTTTTATCGCCATTTTACTCAAGATAGGTTTGAAGCCCTAGTTCAATAGGGTTGAAAGGAAGAAAAATGTAGAAATCTCCATTCCACCAATGAAAACTTGTCAAACTTGGTGGAATGGAGGTAGATAGGGTATATTTTGAGTGTGTGATGTTTGCAGTAGCAGGGTGCAAGTTTTGGTGAAGTTTTGATGATTCCCTAGTTGGAAAACCTCATTGTTTTGGGCAAGATTGATACCTAGAAGGTAGGGTTTGATGAAAGATCATTGGAAAAGGTTGGAAATCAGTTTGGAGAGTTTGTGCAGACTATATTAGACATGGTCAAGGTGTTGGTGAAGTGAGTTGAGGCTTGGGAGTCTTAGAACCAATAAACCCTTGGTGAAATAAGCTTAATTAGGCCGTTGTGCAAACATAGCAGCAGAGATTTGAGAGTCCTGTTCCAAAGAAACCCTAGGAGCTTTTGAGATATGTTGCAAAAGGGCGTAATGGGTATCTAAAGCTAGTTTTGGTTTGTGGGTAGGAGTTATTTTTTGAAAGTTATGGTCAAATTACGATGAATTTCTGCTCTTTTAAGCCTATTGTCAAATGTAGCAGCAAGTATTTGAAGGGTTTGTTACAAAAAAACCACCCCTACACTTTTGATATGTTTTGAAACTCCAAAAAGGGTATCTATATCAGTTTTCAAAATGTGGATTTGAGTTGTTTTTTGAAAGTTATGACAAAAACACCCTGTTTGCTATGCTACAAGCAAGATTGGAGAAATTGTGAGAAAACACTAAGTTAGAGATTTCAAGGTTGCAAGATTGTTCAAAGTGGATTGAATTGTGATTATTTGATGATCGCCACCCTGCTCTACATCAATAACCCTCGAATAGGACAATGTCTACAGGTGTGGAAGATCACCCAAGGGCAATATGAGAGAGTCTCACACAAAGATTATTACAGAACTTCATCAGTTTCCTGGAGATCATCATTTAGGGGTTTATAGAGTTTTTAGGGTATAGGGTTGAAGATTGTTGATACTCACAATTGTTGATGAAGCATTTCCACATCTGAGATTTACACTGTTGATTCTAGACTATGTCACAGGATTTGCCGAATTTTTGGCTTCAAGTTCAAAATTCAGTTAATTTTCAAAAATAGTATGAAATTTGTTAAAATTCGCCTTCAAATTCGTAAGAAAAGAGGCTAAGGTTTTCTTAGTAAAACATATGTTAAAAGAAAAAAAAAATTGCCAGTGGGTGAGCAGCAGACAACAGAAGTATTGGAGCATCACTGAGTTCTTTTGTTTCTCGCTTCTTTTCCTTTTGCTCTTCCGTTTCTCATCACTGTAGGGAAGTTTTCATGAAACTAAACAAAGTTTACGCCTTTTTCTTTTTTTCCTTTTCCCTTTCGGGGGTTATTAAGTTGCGATTATGTTTAAGATGTATTTTTTATCATTTTATTTTTTGATATTATTTTAAAGTTTTTTATTTTTATTTTTATTATAAATTATAATTAAAGTTAACATATATAATTATATTTTATAATTTTTTTTACATTATTTTTAAAAATTGTTTTAAATATATTTTCTATTTTTTATTTTTATAAATTGTGTTGTGTAATTCACAAATCTTAATTTGTATGTATATTTATTTGTGGGATAAATATCTATAATAAATATAATTTTTTAAAAATGTATATGTATATAAAATCTATTTCTTCACAACCTCTAAATATTAAACTCTCAAACTTCATAAGAGGACAATATTAAATATTATTTTATTTTATTGTTTTACTTTTATTTTTTAATAGTAACATTTAATACATTAAAATTTTAATATTTTAGTATATTTAATTGAGATTTATAATTATTAATATATAAAATTTAACAAATTTAAATTAAATTAGACAAATGTAATATTACTTATTTTGATAATTTTGTGTATATATTATTTATATTGTAAAAAATCAAATTTATATAAGACGAATTTGATGTCGAATTTTTTTTGAATTTTTTACCCTTGTCGAATTTCATCCAAATTTAATTGTTGCCGAATTTGAATTCGAACCTTGTGACTTAGATTCCGGTATGGATTTTATGTATTTCCTGAAGCATTAATAAAATCTGGTTATTTAACTTCTTGCAACTGTTTGAAAATTGGTTTATTTGCAAAAATCTATGTTTTGTATTCCCTGGTTAAACCCAGATCAGAGGGGGTTATTGCAAATTTCCTTTTCCCTCCTAAAATTCCCTCAAAATGTGTTTAAAACACTTTAAATTAATTATTACATCAGCCCTTATGATGTCCCATTTAGACAACCACTCCATTAAAATAACAATATTTGAATTATCCCTATAAAATAAAGTTATTGGGCCCAATTTAACATATTATTATAATATTTCCTTAAGTAAATTATTTTGAAAAGGGGACATGATAATGTGTCCTCAAAATTGCTTATCCTCAAGAAATGCAAATCCAATAGTTTTGAATCTTCTTGAATGATAATCTCTATTAGATCCCAAATCATCCTTCAGAATTTGTATGTCCATCTACCTAGTTTATTTGACAGTGGGATGACTTCATTTTCCTTTTGTGATGCAAGATTGATAAGATCCACACATATAATAATGGAAATAATATAATTAATAAGATAGATCTCACCCAACACAAGAGATGTTTGTGGGCCAAGATGCCCTAATATCCAATACATGCAAAAATAGAATAAACCCTTGAAGTAGGGTAACACCATACAATACTCCTTATAGAAGAAGTCATTCGATGCTATATCTCCAAGAGATCCCAAGTACAATATCATAAGATTCATAACACACACCTTATTACCATGATAATCCCCTTTTTTATATAAACTTCCTCCTAATAATACAATTAACGGGTAATCCTAATGAAGACCTACTCATAACCTGATATAATTAATTACACAAGTTGTCCACATATCCCAATATAACTAACTTAAGGGATGTGTGCTGCATGTTGGCATCTCCATCCACCTAGATACGTTATAATATCATATCCTTAGATACATAACAAAGATCCTCAAGTCGCTCTTCTTACTGATCAGCAATCTCCTGCAAAGCTTTTGCAAACTACTTAGATCTGTCTTAACTTCATTCTTTGTTTTGTTCCTGAAATTTCAAGCTTAAATAGTGGCTGCCTTATGTCAAAATGAGCTCACTACCATGCTTTCACTGCAATACTCTGATACAACTAGGAGCTGAAAATTTTGCACCAAAAGATAATTCTACAAAAATGTTTATCAAACTTCTTTTATCAAAGTTCTTACCTTCTTCTACTGCTTTAGATGTTTCTGAGAGATTTGCACTAACACAACCATTTATGTGTCTTACTAAAACATTCATTCCATCTGCAGGTCAATCAACATGGTTATTCTGAAAATCAATCACATACAATAATGACTTTTGGAAGATTGAGAGGTAGTTCTTGAACTGGAATTTTTTTTTCCATTTTGGACTCTTTGCATTCAACAAGTAATGCTTGTTCCTCCTTGACGTCCTTAAGACAAATATTTTGCTAGCATACAAAATTTTTAGAAGTCAATAAAACATATATTTTTGTTAACCGATCTTTATCTTCAACTTGCACGGTGGATCTCTTCTATTCCTGCTCAATGGTCTATTCTTTAACAATGTCTTGTGGCTTTGGTTTTGATTGTTCTCCTTGTTTCCTGATTTCTTCCTTAGCAACCTCTTGTGACTTTGGTTTTGACCTTTCTTCTTTCTTATTCAACAATGAAAGCTAAGACATGAAGGAAGAGCATTTATTTCTAGAACAATGAAAGACTATAACTGCAACCATTTCCCATCAGAATTCACATTCTTTCAGAAAAACTTTTGATTGGGCTCTTGAGAAACTGTTATAATAAATAATCTAAACAATTATCAAACATGTAAATTCCAACAAGAACAGGAGAACTTTCTATCTAATTACCTTTCCAGGCCTTATACCCTCTTGTTGCATCCTGCTAAACAGCTTGGCAGCATCTTGGAAATGCCCTGCAAAAGTATGAAGAAACTCAGTATTCCAATCATAGATTGTGTAGTAAGGGCTGCCTGATAGAACATGGGTAGCAACAATTCCAATTTTAATCTTAAGAACAATAAATAAAAAATTCATAAAACAAAGTTGAGACACAAAAGTAAAGGCTCTTGATTGCAAACCATATGCATAGTACGAAATAGCTGTTCCACAAAACAAGACATGTTCTTGCATATTTATAATTAACTACAGTTTTGCTAGACCTTTAAAAGTTCTAAATGAAATTTTTTCTTCCTTTCTTTAAATGCATCTTATAGGACTTTAAAGAAGAAAACACACACATAAGTCCAACAACAGGGTTACAACGAAAGTTTTCCTAAAATGACCAGCAAAGAAAATATCTAAGACTGCGCCCTAATAGTCATTCAAACAACATCTTTATGGAAACACTTGAGTTTAACTTTGACAAGCAAGCACAAGTCCTTGAGTTGCCTCAACCCAATTACTCTAATAGATTTACAATGCCAGATTTCTCAGTCTTCCTAGTATACAGATACAAGTAAGAGAATCAATGCTTCTGCATTTGGATTCTTGGAATGTCTCTTTTTATAGCAATCCAGACAGAAAATTATTATGCATTGTGTGTTTTACCTACTTTGCTTCTATTGATTTTGTATCATTAGAGATATTCATTCATATGAATATTTGAAATGTGGCTGTGTGCAAGTTTTAACATGAGTATTGCAAAAAATCTCTGTAGTAGTCCTAAAACAGGCAGCTTCCAGAATTTAAGGAACTATTTTCACAGAATACCAATCTGAAAACAAACATTATGCTAATGTTTGTAAAGGTACATTTCTGGAAAAATATAGTTCTTCAGAAAAGCCCTTAATAATTTTCCGTACGAATATGAACGAATTTTAAACAAAACTTTCAAATTCGGGAATATTCGAACTTCATCCTTGATATTCGCCGAACCTTGTGACACAGGTTATGGTTATTACATGTCTTGTTAATGTGGCGAGTTGCAACCAACTATGAGTCAATAATTGACATTTTCATCTTTTTATTCATTTCCAATGGAATCCTTTCTTTCTAGTATACCTTAACTAAATATTATCCCTATCAATTGTAATGTCCTCTTCTCGAGCATGACTTTTTCTATTGACCGTTGGCCTATTCTGGAGACCCGTAGGCTTCTCGGGGGTGAAATTAGGGTTTCTTGGTTGGAGGTTTCTTTTGCTCGCGGATTGGTGATTGAACTGCGGATTCCTTTTGGGTTTTTCGTGAGCTTCGTGGTGATGTGTTTTTCTTGGCATTCCGAGCACCTTCATGAATTTACTATTTTTAGTAAATTCTATTTCTGGCAGTGGTCCTGTTGGCTTCGACACGGTTGGCTCTCATCTCAGTCAATTCAGTTGGTTTGATCAATCTTGACCTTGGGAAGCATTCTTGGTGAGATATCCAATTGATTTTAAAATGTTATATTTTAAAGTTATATTTTATTATTGTGACCCCTTGGCCTAGTGAAGCAACTTTAAGTTGTTCTTAAAAAGGGGGACTTTGAGGGGTAGCGCCTCATGAAGAAATTTCTCTATTTTCTAAAGTTCAAAAAACACATGCTTGAAATGGATGAAATATACCGAGCCAATTTTTTTTTTAATTTTTTCAAATTACAATCAGCAATGCAACACACATCCGTTAGGGTTAGCACTTAAACCAAAACGATGCGGAATTCAACTCTAACCAAGAATGCGCCGAATGACGACGAGCATATGGTCAGAGGATCTCAATGCAATGCGGAAATAAGAACTCTAACCCAGAATGCGCCGGAGGACAACGAGCATATGGTCAGAGGAGCCCTATCATCTAATATGCTGAAAGTAAACTCAACACCCAGAATGTGCTTTCAAACCCGAAGTGGGAATGGAGCTACCATAGGGCGGAGATGTAAGATATTACAATGCAATTCAAAGTAAACAGGCGGCAAGCCAGCCTCTTCCACTTATTCAGTGGGCAATTACAAAGCATGAAAACAAGATTAGAAGAGATGCTGACAGTACTACTATGCAACTTACAATATATTGAAGAATGCCTGCAAGATCAAGGATTAGAGCTCCACAAAGTGCTGCTATAGTAAGTATGTCATCCACTAGATCAAATATGACTTTCTAACACCCACCCTTCACTCATACACAATTTTCTCAAGTCTGATATGACAGACCAACAACATGAATATTAGAACCAGCAACATAGACTCTTATCAAAATGCTCATAACTCACTCATTTCTAACCCAATTGACGTGAAATCAAATGCAAAGCACCCTTAGAAGGATGGCGGCCAAGCTTGGACAAGAAAACCCCCACTAAAATCCCTTAATAATTTCTGACACAAATCCCAAGGAAAACATAATGGTACGGCTGCAAGGAGGGGGGACTTGGCTCTAAAAAATTAAAGACTTCATCATAAATTCCCAAACTTCTCATAAAGGGGCGCCCTCAACTAGCAATTGCATGGGTAGACTACCCAGAACCAGAATAAATTCATACCAAGACTTATGAGGTAAAACTCCAATCTGCAACACAAACTAGCTACTCCAGATTTTTTTTATTATTTTGCAAATATAAGGATTACAATGAAGAGACAACAGCTACAAAGCAAACTCACTACAAAATCACTCAAAAGCAAGCAAACCTCTCCACTAGGTGCTATCTCACAAGTACGAAGTTGAGCCAAGCTAGGAGGCATTCATTCCTCGAAGCAGTCGAACACCATTTCGGTAGCTTAACATTACTCAAGATATCCCATGATCCAAATGAAGACCCAAGACCTCCTTTTATAACTGTGTGAAGACTCTCCAAAAGCTTCTAGAAACCCTAACTTTTCAAATTTGAAATAACTCCTTTTCCCTCCAAAGATGGCGTCCCTTTTTCTTCAAGGTAATTTTGACTTTAATTTAAAATAAACTCCTCCACAAGATAGGTGTCCATTTCCAAGCATTGTTTTTTGAGCCTTAGAAAAATATAAAATATCCCCATGAGGCGCCACCCCTCAAAAACCACTTTTTAAAACAACTTAAGTTCAATCACTAGGCTAAGGGGGGGTCAACAACAAAACTATAACATTAAAACATGACTTTATTAAAATAATTTGAACTTATCTCTCCAATTGTGCTCCCAAGCCAAAAATGAATAAGCCAACTGAACAATATGAAGTAGAAAGCCAACCGTGCCGAAACCAACAAGACCACTGCCAGAAATAGAATTTACTAAAAATAGTAAATTCCCGAAGGTGCTCGGAATACCAAGAAAATAACATCACCGCGAAGCCCACAAAAAACCCAGAAGGAATCTACTGTTCAATCACCAATTTGCGAGCAAAAGAAACCTCCAACCAAGAAACCCTAATTTCACCCCCGAGAAGCCTACGGGTCTCCAGAATAGGCCAGCGGTCAATAGAAAAAGTCATGCTCGAGAAGGGAACATTACAGTCCGCCCTCCCCAAGATTGCTTGCCCTCAAGCAATTGCAAGCCTGGGTGCTGCAAAATCTCATCATTCTCCCAAGTTGCATCCTCCATAGGCAAGTTCTTCCACTTTACCAAATACTCTCTGATTGTTTTTTTTCTCAAAGAACGTTCTCTGGAATCAAGAATCTCTTCTGGAATCAAAACCAACTGTCCTTCTTCATCCAAAGGTGGCAACTGTGATGAAGCAATAACATTGTGTCCAAGTGCCTTCTTGAGGCGAGACACGTGGAAGACATTGTGCACTTTGCTACTCGAAGGTAGCTCCAACTCATATGCTACTGCTCCCACCTTTTTGATAACCTTGAACGGCCCATAGAAGCGAGGTTTGAGCTTCTCAGCTCCACTCTTCTTGAGAGTAGACTGTCTGTAAGGTTGTAGTCGAAGATAAACCATATCTCCAACCTCAAAAGAGCGCTCCACACGTCGCTGATCAGCGTACATCTTCTGCTGATTCTGTGCAATCTGAAGATTGTTCTTCAATGATTTCAAGATATCTTGACTTTGCTGTAACAAATCCTTGGCTTGAGGGGCTTTGCTATCACTAAACACCAAATCAGCAAAGCTCTGAGCCTCATAACCATAAAGAGTCATGAAAGGTGACATCCTTATTGACATGTGAAAAGAAGAGTTGTAACAATACTCGCCTATGTGAAGCCATTTCACCATGCTCTTTGCTGTTCTGAAACATAGTTCCTCAAATAACCTTCCAACCACTTGTTCACTATCTCTGTTTGTTCGTCAGTTTGAGGGTGATAGCTAGTGCTTGGGGTAAGCACTGTACCACTCATCCTAAAGACCTTTTGCCAAAAAGTGCTTAGGAACTTGCTGTCCCTATCAATCACAATGTTTTTTGGAAACCCGTGTAATCTAAACACCTCATGAAAAAACAGATCTGCAACTTGAGCTGCTGAAAAAGAGCTAGTAATGGCAAAGAAATGAGCAAATTTTGTTAATCTATCCACTACAACATAGATACAGTCTTTCCCTTGGACCTTGGGCAACCCAGTGATGAAGTCCATTGATATGCTTTCCCATTTTTGATTGGGAATGGGAAGAGGTTGCAATAGACCAGCTAGTAGAGTATGCTCATTCTTGTTCATTTGACATGTGGGACACTCCTGAATGTAGCATTGAACTTCCCCTTTCAGCCCTTTCCAAGAAAATATTTCCCGAATCTGCCTATAGGTCTTGAAGAACCCCTGATGACCAGCAAGTGGAATGTCATGAAATGTCAACAAAATCTTCTTTTTGAGCTTGGAATCAGCCACCAAAAAGATTCTACCCTTGTAGTGTATTAGCCCTTCAACCACCTTGTACCTTTCATCATGAAAAGTGACCTCAATGATGCTGGTTGCAAACTGATTTTTGGCATAATCAGCAAGCAACAGGTTCTTCCAATCAGCAGTAAGCTCACATAATGAGCTCAAATGAGGTTTTCTGGATAAAGCATCAGCCACTATGTTGTTTTTTCCCTTGACATACTCAATGTCAAAATCGTAAGCTTGAAGCTTACTCACCCACTTTTGTTGCCTCTTGTTCAAATCTTTCTGATGCATGAAGTGCTTGAGACTATTGTGATCAAGCTTGACCACAAACTTGCTCCCCACCAAGTACTGTCTGAATTTAGCTAATGCATGCATAATGGCAAGCATTTCCTTATCATAGATGGAGTAGGCCCTTTCAACACCTCTCAATTTTCTGCTCTCAAACACAATGGGATGTTTGTCTTGCATCAAAACAGCCCCAACACCTTCACCAGATGCATCACACTGTAGCTCAAAAGGCTTGGAAAAATCTGGGATAGCTAAAATCGGACAAGAGCTCATGATCCTCTTAAACTTATCAAAAGTAGTTTGAGCCTTTTTTGACCAACAAAAAGCTCCCTTTTTCGTGAGGTCAGTAAGAGGAGCAGCATTCTGTGAGTAACCCTTCACAAACCTTCTGTAAAATCCACAAAGGCCCAAGAACCCTTTCAAGTGAGTCAAGTTCTCAGGAGGTGGCCAATCAACAATTGCCTTGATCTTTTCTGGGTCAACCTTCACTCCTTCAGCACTGATTATGTGACCAAGGTAAAGTAGCTCCTTCATTCCAAATTCACATTTGGATTCTTTGGCAAACAAACTCTCAGACTCAAGAATGCTGAGCACTTCCTCCAAGTGCTTGAGATGTTCTTCCCAAGTCTTGCTGAAAATCAGAATGTCAGCCCAAATGGCATGACTAGGAACTCGAAGTGACCATAGTGACATCTGAAAGCTGTCTTCTCAACATCAGATCCTCTCATCCGAATCTGATAGTAGCCCGACCTCAAATCTATTTTCGAAAAGAACTTGGCTCCATGTAGCTCATCAATGAGCTCATCTATTCTCGGAATGGGGTATCGATTTTTGATGGTGCTTTGATTCAAAGCATGATAATCTACACACATGCAAATGCTACCATCCTTTTTCTTCACAGGAACAACTGTTGAAGCAAAGGGACTCTTACTTGGACGAATGAAGCCCATCTCCAAGAATTCCCTAATGTTCTTTTCAATCTCATCCTTTTGCTTCTTAGGGTACCGATATGGAGTTGTGATAATTGGCTTAGCTCCTTCCTTGAGCTCTATGACATGTTCTGAACCCCGTTCAGGGGGTGGCCCATGAGGCAAATCAGCAAACACCTTCCTCTTCTTGGTGAGCAGAGACTGAATATCAGGAGGGTAGTCTCTCTTTGTTTCAACCGAACTAGCAGGAAGGACCATGCACTCCACAGCCCATTCAACTTGATCTTGCCTAATCAGCCTTGCCATTCTCTTGAATGACACAATTCGAGGACCACCATTAGACATCCCTCTGAGCACCACCTTGTTTCCATCAGATTGAAACTTAAGCTCCATAGTTTGCAGATTTAGGGAGATCTCTCCAAGTGAACGCAACCATTGAATGCCTAGGACGACATCCGTATCTCCAATGCTAACCACATAGAAGTCATCCTTGACTTCATAGTTGCCCAATTGCATGGACATGTTTGAAATCTTCTTGGTGCATGAGATGTGAAACCCATCAGCAACCATAACTCTGAAGCCTTCAAAATCTTCTGTTTGCAGCCCTTTCTTTGCCACCACAACTTCATCAATGAAGTTATGTGTTGCCCCAGTGTCAATCAAAGCAACTATTCGCTGCCCTTTAATCATCCCTCGAACTTTGAAGGACTCATTCTTTTGAAAGCTCGAAAGTTGAGCCAATGTACCTCCACTTCCCTTTTCGCCTTCGGACTCTTCTGGAGCTCTTTCTACTTCGTTGTCCTCAAAATCAGACTACTGATCTGAAAAATCAGAATTGCTTTCTTCAGCTGAATAGTATTCAATTTGATGAAATTTGACTCCTTTTGGGCAAACATGATCTTGGGACCGTTTTTCCCTACAACGGAAACATAACCCCTTTTTTCGGAGTTCATTGAGAGTCTCTGAATCCAATCTTGTGACATGAGGTTTATGTTGTTTGAACTCCTTATGATGAGGTCTTTGATGAGGTCTTTTTCCTCTATCCCCTTTGTGAAATGATGGCTTGGATTGAAACTTTGCTTTGGGAGCAACCCACTCCATGTTTCTTGCTTTCTTCATTGCCTCCTGTTGTAATGTCCCCATTTTTGCGAGCATCAGAGTTCGGTGGATTTAGCCTATTTTTAGCCCTCGTAGGCTAATATGCATGGTTAGAGGGTCTCTTGATGGAGCTTGGCTCAGTTTCAGATTTGTCAGTACTTGATCAGTTGGCTTTCGTTCGGGCTCGTTCGGACACTTCTAGCCTGAGTTGCTATTTTTAGCAGTATTCAGCACTCAGCGTGGAACCCCTGCTATTTTTAGCAGTATGGATTGATAGCGTTCAGAATCACTTCCTCAGTCGACAGCTTTAGACGGCTCGTGCATCAGATGAATAATGAGAGAGATATTAATATTTAATTGAATTAATTAAATATTAATTAATTGGAGTTTATAATATAAAGTTATAATATTTTATTATAACTTAAGTGATTTTTGCTGAAGGGGTCGCCATCATTGAAGGGGCCACTTTTAATTATATTTTATAATTAAAAGTGCTTTCGAAAACTATTGAAAAATTAAAAAGAAAAGTTCGAATTTATTTAAATGAAACCTAATTGAGAAAATTCGAACTCTTGAGGAGATATAAGGGTTTCATTGGGTTTTGAGCTCATTATGTTATGAAATCAATTTTTGATCAAGTCTTCTTCAGAGAACGAAGCCAAGGGTTTCAGTTTCTATAGGCATTGGAGAACGAGCCATCTTCAGTGTTGCAGTTCAGAGGCTGTGAAATATCAGCTGATCTATTGCATTCAGAGGGATATCTTCATTCAGAAGTTATCATAGAACGTTCACAGAGTTTTCTTTCAGCTTGCTGCAATAATCAGGTTTTCATCAAAATACTGTTGCTTTTTTAATTGCATGTTATTGGATTTCATTTGTAATCATTCCAGAGGATTAATAAATAGACTGGCATC
The DNA here is from genome assembly GCA_007258455.2 of Sequoia sempervirens. NCBI lineage: Eukaryota > Viridiplantae > Streptophyta > Pinopsida > Cupressales > Cupressaceae > Sequoia > Sequoia sempervirens. Next base: position 207,040,458 of record VDFB02193867.1, on the reverse strand, counting down.
AGCATTTTCAAAAGATTCTATCATTTCCGATGTTGCATTATTATATATAAATTTATTTAGCATTTTCTTTCAAAAAACGCAAAAACGAGAAAAAAACAATCAAAGCAGTCAGTTTTCAAGTTAGCGGAAACAGGGGTTTCTACAGTGGTATCAGAGCTTGAATCCTGCCATCCTGTGTGGGAAATTAAAATTTCAGAAGCAGAAAAAAGGAAAACTCTCAGAATTTGGGGTTGTTGAATCATTCAGAGTTTATGAATTTTGAGGAAATTGCAGCTATTTTTAAGGAATGATATTATAAGTAAAATCGTATTTAATAGAGGCGTATTTCTGTAAAGAAACAAGAGACAAATTAATCGAGGCAGATATTACTTCAGATCAGACAAAGACAAAGCAAAGACAAGCGGCGTTGCAATATAAGCAAGAGTCCAGAAGCGAATAGAGACAAAAGCTAGTTTGGAGAAATTCGATAAGCTTTAATATTCTAAAGCATCGAATATTGTGGGAAGCATATCATTAAAGAACAACTACATAAACTGCCTCCAGATATAAAAATAATGAAAATCGTGGCCATTCGTTGAAGGAAACTGTTTGAGTTTTTATGTGTGCAGATTGACTGGATAATAAGACAAGGTTTGACACGTCTTTAGATAAAGACGTAGGATACAAGGATATTTGTGGGAGCTGCAAATAATAATTTGTCGCCAAAGAGAGTATTATCCTGTCGGGAGCTGCTTCGGGAAAGACAAGCTCATCGCATCAAACAAGATAAGTCAAATTTTTATAAACGGGAGGACATAGGAGCCCGATAAATTCAGTTAAGGCGTCTGGAGTTCTATCGAGCCACCTGGGAAATAAGCGTAGCTACCTAAGACAAATCTGAGTTAATCTCCTGCCACCAGCCAAAAAAAAAGAAGAAGAAAATAAGAGACGAATTTAGAAGCCGACAAAAGAAAAAGGTGATTCGTTGTTTTATTTTTCGGGTCCTGCTTGCGAGCCAACGCAAGCTGAAGGAGAATATCTGATAAAGTCGAAAATAGAAGACCCGATAATTATTTAAGGAGGTCGTTTTTCATATTTAAAAGAGACGCCTGAATTTTTGTTACCGCCACTAGCTGAATAAAACAAACATTGAAGGAAATTTCAAAAGCCGTCTTTTTTTCTTGAGGGAAGAATCATGGCATTCAGGAGGTCGGATATTTGAAGGGGCCAATATTATTTCTGAAGGAGTCGTAATTTTTTATCTTAGTCTTTTTCTCCAGCCGCCAAGACAAACTAAGGAAAATTGCGAATTAATCAGGTGAATAGATCTGACGTGGTGGTCATAATAGGTTCAAAGGAGTCAAACAGGCCCGACTAAAGACAAGTCTTGAATATAATTATTGGGAGGCTCTATTGAAATATGCATCTGTTGTAGAAGTCGCAGATCCTCTGGCAAGCTCGAGGGAAATTTTGAGAGACCATTCAAAGGCAATCTTGGGGTACTCATGCTATCATTAGGAAATCTCAGTGCAGCTTGGTGAAGGCAGAAATAGGCATTTCTAAAGGAAGGTGATTGACCCAGCAAGGCCGGCATCACTGAATAAAATAGTCACCTCCAGGTTTCAGTCATTTGTTAGAGTCTCTGCATTTCAGAATTAATTTACAGCATTGTATTAAGTTATTAACACTAGTCTCATTCGGATGCCATCATTGTTGTTTCATTGTCCCTCTTTGAGAGTGAACTGATTAATTGCATAAGTTTACAGTCATCTGTTAGTTGGGGACTGTAGTAACGCATTGTTATGCATCATAATTGCAATTACTGTCCATTGACAAGTTTAGAAGTCCTGCATGCATGGTTACATCATTTAAATCAAGGAGAACACATCAGAAAACACTAAACTTGCTGATAGCAGGTCAAACGCAAACTGTTTGACAGAACTCCAGGGCAGCAAACTGATAAAAGTTACATCATAACCAGTAAGGAACAGTACAGTGAAGGCCTGAAATCAAGTCAGTTGATTGGGTTTTCAGTTTGGCAGTGAAAATGGGCGTCATAAAAACATTGTCCAGAAATAAACAGGTATTCAAAGAACTTGAACAATCCCAATACAAGCTCAATCGTGAGTTGTTGCATGTAGAACGGGTGCTTTCAGAGCTTGGACAGTCTAAAGGATCCAATTCACTTCCTATCATCAAAGGTCCGACATCGCAAAACAAAATGAAGTTGTGTTCCTATTGCGGAAAGCCGTACGACTCAAACCATGATTGCCCTTTGAGACCTAAGGGCAAAGCGCATAGAATAATGTGGGCTCCCTATGAGGATTCAAAACCTAAAAAAACCAACCAGCAAAGTAATCGTGAAGAATCTAAATCTGAACATGATGTCTTCTCAAGTGAGGTGTCAAGAAGCCTCTACAATGAGTTTTCAACAGTTGGTGACCAGTATACAACTGATCCTAGGGAAGCTACACCTAACAGTCCTGATTTTCATGACAGCGATGATGAAACTTTGCATGAGTATGAGACAACAGTGTTTTCACATGTGCAAAATGATCCTATTAAATTGTCACATGAAAGTACTCCGGAATTGAGTACTAATGATGCATTGTATGTAGAGGATTCATGTCAAGGTGAATCTGATTTTTCAGATCAGACCTTTGAAAACAAGCTAGAAGGTTCATATGTTGATATGGAATCCCAGGATCATGCTTTGGATGGGCATGCAGTTACTTTGGGAGTAGAAGTGTGTGAAGATACTGTCATACCAGCAACTTCTACTTTATCAGTTGAGCCACCCTTTGAGGTGCATAGCAGCAGTACCTTAGATGTTGAGGTGTGCATGGATGAAAGCACACATGATGCTGCTTATCATGAGGAGAGTGAGGACGAATCAGCCTCATATCATAGTGCATATTGTGAACCGGAAAACTTGTATGGGGGTCATAAGCTACAAAGTTCTCACCATTTGGTTGGGCAACTAAAAGTGAATGACAATATGATTGCCACAACCATTGAGCATTTTGATGTTGCTCGTCAGATGTTGGCTACCTATGGTTGGAGTACTCCTTTGACAGATGAGCACGGTGATAGTGGTTTTTCCCTTGCAGAGATACATGCACTTCGAGAAGCAATTGGAATGATGAAACAAAATTACCTAAAACTACTTGCAGACAGGGATTTTCTTCTCGAGTGGGATTGCATTTGTTATGATGCATTGCAGAGGAAGGAGGAGCAGGTTGATGAGCTCACTCATGAGCTTGAGGTGACTATGGACTCGTTGGAGAGTGCTCAGTTGGCCCTTCAAGAGTCACAGTCACGGTTGGAGGAGTTGACCGTGGAGTTGAGTTTGGCACAGTCTCCACCAGCTGCAGATACAGTACAGTTATATACAGAGGCAGTTGATGAGGATCTTATATCCACGAGTTGTAGTGAGGATGTGGTTACATCTATCACAGATATTGGTGCAGTCAATTCAGATGGGATGAGTGTTTTGGTTGAGAGCTCTTGTGATGAGATAGTTGATTTTTCCGAGAGTTGTGTGACAGATCACGTCACTACTTCATCGTCGTCACAGGAGATATGTGGGACATCATCCAGTATGGAGATTTGTACTTATGCTAATTTGTTTCCCCAGGACTATGATGGACAGCCATTGACAGAGGTGGGAGCATTTTATCTTGATTGCATCGTGAGGAGTGTTTATCACTTCTCCTTTGGTCCACACACGGAGGATTTGATGATGCATCGGTGTGGATTGGCCCAGGAGTTATACCATCCGTTGTGGGATGGGTATTCACCATCTTCAGAAGATGGGATTAGAGGCTGCAAGCGTCCGATTCAGCTGTTTGCGGGGGATCACTTGCAGGGACAGCTATCAGTTTTACATCATGCCGATATGTATCCAACTGGGTTTGCTACTTCTATGTCACAAGGTTTTCTTATGGGTACATGGTTACAGGATGACTACGGTGTCAGTTGGCATGATGGCTTGGTCAGTTATCACATTCATGAGGGTTTAGCAGAGGACAGGGAGAGATTCAGTGTAGCAGATGCTTCTAGAAGTTCTTTTCTCCGCATGACAGATGGATGTGAATTCAGATTGTATTGGGATCCAGGTGGTGACAGTTTTGGCACTGAGTATTGGATGGGTCCCATTGTGTTACTTCACCACTCACAACATGGTGAAGTTGGAGGCAGTAGAGCGCAGTGGCAGCCTGAGGATGACAGACACGACAGACTTTCACTATGGGTTTGGGATCCAGGATAGCTTGCGCAGTTGTGTTTTTGTTGATGCTACAGGAGACAGTTAGTGATGTGTGGGACACTTCACAGTTCTTATTTTGGGCCTTCCGAGGAGTTGGGTTTCTTTGCAGTAGAGATTGCTTGAGGACAAGCAATTTCAGGGAGGGCGGACTGTAATGTCCCCATTTTTGCGAGCATCAGAGTTCGGTGGATTTAGCCTATTTTTAGCCCTCGTAGGCTAATATGCATGGTTAGAGGGTCTCTTGATGGAGCTTGGCTCAGTTTCAGATTTGTCAGTACTTAATCAGTTTGGCTTTCATTCGCTCGTTCGACACTAGCCTGAGTTGCTATTTTTAGCAGATTCAGACTCAGCGTGGAACCTGCTATTTTTAGCAGTACGGATTGATAGCGTTCAGAATCACTTCCTCAGTCGACAACTTCAGACGGCTCGTGCATCAGATGAATAATGAGAGATATTAATATTTAATTGAATTAATTAAATATTAATTAATTGGAGTTTATAATATAAAGTTATAATATTTTATTATAACTTAAGTGATTTTTGTTGAAGGGGTCGCCATCATTGAAGGGGCCACTTTTAATTATATTTTATAATTAAAAGTGCTTTCGAAAACTATTGAAAAATTAAAAAAAAAAGTTCGAATTTATTTAAATGAAACCTAATTGAGAAAATTCGAACTCTTGAGGAGATATAAGGGTTTCATTGGGTTTTGAGCTCATTATGTTATGAAATCAATTTTTGATCAAGTCTTCTTCAGAGAACGAAGCCAAGGGTTTCAGTTTCTACAGGCATTGGAGAACGAGCCATCTTCAGTGTTGCAGTTCAGAGGCTGTGAAATATCAGCTGATCTATTGCATTCACAGGGATATCTTCATTCAGAAGTTATCACAGAACGTTCACAGAGTTTTCTTTCAGCTTGCTGCAATAATTAGGTTTTCATCAAAATACTGTTGCTTTTTTAATTGCATGTTATTGAATCTCATTTGTAATCATTCCAGAGGATTAATAAATAGACTGGCATCAGCATTTTCAATAGATTCTATCATTTCCGATGTTGCATTATTATATATAAATTTATTCAGCATTTTCTTTCAAAAAACGCAAAAACGAGAAAAAAACAATCAAAGCAGTCAGTTTTCAAGTTAACGGAAACAGGGGTTTCTACACCTGTAGGGAGGGTGGATCAAAAGCTTTAATCCAACCCTTGAGTGGCTCCATCAATCCTTCACTGAATACGATCACTAATTGTCTCTCCGTGATTCCGGTGACCATTACTGAAAGTCGGCTATGTAGGCATCAACTGTGCCACCCCTCAAAGACCAGTTTTTAAAACAACTTAAGTTCAATCACTAGGCTAAGGGGGGGTCAACAACAAAATATAACATTAAAACATGACTTTATTAAAATAATTCGAACTTATCTCTCCAATTGTGCCCCCAAGCCAAAAATGAATAAGTCAACTGAACAGTCTGAAGTAGAAAGCCAACCGTGCCGAAACCAACAGGACCACTACCAGAAATAGAATTTACTAAAAATAGTAAATTCCATAAGGTGTTTGGAATACCAAGAAAATTACATCACTGCGAAGCCCACAAAAAACCCAGAAGGAATCCGCAGTTCAATCACTAATCCACAAGCAAAAGAAACCTCCAACCAAGAAACCCTAATTTCACCCCCGAGAAGCCTACGGGTCTCCAGAATAGGCCAACGGTCAATAGAAAAAGTTATGCTTGAGAAGGGGACATTACAATGGACGCCTATCTTGGAGGAGTTTATTTTAAATTAAAGTCAAAATTAGCTTGAAGGAAAAGGGACGCCATCTTTGGAGGGAAGAGGTGATATTTCAAATTTGAAAAGTTAGGGTTTCTAGAAGCTTCTGGAGAGTCTTCACAGAGTTATAAAAAAAGGTCTTGGGTCCTCATTTGAGTATCGGATATCTTGAGTAATGTTATGCTGCCGAAATGGTGTTGGACTACTTCGAGGAATGAATGCCTCCTAGCTTGGCTTGACTTCGTGCTTGTAAGATAGCACCTAGTGGAGAGGTTTGCTTGTTGATGAGTGAATTTTGTAGTGAGGATTGCTTGTAGCACTTGGGTTTTGCATATGTAGTTCTGTTTCTTGCATTTTAGTAATTTTCTGGAGTTGCTGATTATCTTGGCTGTAAGTGAGTTTCGATTGCAGATTTGAAAATAAAAATTATCTCCTTATGGGTATTGTCTCATTGCATTTATCTGTCAAGGGCGAACTGCTTTGGCAAGTTTCAGATTTTATGATGAAGAACTGAATTTTATAGGAAGAAATCGCCCCTCCTTGAGGGCCGTACCATTCTGTCCTTGCTTGGGATTTGTGCAAAAAAAGATACAACAGTTTAGGTCTTTTTTTTGGTTCTTACTTGGGCGCCTTTGTCTTAGGGAGCTAATGCATTTCGTTTGGGGTCGTTTGGTTGAAAATTGAGGGAGTTGTGATCATTTCAATTGGATTCTGTGTTGCTGGTTATTAGTTTCAGACCTTGGTTCAGTCATATCAGTTTGCATTTAGGCTGTCATTTGAGTTGAGTTGATGTTAGGGAGTCATGATAAGCATTGTGGAAGACACATTTACTATTGCAATGATTTGAAGAGCTTTAATACTTCATCTTGAGGGCATTCTACATCTTATTGTAAGCTAAACAGTAGTATTGTCAACATTTCTTCTCATCATTCTCATCATGCTTTGTAATACCCACTGAATAAGTGGAAGAGGCTGGCTTGCCGCCTATTTACAGTTGATTTGCATTGTAGTTTCTTAGCATCTCCGCCCTATGGTAGCTCCATTCCCACTCCGGGATTGAAAGCACATTCTAGGTGTTGAGTTTATTTTCAGCACTTGTAGTTGGTAGGGATCCTCTGACCATATGTTCGTCCATCTCGGGCAGATTCTTGGTTAGAGTTAATCTTTCAGCATTGCATTGAGATCCTCTGACCATATGCTCGCCGTTATCTGGCGCATTCTTGGTTAGAGTTGAATTCTGCATCACTTTGGTTTTTAAGTGCTAACCCTAACGGGTGTATGTTGTTGGAATTGCATTCAAAAATCGAAAAAAATTGGTTCGGTATATTTCATCAACCTAGAGATGTTCCAAGGACGCTTTGGTCCCTAAGTATGTAATTAGGTGGCCAGGTGCTTTGAAATATGCTAACCAATTTTTTTGAAAGATTTACACAACATAAACCAGCATTAGCCAACTTGATTAGCGTTAGCTCCAAATTGAAATCCAGGTTGAAAAGATCTCAACGCCAAGAATGCACACTCAATCCCAAGGAAGGAGAGGTGTTGTCATATGGCGGAGAAACTACAATACAATAACTTGAAATGAAGCAAACTCAACATCAAGAATGTGCATTAGAGATCCCACTGAGGGCGAGGTGCTAACATATGACGAAGTTATTAATTAAAAACTGAAACAATAGGTGGATAACCAGCCATGGAAATTACAACTATCTAATTCATCCGTTGCGGCGAGCATCCACTGGAGAGTGGGGATTCACCACTTGAGAGTGGGTACAAAGAGATATCTAATGTTTATTTTCTCCACACTGGCGGTAAACCATCCAGGGGTAATTAAATATGAAATTAAACAAGTAATTGCAACAACCACATTGGTTGGATTAGTACTACTAGATCACAACCTTACAATTCAAGAGTCTGCAAATACAAGTATTACAATGATAGGAAATTGGAATATTCCGAGCCAATTTTTTCCCTTTTTTTCCAAATTCAAATTACAATCAATGCACCTGTTAAGGTTAGAAGATAAACCAAAACGTGCTGAAGCAACTCTAACCAGAATGTACACCGGATCTCGATGTGGGCAAGGTGTGAGCATTGGTCAGAGGATCTTAAACAGATTGCTTATGCAGGAACTCTAACCAAGAATGGCGCCGATGATGGCGAGCATATGGTCAGAGGATCTTCTACCCTAAATGCTGAAAGGGAACTCGACACCAAGTATGTGCTACCCAATCCAGAATGGAGTGAGGGGCGACCATATGGCGGAGTGTTACAAAGTACAATGCTTGAAAGAAATACTGAAAACTGAAAGTACTCAACACCCAGAATGTGCTTGCTAACCCAGAGTGGGAAAGTAGCTACCATAGGGCGGAGATGAATTAAATACAATAACACTTGCTGAAGTAAAGATGAGCATTACAATTCGACAAAGCAAGACTCTAAATTGTTGTCAGTACTACTGCCAGCTTACAATAAGAAAGATGAAATCTTGCTAACAATACAAATCAGCATATAAATAGAGTTGTGCAATATTAGTGAATTTCTTTGCTGAGAAGTAAAGATTAACGGAAATGGCACTAAACAGATCCAACCTTTTCTCCAGACTTGGGCAACCTTCAATGAAGCCTCCACATTGCTTTTAAAGAACTCTCACCACCATCCAATAAAGAAATTGCAGATATCTCCAAACTGTTATAACAGACCTGCACCTTTCAACAAATAACCAGCAACATAGGATTCCAGTGAAATGCTCGGAACTCACTCTTTGCTTATTCAAATTGCTTGATATCAATTGCAAATCACTAATAGAATGGAGGCGCTCAAACTAGGAACATAAAACAGACTTAAAATGCAAGCTATATTTAATGCACGCTTTCCAAGACAAAACAGAAGGTACGGCCCAGCACAGGGGCGATTTCCCTTTATAAAATCTGATGCTTGTCTAAAAAATCTACAAACTTGCACACAAGGGCGCCTTGCCTAGATGGAAGGAATCATGCAATACCCATAACAAATTTTTTTGTCTTTTTTGATTTATGAATAAAACATCAAATCTGCTGAAGCTAAAATGCAAAGCCTGGAAACCTCTATATGCAAAAATCAGAAACCTAGTTAGACATAATGCAGATTACAATGCACCAATCCCAATGAATTCACAAAACTAGACTAAATCACCACTAGTCACTGTATTGCAAGCAAGAAGCAATGCCCGAGCTATGAGGCCTTCATTCCTCGAAGCAGTTCCAGAGCCAAACCGGCAGCATAACGATACTGTAGACCAAAGATGTGAAATGAGGCTCAAAGTCTTCCTTTTATAATTTCCTGTTGACTTCTCGAAACCCTAAAATCCACTTCAAGGTCAAAACCCTAATCCTTTCTTAAAGATGGCATCCTTTTCCTTCAAAGCTCAATATTGACATTTTAAATAAATTCAATACTTTGATAAATGCACCCACATTAAGCTTGCTTTGACTTTGGTAAATAATAAAATAATCTTTAATGAAGGCGCCACCCTCAAAAGACCACTTTTCAAAACAACATGAAGTCAATTGACTAGGCCAAGGGGTCAAGTTAAAATATAATATTAAAATGTGTTTTTTAATTAAATGACTCAACTTATCTCTCCAAATGTGCCCTGAAGCCATTAATGAGCAAGTCAACTGACTAAACTGAAGTAGGAAGTCAACCATGTTGAACCCAACTGAAAAGCTGCCAAAAATAGAATTTACTAAAAATAGTAAATTCCAGAAAATGCTCAGAATGCGGAAATGAACATACCACTGCGAAGCTCTCTGAAAACCCAGAAAGAATCCGCCATTGAATCCACCAACTCCGAGCAAAGACATCCTTAAAAATAGGAAACCCTAATTTTACCTTCCGACTAGCCTTCGGGTTTCCAGAAAAAGGCCAACGGGGAAAGATCAGGATTGAGAAGGGGACATTACAGAAATGAAGCTAAGAAGAGGAGAATGAATTACAAGAATGATTTAACACTCCAAAACTGAAGTAATAGGACAAAACAAAAAACTAATTAAGTTTGATATAAAAACTGCGATTTTGGAAATTCTGATCAGCAACTGTGAAATTCAAAGAAATATTCACAACTCACTCAAAATACCTCCGTTTTGCGTGAAACGAAAGCCAATGTGCTGCTGGAAGATAGAAACCTAAACTCAGATGAAGAAACAGCAACAAAAACTCAAAATTTATTTCTTTGCACGATTCCCAATGCACCATGAATGGTATGGCCTTCTTGAGGGGCGATTTGGCAAGTAAAAATCAGAAACGCCAAATTAAAATCTGCAAATTGGTAGAAGGGGGCGCCTTGGGTGTAGAAGTAGATAGGTAATATACCCACAAGCAAATTAAATTTACTCCAAGAGCTGTAAGCAAAAACCACCTTCAGCTGTAGTTGAATCAGCAACTTCAAAATTGATAAAAATTCCAAAATTCTTCAACAAATGAGCTCAATCTGCTAGTCTGATATTGAGAAGCAGCAATGTAGCCAACTAGGTGTTATCTTTCAAACACGAAATTGGACGAAAGGCTAGGAGGTAGACATCCTCGAAGCAAAATATCAATTGTCATTCCGACAGCATAACTTTAGCATAATTTTCATAGATACCAAGGCTGAAGCAAAGCATTCATTTTATAGAAGAGTAGAAGACTCTTCAATTCCTCAAGAAAGTACACCAAGAGTCACATGAGACTCTTCAAATTTCCAAAATAAAAATAATCCTTCAAGTGGCGTCCCTTTTGCAAGAATATAATTTTCACTTTATTTAAAACATAACTCCTCAAAGTGTGGCGTCCCTTTTTCCAAGGCATTTAAACTTTGAATAATATTTAAAGCATATGAAGGCGTCCCCCTTCATGACCACCTTTTAACACAACTTTGAAGTTATTCTCTTAGGCCAAGGGGTCAACTGCAATTTAAAACATTAATGCCTTTATTTATGAAATTCACCAAATAAAACTTCTAGAAGCTAGAACTTGAATTCAGATAATTGCTCCAACTGGAAATGAAGTCCTGAAAGATGACAATCTTCATACTGCCAAAATTAGAATTTATTATAAATAGTAAACTCCCTAAAAAGCCATAGAACCTCTGAACATGGAAACCCTAATTTTCCCTCAAACGAGCCTACAGGTTTTCGAAATAGGTTGATGAGTGTCAAAACAGATCACTGATGAAAAGGGGACATTACAGTCCGCCCTCCTCGAGATTGCTTGTCCTCAAGCAACCAAAAAGATGGATGCAACAAAATCTGTTCTCCTTCCCATGTGGCATCTTCAATAGGCAAATTCCTCCATCTAACCAGATATTCCTTGATTGTCTTTCTCCTCAAAGAACGTTCTCTAGTATCAAGAATCTCTTCTGGAATCAACATCAACTGACCTTCCTCATCCAATGGAGGTAATTCTGAAGTAGCCACAACATTGTGTCCAAGTGCCTTTTTGAGGCGTGACATATGAAAGATGTTATGCACCTTGCTTTCAGCTAGAAGCTCCAACTCATATGCAACTTGACCAATCCTTTTGGTGACTTTAAAAGGACCATAAAATTGTGGCTTTAACTTTTCTGCACCACTCTTCTTAAGGGTAGATTGTCTATAGGGCTGAAGCCTCAAGTAGACCATGTCTCCAACTTCAAAAGATCTCTCAACACGCTGCTGATCAGCGTATAACTTCTGCTGATTCTGAGCTTGTTGCAGATTTTCCTTGAGAGATTTCAAGATGTCTTGGTTCTGCTGAAGCATATCCTTAGCTTGTGGAGCTCTATTATCACCAAACACCAAATCTACGAAGTTAGGAGCATCATAACCATAAAGGGCCATAAAAGGAGACATCTTAATCGACATATGATAGGAAGAGTTGTAGCAATACTCTTCCAAATGAAGCCACTTAATCTAAGCTCTTTGCTTCCCTGAAACATAATTTCTAAGATAGCCCTCTAGCCACTTGTTGACAATCTCAAATTGCCCATCTATTTGAGGATGATAACTAGTGCTTGGAGTAAGCACTGTACCACTCAGCCTGAAGATCTCTTGTCAAAAAGCACTTAGGAACTTGCTGTCCCTATCACTGACAATGGTTTTAGGCAAACCATGCAATCAGAAAACTTCTCTGAAGAATAACTCAACCACTTGAGCTGCTGTAAATGAAGTTGTGATAGCATAAAAATCTGAAAACTTAGTCAATCTATCTACCACCACAAAAATACAATCACGTCTTTGTACCTTAGGCAACCCAGTGATGAAGTCCATTGCAATGCTTTCCCATTTCTGATTTGGGATTGGCAAGGGTTGCAACAACCCAGCTGGAAAAGAATGTTCATTCTTATTCTTTTGGCAAATAGAACACTCTCTTATGTAATTCATTATCTCATCCTTCATTCCTTTCCAAACAAACCTTTCTCTAATCTGCTTGTAAGTCTTGAACATGCCTTGATGACCAGCAAGGGGAACATCATGAAAAGACCAAACGACCTTCAAACAAGCTGGTTGCAAACTAATTTTTAGCATAATCAGCAGCAATTAACTCCTTCCAATCTGCTGATAACTCACAAAATGACTACAAATGAGGCCTTCTTGAAAGAGCATCAATCACTATGTTATTTTTTCCTTTGACATACTCAATGTCAAAGTCATACGCTTGGAGCTTACTTACCCATTTCTGCTGTCTTTCATTTAAATATTTTTGGTGCATAAAGTGTTTAAGACTGTTATGATCAGTCTTAACAACAAATTTACTTCCCACCAAATATTGATGAAACTTAGATAATGCATGCATAATAGCAAGCATCTCTTTGTCATATATTGAGTAAGATTTTTCTGCTCCTCTCAACTTTCTGCTCTCAAAAACAATGGGGTGCTTGTCTTGCATAAGAATAGCTCCAACTCACTCACCTGAAACATCACATTGTAATTCAAAGGGCTTTGTGAAATCCGGTAGGGCCAACACTGGACATGAGCTCATTATGTGCTTGAACTTGTCGAAGACTCCTTGTGCTCTATCTGTCCATAGGAAGGCTCCTTTCTTAGTAAGATCTGTCAGGGGGGCTGCCATGTGAGAATATCCCTTAACAAATCTTCTGTAGAATCCGCACAAACCCAAAAATCCTCTCAAGTGAGAAATATTCTTTGGAGGTGGCCAATCAAGGATGGCCTTAATCTTCTCTAGATCAACCTTGACACCCTTGGCACTAATGATGTGGCCGAGATACAATAGTTCCGTCATTCCGAACTCACACTTTGATTCTTTGGAAAACAAACATTCCGCCTCCAAAATGCTAAGCACTTCTTCCAAGTGCTTGAGGTGCTCTTCCCAAGACTTACTGAAGATGAGAATATCGTCGAAGAAGATGAGCACAAACTTCCTAAACTGCTGTCTAAAAATCTTGTTTATACAAGATTGGAATGTAGCTGGAGCATTTGTCAAACCAAAAGGTATGACAGGAAATTCAAAATGCCCAAAATGGCATCTAAAAGTTGTCTTCTCTATATCTGCCTCCCTCATTCTGATTTGATAATAGCCTGAACGAAGATCAATTTTCGAGAAAAAACATAGCCCCATGGAGCTCATCAATCCTAGGGATAGGATATCTATTTTTGATAGTTTTCAGATTCAATGCACGGTAGTTAATACACATACGCATTGTGCCATCTTTCTTTTTGACCAACACTACTGCAGAGGCAAAAGGACTCTTGCTTGGTCTAATGAAACCGGTCTCCAATAGCTCCTTGATGGCTTTTTCAATATCATCTTTTTGCTTCTTTGGATAATGGTATGGTGTAGTCATGACGGGCTTTGCTCCTTCTTCTAATTCAATTACATGCTCATAACCTCTTTCAAGAGGTCTTCCAGGAGGTAGGTTTCCAAAGACTTTGCTCTTCTTTAAAAGTAAGGCTTGGATATCAGGATGATATTGCCTCTTCTCTTCCACTAGACCAGTTGGTAGAACCATACACTTAGCTGCTCACTCAACTTGATCATGACGGATCAGCTTTTCCATTCTTTTCAAGGACACGATTCGAGAACCCCCATTTGACATCCCTCTCAAAACAACCTTCTTTCCATCAGCTTGAAATTTCAGCTCCATTGTTTGTAAATTCAAAGTGATCTCTCCAAGAGATCACAACCATTGTATTCCTAACACGGCATCGGTATCACCAATACCCACAACATAGAAGTCATCTTTTACTTCATAATTTCCTATCTGAATAAAAAGATTAGGAATTTTCTTAGTGCATGACATGGTGAAACCATCAGCTACCATTACTTTGAAGCCTTCAAACTCTTTAGTTTTCAAACCTCTCTTTGTCACCAATCCTTCATCAATGAAGTTGTGAGTTGCTCCAGTATCAATTAGAGCAACTATTCTTTGAGATCCAATCACTCCACGAACTCGAAATGACTCATTTTTCTGAAAACTTGATAGTTGTGAGAAAGCACTACCATCTCCCACCTCATCGGACTTCTCTTCTGGAGCTTCTTCACCTTTAGTACTTGTTGATTCGTATTGTTGATCAAACGAATCAGATTCTGATCCAAAATCGTAATAGCCCTCCATTAGGTTTGCTTTGCCTCTTCCATAGCAACGGTGACCCTTAACCCAACGTTCATGGCAAGTGTAGCAAACTCCATCTTTTCTAAGTTGTTCTTTGAGCTCTTCTAACAACTTTGGTGGAAACTTCTTTGGCAGATTCGAAGAATGTTTTTTATCCTTCTTATGGCTAAAAGGTTTCGAATGAAACTTAGGCCTTGGGGCTGCGCACTCCATGCTCCCTGCTTTCTTAATGGCTTCACCTAAAGTTGGTGGATCAAAGGATTTGACCCATCCTTTCAAGGGCTCCATTAATCATTCTGCAAAGAGTACCACAAGTCTTCTCTCAGTAATGTTAGGCACCATTACTGACAACCTTTGAAAATCAGCCACATAATTTTCTAAAAATCCTTACTGTTTCAATTGTGCCAATTCTCTGAATCTCAACTCTGGATCCTTGGTATCAAATCTCTCGATCAACTTGTTGGTAAACTCATCATAGGTACGAATGAGGTTATGGCCAAGAGTGACCAAACCATGAGTCCACCATTCGTGAGCTATCCCATCCAAATGCAAAGTAGCAAATTTGATAGCATCTCCTTCTGGCATGGGTCTGAGAGAGATAATTATCTAGCTTCTGCACCCATGATCTGGCTGTGCACTTATTACTACCACCAAAATGCTCCATAGTTATCTTTCCCAAAGCTTGGTAGAAGTCATTTCTAGGCACCATAGGAGGACGTTGCTCATTCCTTCCTCCATTTCTCCAAATCCTTTGATTAATGAATTGATCAAATGTCCAAGCATCTATCAAATCGAGAGGTAAAGAAACATACTCCATGTAAGCTTGATGTGCATCATTAGCAAAGGTTGGTACAGCTTCAACCGGTTGTTGATATTCCCTTGGTGTGAAGATGGGAAAAATAGGTCTAGAGGATGACCCACTAGGAATTGCAGCATGCTGACCCACAATTCTCTCTCCTTTATTCACCTCAGGACTGCCACTACTAGATTTTCCATTAACTCCACTGGTTTCACCAGTTGGATTATTTTGGGGCTGAAGAACATTATGAGCTGCTTGCTGATCCAACTTGGACAATAGACGGGACATCGTGTCTATCATCCCATCAAACTTCTTCTCAACTCTGTCCCTCTCTTCATTAGCTTTCCTTACACTGTCTGACATTATTTCAACTCTTTTTTCTGTACCTTCCACTGTTTTGCCAAGATCCCTCAAGGCTTCTGAAAAAGTCTCTGCCTCTGGAACGGGAAGAAACTGATGCTAAGTTCTGGCCTGACTTCTGGTGAATGGCCTAGTGTCTCTTTCACTCATTAGACAACCAACTGCAAAAAAAATGCCACAGGATGGCAGGGTCTTTGGCTCTGATACCACTGAAATATGCTAACCAATTTTTTTGAAAGATTTACACAACATAAACCAGCACTAGCCAACTTGATTAGCATTAGCTCCAAATTGAAATCCAAGTTGAAAAGATCTCAACCCCAAGAATGCACACTCAATCCCAAGGAAGGAGAGGTGGTCATATGGCGGAGAAACTACAATACAATAACTTGAAATGAAACAAACTCAACGTCAAGAATGTGCACTCAAGATCCCACTGAGGGCGAGGTGCTAACATATGACAGAGTTATTAATTAAAAACTGAAACAATAGGTGGATAACTAGACATGGAAATTACAACTATCTAATTCATCCGTTGAGGCGGGCATCCACTTGAGAGTGGGGATACACCATTTGAGAGTGGGTACAAAGAGATATCTAATGTTCATTTTCTCCACACTGGCGGTAAACTATCCAGGGGTAATTAACTATGAAATTAAACAAATAATTGCAGCAATCACACTGGTTGGATTAATACTACTAAATCACAACCTTACAATTCAAGAGTCTGCAAATACGAGTATTACAATGATAGGAAATGAAGCTAAGAAGAGGAGAATGAATTACAACAATGATTTAACACTCCAAAACTGAAGTAATAGGCCAAAACAAAAAACTAATTAAGTCTGATATAAAAACTGAGATTCTGGTAATTCTGATCAGCAACTGTAAAATTCAAAGAAATATTCACAACTCACTCAAAATACCTCCGATTTGCGTGAAATGAAAGCCAATGTGCTGCTGGCAGATAGGCACCTAAACTCAGATGAAAAACAGCAACAAAAACTCAAAATTTATTTCTTTGCACGATTCCAAATGCACCATGAATAGTACGGCCTTCTTGAGGGGCGATTTGGCAAGTAAAAATCAGAAACTCCAAATTAAAATCTACAAATTGGTAGAAGGGGGCGCCTTGGGTGTAGAGGTAGATAGGTAAAATACCCACAAGCAAATTAAATTTACTCCAAGAGCTGTAAGCAAAAACCACCTTCAGCTGTAGTTGAATCAGCAACTTCAAAATTGATAAAAACTCCAAAATTCTTCAACAAATGAGCTCAATCTGCTAGTCTGATATTGAGAAGCAGCAATGTAGCCAACTAGGTGTTATCTTTCAAACACAAAATTGGACGAAAGGCTAGGAGGTAGACATCCTCGAAGCAAAATATCAATTGTCATTCCGACAACATAACTTTAGCATAATTTTCATAGATACCAAGGCTAAAGCAAAGCATTCATTTTATAGAAGAGTAGAAGACTCTTCAATTCCTTAAGAAAGTACGCCAAGAGTCACATGAGACTCTTCAAATTTCCAAAATAAAAATAATCCTTCAAGTGGCGTCCCTTTTGCAAGAATATAATTTTCACTTTATTTAAAACATAACTCCTCAAAGTGTGGCGTCCCTTTTTCCAAGGAATTTAAACTTTGAATAATATTTAAAGCATATGAAGGCATCCCCCTTCATGACCACCTTTTAACACAACTTTGAAGTTATTCTCCTAGGCCAAGGGGTCAATTGCAATTTAAAACATTAATGCCTGTATTTATGAAATTCACCAAATAAAACTTCTAGAAGTCAGAACTTGAATTCAGATAATTGCTCCAACTGGAAATGAAGTCCTGAAAGATGACAATCTTCATACTGCCAAAATTAGAATTTACTATAAATAGTAAACTCCCTGAAAAGCCATAGAACCTCTGAACATGGAAACACTAATTTTCCCTCAAATGAGCCTACAGGCTTCGAGAATAGGCTAATGAGTGTTAGAACAGATCACTGATGAAAAGGGGGCATTACATGCTTCTGCTTCGGAATTTTGAAGTTAAATTAACATTTATGCTCATAAATGATAACTGGTCAGTGGAACTATAGTACAGTAGTCATAACTAATAAGTAACAGCCAATAGAAACATCAAGAAATATGCAACTCCTTTAAGAAAAGAAAATAAGAATGAAAGAAAGAAATATTGCAACTACAAACATTAGCTAGGGAATATAATATATACCCTAGGGAATAAAGATGGAAAAGAGTAAAGGCATATTGTTACATTAAGATGTGATATTTCAAAGAACTATTCCTTCTCATCTTGTGAAATAAGAATCCTTAAGTCAATGAGAATTATTGAAATAAATAAATATATTATATTAATGTCCACAAATAACCAAAGCAGGTCAATGGGAGATGAAAGTACATACAATTATGATAGAAAAGTACTAGGTTGAAAATAATCTTATCATTTGAAATATAAATAATTTATACATAAATAGAGGGATTAAGACCAAAGTGGTTGAATCCTAAACCATATGACCCATGAACCATAGTTGGAAATCTTGGACTCAACAACTACTTAGCTGACCTGAAAAATTTACAAACTTGGCAAATTTATCGAACATTAAAAAATACATATTTTCTTTTTCAAATTCTTCAAAAGCACACATACTACTGACTTTATGGAAAATATTACTGATTTCCTTCATATAATATATATAGATCAAAATTAGAATTCAATAACCATCATAGGCAAAAAAATGAGTTCAAATTTTCAATACATATGAACTTCAAGTTTCAATATGACTAAAAAATACAAATCATAATTTTCTTCTACAACTAAAGCTTAGAAAAGTTTGTTGTTGCTGTGGGGTGTAGTCGGCCAAAAGTGCACTTGGTTGGCTGTGAGTCATAAGTAAATAAGACTTTAGTTAATGTTAATAATTCATGTACTAGTTGTGTTATGTACGTGTCATGTTAGTTAGCTGTCTCGGGTATTAAGTTCCTAACGAAACAATTAGTTATAATGAAGGGACGCGACGATCGGTCTCTCAACCATTGCCAGCATACTATATGTACTCGAGTCATGTAGTCAAAAAACACAGTTACCATTTGTTGGCGTAACAACTAGCACCTCTGGAGTAAGAGTTGATACAGACAGCTATGCACACTACGCAATGAGTGCTCTTCAAATTAGGAGGGGAAGCTCCCTCATTGTGCTTGACAAAAGTCCTTTGAAAAGGAAAGTAAACTAAACTATATCCTGTCTTTTTGTCTCAGCTGTAAGAGGTACAAGGCTTTATCGAAAACTATATGCGTTGCAGCTAAGTATTTTTTGGTTTCGCAGATTACAAATTACAACTATGCTAATTACTTAAAATCTATCCAATTTCCTCAAGAAAACAGAGCATGAGGAAATGGAGCAAGGATGACTATCTGACGATAAACAAGTATAGATTCTCAACTTGAAGGCAAGGTGGCACATCTATCAGCTCAATCTAAACAAGTTTATTATTCACAAAACACCATACGATAAACAAGAACAGATTCTTTACTTGAAGGCAAGGTGGCACATCTATCAGCTCAATCTGGACTGAACACAAAACATATTTGATCTAACTATGGAAAGAATTCACCATCACAATTGCATGAAACCCAAGTGGCATAACAATTTGTCATGTCCCCGAATTGGAAGTATGGTGATTTAATTAAATTATTTAATTAAGTTGTCCAAATTATTGATAATTTATGAGGATAGCTTAATTGATGATTTAATTAAATCAAGAGATGTTATTAAATTAATTATTTATTAAGTTATTCCCATAAAATGAAATATCAAAAGGGATGACTTATTATTTAATTAATTTAATAATAAAAAGTGACAAGTGACTTAATAATAAAATAATAAAGTCACTTAAGGAATATTTCTGGAATCTTCTAGAAGTCTCTTGGTGATGAGATTGAAAAAGTATAAAAAGAGGCTTGGGCTATGCATTTGGACATCTTGAGTTGAATACACTTTTTTACTACACGCTGAAGCTGAATGCTTAGCTTATTGTTTTCCAGTCTTCGTTTGTGAAAGACCAAACCTAGCTGGTTAAGTGCCAATTTCCGTTGTGCAACACCAACCCTAGTTGGATAGTGGAGGAAGATACTTTAGTCTTTCTCATTGGACTTATTGCAATCATTGGAGGTCATTTTTGGAGAGATTTATGAGATATTTTGAGGTCTGTAATTTTGCTTCAATCTGCAGACCAGCCATGGAAGGATTAGCATTTTCATTCATTACTCTTCATTGAAGCTTCATCTCTTTGTGGGTATTGGAGGGATCACTTTCTCTTGCGAAGACAATCATTTCTATAACAATTTTGGAAGGCAATACTGCTGTATTTATTTTTCTAAAAAGTTGCCAGGCAAGAACAGGGGCGACTTCATTGGAGAATCGATTGGACTTAGAGAAGGCTTCATTTGATGTATAAAATCGACCACAACACCATCAAATAGGAGAGCTCATTGTAATCAGGTTCTTTCATGTTATTTGATGCATTTGTATTGACATATCAGTTGTAGTGTTGTCATATCAAATTGTAAAGTGCTGCCATATAGTTCATGATTGGTTGCACATGATAGCATTGTAAGCCAAGAGTCTTGGCATTGCATTTTGGGTGGTTGTGATCATCATATCAGCATTGTACATCAACCTTGTCCTAGGACTTGCATTTAGTTTTCAGTCTTCATCATTTGGCAATACAAATTGGTGGCATAAGGAGTTTGGCTACAATGTGTATGACAAAATGTCATAGTGTTGTAGATGATCTAATTGCATATTTAAGTTGCATTGTAAGTGTTTGATATAATTATTCATTGCTGTAGATGCACATTAGTTTGCTTGCCAAGTGTTTGACTTAATGTCCCTTGGCTGTAGAAGTCATTTTCAGTCATGTATATGCATTGAAAAGCACCAAAGTATCTTGCATTTCATTTCAACTCATTTGATAGTTATCTAGAATCAATTGGGAAGCATTTATATTTCATTTGTATTCATCAAAAGCATTTCAAATACAATCTGAAGCTTATTATCAGCAAGTTGGGTGTTGCAAGCAAAGTGTTTGTCAAAATTCCAAGGGCAGAAAATCAGTGTTCTTGGATCAGATTTGGCAAGGCACTTTACACAATTCATCATAACAGCAAATACGCATGAAGAGATACAGAACAAGCAATATTGAAGGCAAGGTAAGCACAACATATATTCCTCTCTCGTGCAAAAGTTATTTACAAATGAGCAAAAACTCTTATTTATAGACATCAAAAGGTGTAGGGAACCCTAAAATCACCTTGAGTCAACTACAGTCTTGCAATGCATGCAAGATTTATTACTAAACCCTAATAAAGTAAACTATACAGTTGACTGGAAAGCTACCATCAGTTAACCGATACATCTAACCTAAATGGACAATGTGCAAGCATGCACGTCCTTATTTAAAGCAAAGTTATCTGGACACTGCCCTCAGTTAACTGAAAACCCTAACCCTAACTCCTGTGAAGATACTCCCAAGGAAGAGATAAGCATGTATGAAGTCAGCAAGTGAACTCAAGACTGAAAGTCGAGTTAACTGCTGCTCTTGATTCTATCCTTGAAATTAACTGCAGGTTCCAACTGGCAGATCACTCCACGTCATCTTAGTCTAATACTTCAACCAAGAACTCATCAATCTCTCTGTCTTCTGGGACTTTGATGCTGTCCAAAACAACAATCTGTTTCTTCAGTTCTCTGTCACTTTCCTTGACTGTATGCATGCATTCTCTGACATCTTCAGCCGCCTTCTTGAAACTAGCTGAAATAACTGAAATATTCTCCAACTTAGCCGCCATAGGATCTCCCTCAAGGTTATCACGAATCGGCTTTTCAAACTCAGCTTGTACTTCATTTAGTGCAATATACGTGCCATCTTCAAGAAGGTAATGACACAGAATTTGAACAACAAAAACACTGACAAGCGCGAGAGCTCCAAAAACATTATCTTTCAGTGAAAACAACTTGGTAGAGATGTTTTCACATATTTCCATTTTGAAAAGGTGCTGCTCCCTCCAAGTAAAAACTTTCTCTTGATCTTCATCAATCTCCAAGGCATCATATGCAACAGACAACTGAGACACAAGAACTCAATCCTTGGCTAAACTCTCTGCGACTGAAATCTCGATTAACTAAATACCTTGACGAAGCTTATGTGAGTCTGAAATATGCTAACCAATTTTTTTCGATGAATTGACACACAAACCAGCACTCAATCAACTCGGTTAGCGTTAGCTCCAAATAGAAAACTGAACTTGAGATGAAACTACTCAACGTCAAGGATGTGCACTCAAGATCCCATTGAGGGCGAGGTGCTAACATATGACGGAGTCTTGAAAATTGAAATTATAAACTGATAGGCGGATAACCAGCCATAAGAATATTTCCACGCTACCACCAAACAGTGGGGGGAAAAATTACAATTAAGAACAATTCATCCGCTGCGGCGGGCATCCACAGAGCTGTGGGGATTCACCACTATGAAGTGGGTATAAGAGAGTTACAAAATAGATTGTCCACACTAGTGGTAAACCATCCAGGGGTAATTTAATGATAAAACAGAAAAGTAATTGCAGAACTGAAAGATTGGTTGGATTAATAATGCTTAATCTCAACCTTACAAATTAAACTCTGCAAATTACAAAGTACAATGATAAGGAATGAACCTTCGATATAAAGTATGAACTTTTACAATGATATAACTCTCAAATACTGAAGTCTATGTTTAAAAACTGGAAATTGCAACAATCTGATATAAAAATCAGAATTCTGGAAATTCAACCAGCAAACTGTAAAATCATAAAATGCTCATAAGTTGATCAATTTACCTCCGAATGATGTGAAATCAATTGCAGATGTTTTCTAGAGGTTAGACGCCCAAGATAAAGTCCAGAAACAATGACCAAAAGCTCCCATTTATTTAGCACGAATTCCAAGGCTTCTTCAAATGGTACGGCCTCCTTGGTAAATCGATTTTGCAAGATAAAATCAGCAGCTTGAAATTAAATTCTAATTTTTTGTGGAAGGTGGCGCCTAGAGTCAACAAATAGATTGCCAAAGTACCCAGAACAAAATAAAATTCACTCCAAAAGATATGAACAGAAATCAACTTCAGCTGTAGCAAAACTAGTAAACCAGAACTGTGAAAATACTCCAGAAATCTTCAACCTTTGATGCTCAATCTGCTAGTCTGATGTTGAGAAGCAGCAATGTAACCAACTAGGTGTTATATTGCAAACACGAAATTGGACGAAAAGGCTAGGAGGTAGACATCCTCGAAGCAATATGTCAATGGACATTTCAACAGCATAACAGTAAGGTAAACAATGGACACTAAAAGCTGGAGTGATGCCTTCATTTTATAAGAACTGAGAAACTCCTCAACTTCCCAAATGGTACGCCAAAAGACACCTTTTTGAATTTTTTTTTTTTTTTCAAATTTCATAAAATATAACTCCTCACAAAAGGTGGCGTCCATTTTTCTCCAAGCATAAAGTTCAAAATAAAATATTAATAACTCTTATGACATGGGCGTACCCTTCATGACCCCTTTTTAAAACAACTTACAAGTTATATCCTTAGGCCAAGGGGTGGTCAACTGAATATTATAACACTTAAGCCTTTAATCAATAAATTTCACCAAATAAAGCTTGAGAAGACAATATTGAAGCATCAAACAACCTACTCTAATGAAGAGATGACTGAAGACAACCAACTGCATACTGTCATTAAAGTATTTACTAAAAATAGTAAACAACATGAAATGCCACAAACTCCACGCCAAGAAACCCTAATTTCACCTCACTCCAGTCTACGGGTTCCGGAATAGACTGAAGAATTGCAATGCTAATCACTGACGAGAAGGGGACATTATAGCGTCACTCCTCAACTGATACAAATCCATAAGAAGACGCTGACTTGTAACAACTAAGCTTTCAATCCAGTTATCCAAAAGTCTGCCATGATTGACTAACTGATCCAAATTTCGTTGTTCTGCAGGTGTATTCTGAGGAAGAATAGGCGCTCTACTTGAATTTCCGTGAACAAGATCAGAGATATACTGACGAAGTTGACTGTTCTCAGCCTTAAGCAATGCCTTATCCTCTCCATCCTTCGTGATGCGTTCTTCAAGATTATTGGTGACAATCTTAAGAAGGCTCACGTCTGTCTCTCGAGTGGTCCTGTCAAGATTTTCCTTAGTGAAAGTAAAGTCACCGACTTCAACCTCATCTAGGCTCTTACCCTCTGGAGGGGTAGCAACCTCTATAACAATCTCTGATTCCAGAGTCTTCTCAATATGCACCTGCTACTTGATTTTCTTGTTCGACCTTCTCTGATAAGGTTCATCGAACTCAGATAAATCAAGATTATATGAAGGTTCTCGCCTCTGTCTCCCCAAAGACTTCTCGAGCCAACAACACTGAACAATATTATCAATTCAAGGAGAGACTGTCCCTGATGTATCAAGCTGTGGTGGTTCAATTGTCTTCGATCCTACTCGAACTGGTATCTCAGGCTCTGAATCTATATCAATAGGTTGCACATGTGGTGAACTAGGAGGTGAAACACAAGGCTTAGCTTGAATGACTGTCTCTATTGGAATTTCAGGTACATTCTCAACCTGCTTCTGCTTCCGCTTACCAGTAGTCCTCTTTCCTGTGTTTCCACTGAGTCTAACTCCTTCAAGTGGCATTACAATAGCCTTGACCTCGAAGTAGAAGGTAATGAAGAAAAATTCATTGGCGGCTCTATCACGAGAACTGACTTACACCTTCGTTTTGTAATGTCCCCTTTCTAGTGGAAGCACTTAAACCCAAACTTTGCATTCAAAGTGTTCTCAAAGAGACATAAAAAACGTTAGAGATCAATAAGTTTCAATGATAACATCTAATAAGATCAAAGATGATATAAATATTTCATTGTTGTCAAAGGATTATTCATTTCCTTCACTATGAGTGATTCTTCTATAATATGTTTCACTAGGGTAGATTTTACTTCTTTCAAGATCTCATAGATGGAATTCTATTATACCAAAGAGTCATTATTAGATAATTGTAAATTATATATATATATATATATATATATATATATATATATATATATATATATGTATGTGTCCACCATCTATGATGTAACTACGAATCTTAATATATATGTATATATTTAAATATATATTTATCAATTATTAATATGTAATTCCAACTCTTAATATACTTATCCATCCTAATATATTCAAATCATAACATACTTAAATATATTTATCTGTATCTTAGTATAAATGGCATTCAATAATTTATTTACCAAATATACAAATTACAATATATATAGCAACCATACTCTATATATATATATATATCAGTCCTTAATTGAATATTTTTCAATCATAAATATATTTAAATATGATTGTCCACATAATATATTTAAACCTATTTATATAACATTAGCCATAATATATTTAAATATATTTATAAATCATAATCTATTTAAACACCTTTATCTATCATCAACTATTATTTAAATCCCTAACATACATGTTGATCATCAACATTCAAATTCATAATGTATTTAACAAATTTCATTCTCTAAATACACAAAGCTTTTATCACTTCTCATTTAAATTCATGAAAGACACTTACCTTTTTATCCCTGATTGATCTGCAGACTTTTCCTTTTCTTTTTTTTTCCCAGTCCACGATGCTATGAATATAAATAATTAAGTATCACAGATTGTAGGAATTAGAAATACCTTCCTGAATAGTTCGCTGATTCTTTTGCTCAGATTATATATATTTTTGTCCTTTTTTTATTTTTTAAAAATGATTCCTTTATCCGAATCTATTCCTCCTATCCTTGCTTTTACTCCTTCCTCTATCCGTTTAATATTAGAAGATATTCCTTTTTGTTAAAATCTCTTTATGTCTCTAATGTTTATTTGTCTTTACTGCCAACGTGTCTCTCTCTAAACTCAGCGAGCACCCTCTAGACTTCTTCCCAATCATTCCATATTTTCTATGTTTTATATCCTCCCATAAAGTTAAGAGAGGCGTTTCTTTTAAAAAGAGGTGACCTCTTGAATGGTCACAATACCTCTTGAACCCACGTTGCCTTTTAAAAACACCCGTTACTGCCTTGTTAGTCTTTAATCGCAGCTTTTTCTTATTCTTATTATGATCACTGCTTGTTTAGCATGTCTTTTATTTGAATTGATGCTTTAAGATTCCATAAAGTGATTTATAATTATTATTTGGATTGCTGAATTCCATTAAGATATTATTATTTTATAGATTAGACTCATCTATGTATTTTAATATTTATGATGATAATATTTAAATTGTTAGTTATTTCATTTATTATTTATAATGCTATATTTGGTAATACTTTAGGATAATTACAATTATATTAATAATATTAGATTGTAATTACTTATATTTTTATTTTGATATTTATTTTATATTTTTTTTTGTGCCCATACTTTGTAATTATAATACTATCTTGATAATTGTAATTATAAATTTATATATTTATATTTTATTCGCATTTATGTTCTAACATGTATTGGTTTTACGTATTTGCATCTCAATGCATAGTAATTTTAGTGTTCTAATTCGGAGACATGACACGTTTACTCTCCAAGAACTGCTTGTTGGTCTTGATAACCGATCTGGACACATCCTCAATAGAAGCATTCTCCTTAGCATACCAATCTGGTGAACGAAGTGGCTGCCGAGCAATTTGATCCTTGACATATGAATTGAGAAGAACTTTGCCATCATCATCTAATAAACCATCAACATCTTCTGATAGGTAATTAGAGAGCTAAGCGATAGTGAGTCTACAATAGTGACGACGACGAACCTCGAATTCATCTTCACAATTAGCCCATAAATCTTCAAGTGTTGGCTTATGTGCAATCCCTCGCTCTAACCTGGCTGCATAGTGACCCAAAGGATCATAGGAATGCCTCTCAGTATGAGTTTTAAGTTTGAATCTTTCCATCTCGATTGACATATGCTTGGCATCTACTGCAGTCTTGCATGTGAAAATGCCCAATCCAAATGGAAAAGTAGCCGCAGTCTTATGA
Organism: Sequoia sempervirens; assembly: GCA_007258455.2. NCBI lineage: Eukaryota > Viridiplantae > Streptophyta > Pinopsida > Cupressales > Cupressaceae > Sequoia > Sequoia sempervirens. Next base: position 207,013,573 of record VDFB02193867.1, on the reverse strand, counting down.
CGACTACGAAGAAAGGAATGAATATGTTGCATTTGTCTGAGAAACTCCATGAAGATGATCTTGTCTGAAGTATACCTCGGCAACATTAGAGGCTCTCCAACATATCCATAAACCCAGATGTATGTGAAAGTAGGGAATTGAATAAACCAATCCGCCCAAGTTTCCGTTGCTGATTTTGCCTCGGCAGAAATACGGATGTGCATTTCATTGTCAAAATCTCTGACTGTCCTCATAGAAAAGTGATCATTCACTGCTCGGAAATCTTGTTCAGATTTAGAAAACTCCAACTGAGAATAGTACTCGTGAACACGTTGAACACCAAGAGTGCCATTAGTTTTTAGATGCCTGAAGCTGCCTTGAAATGCAACTAAGTAGACCAAGTAAGTAGGACACCATACGAAACTCATGAAACTTGAGAAAATCAGTAATCTGTTGATGTAGGCAATCACTAATCAACATAGCCCAGTCAAAATGTTCTGTACCGTTAAGAATTCTGGAGATAAGGTAAAACATCCATGACTGGAAAGTGCTAGCATCTTCTTGACCTGTAACTCGATTGAGCAAAGTTATCAAAACAACAACCTCATCCTTGAATTCACCATGACCAACCTTTTTAGGCATGTTAGTCTTTTGAACTTTCAGCCATCTCTGAGCCACCTTTCTCTGTGAACATTCTTGATCTCCATCCCATATCTTCTCGCAGGCCTCAATAACCACAGTGAAATTATCTGAACGAGGAGGAATAGTGAAGCATTTCTCTATATCCTTTGGTTGAAGACTGCAAATAACCCTCCCATCAGCTGATTTGCTTTGTTGTGAAGACGAGTCATAATGATTGATGCAAGCAAGAACGAACTCAACATCAAAAGTGGTAACAGGAATAGATGCCGCTGCCAGCAATCCGGAACGTTCGAGATTTCTCAATGAATTGTTGCTAACACCCTCCAAACTGCTCAGATTAACCATTGGATAAACATGACTTAAGTCCATGTCTGAAGTTCTGACAAAATCATGTATAAGAACCGATTTGGTCTTATAATCAATAAGATTGAATTGCATTTTGAAAATGAAGACTTTTGACTATAAAGTCGAATATACTCGGACAACTTTCTGGAAAGCTGAAAATCTCTGAACAAGGCTAAAAATAGGCTATGGCGGGAAAAAATTTCGAAATTTTTCTGAAACGTGGGTTTTGTGTAGAATCAAATTCTAAGACAACCCAGATAGTTTGATTCTCAAAAATATGTGTTTTAGGCCCACATGCAAAGAGATTCTTGGAAAAAAACACAGAGCTTCAGAATGAAGACTACGGGGCAATTTTCTCGAAAAAATCTAAGACATGGGTTTTGTTGCAAATACTGAAGTATGCAAACCCGGATGATCAAACTTTGAAAATATACTGAATTTCTTTGACATGCAAAGAAAGTACCTAAGATGAGAAATAGAAGAAATAAGACAGAATAAAGAAGGTTTTATTTGCTCTGCTTCTGTAGAATTCGCCTATGTCTGTTTTTGAATTCGATAAAACCTGCATGCAAATTGAAAACAAAGTCTGGAATATCCTTCTTCTGAACAAACTAAATCCGTTGCTACGAAGAACGCTGAAATCTGACACCTGTAGCACCTTCAAATCGCTGCTTGCTCAAGAAGAATGTATTTCTCTAAGCTTGGAATGAAGAATAATGGACGCCTAAGCTTGAATAAATAGAGTTTCATCACTAAAATTCGTAAGAAATGTATGCAACCTTAAAAATGGCGCTTGGCTTGTGATTGGACCTCAAAAATCCACGCCTAGCCAATGATTGGCTCTCAATTCAGTTAACTGAAGACCAAAATGAGCTAAATAAAGCACCATGCTTTAAGACTAAAAGTTGCCATATTAAGACTTCAGTTTGCAAAATCCATTTAAAGCATCATGCAAATCAATCTTCAATTGACAACTCCATATTAAGGTCGCTATACTTCACAACTCAGAATTCATGCTTTAAGTCTTTAGTTAAAAATCCTAACTAAAGCGTCCATTTTGAAGACTGAAGTTAAAATCCATAATGAAGCGCCAACTTCACAAAAAACTTCACAAAACTCAAATATGCGCCATGCATTAAGGCTCAAGTTGATTTTCAAACATGCACTTCAATTAAGTGGACATGCAAAACAGTAACTCAACATGCAAAGCCAATTAACTGAATATACAAATTAGTTAACTCAACATGCAGAATTGACAAAGCACTCAACATGACAAAATGTTAACTGGAGATGACAACCCAGAAATCGTTCTGTCCAACTGAAAGTCAAAACTCAAATATTTAACAATATTCAAAATTCCTTTTTAGGCACACGTGGTTTTCAAGTTTTGAAAAACCATCTTTGACTTTTGGCGTTTTTCTCCAGACTTAGCCATTTCCATGAAAACTAAAATTTGAACCTCTTCTAGGACCTCTGTTCAACCCTTGACACTAGCTGATTGACTTTGCCGATTGACTGGTTGACAGGTGCATTGTAGAGCAGGACAAAAATTGATCAAAAGATATCTTGAGACCAAATACCATAAAACAAAGCTCTGAAGGGTCAAAAATCCAAGCGCCCTTTTTAAAAGCTGCTCTTTTCCTCAGACTTAGTCAAATTTTCTCCATCTTCATCTCGTACGAAGGGAAAAATGAATCTTCCATAACTTTTGACTGACAAAAATTTCAGGACTAGATAACTGGTTCACTGCGGAGCTGACTTCATTCCACATGACAGCTGCAAAGGTACATTTCTTCAGAAAACATCATCTGAGGGGTGAAAATCAAGGGCGCCTTTTTGAAAAGTTGCTCTTTTTCCTCTAGAAAGCCATTTTTGGAACTAACCAAAATAATACTAAAACTCCGACTGCAAGCTGACAGGTCATCTTCTGATCTGACGGAGACAAGCAACGAAAAGCTGAACGTAACACAGACAAGCTGAATATCTGAGAACATTCAAAAAAAGGCATTAAAGGCTTCAAAAGCTCAGGTGCCTTTCTGAAAATGTGCTCTTTTCCTTTTTCCTTGATATTTTGACCAAGATTTGACCCCATGTTTGACCTATGGCTCAGGCATTTCAGCAACTCAGATTCACCCACTGATGGATGCATTGCGAAGCCTGAACAAATGTGAGACAAAAATCTTGGGTGGCATTTAGTCAAAAACCTTCATTTGACACCTCAAAAAGATGGGCGCCTTTCTCAAAAGCTGCTCTTTTCTCCAATGTTAGCCAATTTTGTCGTTCCTCTCGTTTTCTGCTATATCTTCCATAACTCGAACAAAACAGGTCCGTTTGACAGGCTTGATAGTTCATTGCGAAGCTGATGTGATACTGAATAAATATCTATTGGAGGTGACAAACCCTAAAAACAAGATCTGAGCCCCTAAAAGATAGGGCACCTTTTTGAAAATGTGCTCCCCTCTCCAGAGATAGAAAAATTTGATGATCTTCCTTCAGATTTTCACTTTTCTTGAATTTCCTCAGTAATAGATTGACATGAAACTGACACAAACTCCATATTTAAAAATCCCAAAAATGACCTTCTGACATCACTTTAACAAGATTAAGAATCAATTAAGCAAAATGCCTTAGTGAAGCAAAAAAATTTGGTTTGGGTACAACACCGTTGTTATGGTTATGCTGATTATGTTCATGATTGTTATGATCCTGGAGACTATTCTGTTATGTACTTGCGATACACTATTATAGTGTAGATGGTTGTATTTGCATACATTCTATCAATAGAGACAGTATGATTATTTTGTGCATTGTGTTCTCGTACATGCATTATGTTTTGTGAGTTAATTTTGTTTACTCTCATAGTACATTGGAATTCATTCCCGTGAGTAAACATTTGTAATGTCCCTGTTTTAGTTGACGTTGTTTGTTGAGGAGTGAGCCTATCAATTTGACCCTCGTAGGCTAACAGTTTTGATTAGAGGGTTGTCCTTGGCAGTTATCCAGAATTTCGAGACATTACTCCAACAGTTGATTCAGGTTTGGGCCTTGGCACACACTTTCTGAGTGATTTACAGATACTTACTATTTATCGTAAGTCAGGTCGACAGGGGTTACTATTTTTGGTAGGGCACTTGGCTCAGCTAGTCTTCTCAATTTCGACCCAGTTTGATAGTTGGATGAGCAAACAGTGAATAAGCATTTAATAATAATTAAATAATTATTATTATGACTTTATATTATAAAGTCACTTTAAGTGAAATATTAAAATATTAATTAATGGCGAATTATAAAGTATTTAATACTTTATAATAGTGGAATAATATTAATATTAAATGAGTATTTATTACTCATTTAAAAAGGATGCCATTTATTAATGAAATTGCCTAAGTTCAAAAGAGGCGAATTTTATATTATTAAATGCATTTAAATTGCTTTTTTGAAGGATGGTTGAATTTTTGAGAGAGGTATTTATTTCTCAAAGATAGAATAGAACTCATTATTGATTGATTATTCAAATTTTGTCTTTTCTCTCTGAGAACATTTGGAGTTGGAGAAACAAGGGTTTTTGCAATCAGGTTTTGGAGAACGTCAACTCTTCAGAATCAGACATATTGAGGCTGTGAAATATCAGTTGAAGCTTGTCCATCAGAGTGGCTTTATTCAAAAGTCACAAAATAGCATATTTGTGGGATTTCAGTTGGGGTTTCAGTCAGCAGTTGGATCGATTTTCTTCCAGAAGAGAATTTGACATAGTGGCTATCCATATTATTTATCTGGCACATTATCCTAGGCCGTACGGATTTTGCACTTGTTGGTTGGAGGCTGTACCATACAGCTGCAAGGCCGTACTTTTCATATCAAGCAAGTCACCTTGCCTTTTTGCATTCTGTCTTCTCCAGTGGTGGCGCCTAGACCTTCAGAGGGTTTTGCATCCATCTTTGAGCAGAAGTCTGTATTTGAAACCAGCCGTATCATTTCCTCTTCTTTCAGGTGGCTGCAAATAAGCCAGGTTTTTTAAATAAATATTGTTGCCTTTTTGCTTGCATGTTTGAGATTCATCATTGTAATCATTCAGCAAAATAATACAATCATTTATCATCGCTTTAGAAGCTGATTTGTTGCAGTAGCTGTATTCTCATATTTATTATAAATTTTTAGAAGCATTTTATTAAAATCGCACCATTTCAATATATTGCAAAATTCACAAAAGTCACAAACCCTCAAAACGTCAAACAAACTTCATTCAAGCTTCAGTCAGGGGTTGAGAGACACCTGGTCTCTTACAACATTTGATGCCATTGCCTAAGCGTAATTAGGGAAATCCCCTGATAGTAGAATGACATTGTGATGGGTCGACCAATGGAGGAACCCGTACAAACAAACGACGAACGAAAAGACGACTTGAAACAAGACTTGGTCAGCCTGTGGGACATTTCATTGAGGGAGCACGTATGGAGGGAGGCTCTCAGCTGAGAGATCCCCTAGTCAGTCATTTGGGACAAACTGAACGTCAACCCAAAGATCAACCATCTCCTCAACCGACTGCCAAGGCTATTGGTGCGTCATTTTATCATCCTACAAGATTTGTGGATAGAGAGTGACCAAGAATGCCAAAGGCAGCAAATACTACAAAGGTATGAGGAAAGGACAAAGTGGGAGGAAGAGGAATGTGATACTAGCCAAAGACGTACTCTCGACAACCAATGATCGTACAACCAACATTTAATGCCTGTACAACCTAATAAGGACAAGAACCAAGTACCAATCGAGCAAGAAACACCAAAAGAGAAGGTACAACGATCACTCAGGTTACAGGTGCAAGAAAACCAATGGCGAAGGCTAAAACAAATTAATGAAGAAATCAATGAAGATATTAATGAAATAAACCAATCTATTACAAGAGCACACCAAAACCTTGCTGAGGAAAGGGACGAAGGACCATTTAGGACACCGTGTGTAGCAAGCAGAGAAAAATATAGAATTAATGAAAATGAAAATGAACTGAAGAGCCTAAGAGCAGCATTCGATGAGGAAAATAATGAAAGTTGTGCCTTTGTCGTCATACGATGAAGCGTACAATTGGGCAATGGATATAGAAAGTGAAAACAAAACATCCTCCTCAGGGAAAAGGAAGACAAACAATGAAGAGAGTACGGATGACAGTAGGGACGGTGAATCCAAGACCGTGCAAGCACTGAGGAAGGACATGATGAGAATGATGAAAGAATTGAAGGCCGATAAGGAGAGTACGAGGGAAGCCAAAGAACTATGATGTACGAATTGCAATGGGGAAGGTCACACAAAATAAACTGCCTAAAGAAGCTATTCTGCGATATCTACCAAGTGATGGGACATTCCATCAAGGAATGCCCATACAACCTAAAAACAAGGAGCACGCAAGTGCTATTCATAGGAGAGCAATCAACCCTGCCGAATACACCACCGAAGCCCCAGTACAATAGCAATACATCCCATGGTGGTTACCGAAGCAACAAAATACTGAGAAGCAGAATACAATATGACAACAAAGGTCGACCCATGATACAATGCCGGAAGTGCAATGAATGGGCCCACTTTGCAAGGAATGCCTGAACAGTCAAGGTTTTGGTGGAAGACTGTGCAAGTGGTGTGTACCGGGTGATCATGAAGACAATGAATGCCCCAAGTAGAAAGGCATCCATATGTTAGATGTGGAGGACCAAGAGGTACTGGCGATTACTAGAGTGCAAATGAAGAAGTCTGTTGACCCAGATCCACATACAAAAAAGAATGAAGGAAGCAAAAGCAAAAGTGGAGTTGGCGATGACGAAGGAACACAAAACACCTCTAAAGAATCCAAACACCTCTTGGCGGTTGAAGGCGAAAACAACATCGTATGACAGGTGTTGCAAACCACTGTACCCAAAAAGGTGACTGACCTTCTCCAAACTATGTCACAGTTGGGACTGGCAATCACGAATGTAGTCGGTGATGACCAACACTAGCGACTAGAAGGCCGAGGGAAAGAGTTGGCAGCAAAACCACCACCATACAGTGAACAAACCATTGACCCAATGCTACTGACGGAAAACATCGGGAAGATGCCAATGGTTGTACAAATGGAGATCGAAGGGAAAATCCGAACAAACATTATCGTCAATGGAGGATCAAGAGTCAACGTACTACTCGAAGACACATGGAAGAGTCAAGAATCCTACACTCTAGCCACCAACATTCCAACTAGTGGGTGCCGATCAACACGACATTAAACTATTGGGAACATTAACGGTGCAGAAGGTAATGATCGAGACACAACTGTTCCTACTAAACTTTGCCATCATCCCACTACAGAAGGCATACGACACACTACTGGGATGGGGATGGTTGATTGCCGCCAAGGCGGATCATAATTGGAAGAGGAACAAACTCTTGATTGAGAGCAATGGGGTAAAGTACGTCATCGACTTGAAGAACCAAGCTATGAGCAAAGAATTGGCTTCCTCAAGATTAGAATCAGACGAAGGAGATTCAGATGTCGACGAAGGAAGGACAACAATGGAACCAAACGTTGATGGTGTAATTGAACTCGAGAGTTGCTCGGAGGATGAGACGAGCTCCCTAAACGGTCTGTTTCATTAGAAAATGGAGCATTATGAGGTGTTCCATCGAGAGTGTAACATGGTAAAAATCAGAGAAACCCAGGAAGAAGAGAAGGGCACGTTCAACTAGACATTTCCGACCGAGTATGATAAGTACAAAGAAGGGTAAGAAGAGAAGGGCACGTCCAACCAAACATTTGTAGTCGGGTATAGAGAGTACAAAGAAAGAGTATCAGAATTGGGCAATAAGCTAGCCCACAAGTCTAAACAAGTATGAGATGAAAAAATTGTGTTGGAGTTAAAAAATCGAAAAAATAAAGGAAAACTTGGAATTGGATGAAAGGAAAAAAATAAAGTAGAAGAATTAAAAATTTCAAAAAATGAAAATATTGGGAAAAAAGGACAAGAAAATAAAAAATTAGAGAAAGATAAAGGAGAAGAGAAAATTAAAATAAAAGAGAAAGTATTGGGAAAAATAAAATACGAAGAGGAAAAACTAAAAAAAGTAAAGGGAAGGGAGGAAATATTAAAAAATTTAGAAAAAGAAAAAGTATTAAAATAAAAATTATTATTATTATCATGGGCTTGGTCTCTTCAGTGTTGAATTTGGACCGACACTGGTGCGATGGTAAAATTTATGAAATTGTGGTCGATGCCTTGGTAGACGTGACTGAGGCCTGGGAACAAGTGGTCGAATGGCTTAATGGGTTTGTGGCGATGGTCAATGCCCAAGCTATCACTAGTGCAACCTTGGAACTGAGGATGGATGGCTAGGTAAGTTTTCTGCGTATATACTTTGACCCTGCAATAGTAGGGGATGAGGACAACAATGGTGGGGAGCAGGAAGTGGAGGATTTTCATGTGCATTAGGAGGCTTTAGTGAATTTCATGACTAATGTGTGGGAGGTTTTCCGTGCTGGGGTCAAGAACGCAGATTTGGAGGCTCTCTCCAAATTCATGGAATCTAGTAGCTCATGGCTCGGCGAAGGGAGTTTGAGAAGCATAATTAGGTTGGGTGGCTTACTGACAGTCATTTACCAGCATCTGGCGCTGTAATGTCCTCTTCTCAAACCTGACCGTTCATGTGACCGTTGGCCTTTTTTCTGGAAACCCGAAGGCTAGTCGGAAGGTAAAATTAGGGTTTCCTATTTTTGAGGAGGTCTTTGCTCAGAGATGGTGGATTCAATGGCGGATTCCTTCTGGGTTTTCAGAGGGCTTCGCAGTGGTATGTTCATCTCGGCATTCAGAGCACTTTTTGGAATTTACTATTTTTAGTAAATTCTATTTTTGGCAGCTTTCCAGATGAGTTCAGCTCGGTTGACTTCCTGCTTCAGTTGGTCAGATGTTTGGCTCAGTATTGGCTTCAGAGCACCTTCGGAGGGATAAGCTAAGTCATTTAATTAAAAAGTCACGTTTAAATATTATATTTTAACGATGACCATGGGCCTAGATTAATGACTTAAAGATGTTTTTAAAAAAGGGGTCTTTGAGGGTGGCGCCCTCATTAAAAGAATATTTTAATTATTGCAAAGTCAAAGCAAGGATATGAAGGGCGAAATTATCAAAGCATGATATTTATTTAAAATATCAAATCTTAAGCCATAAAGGAGAAGTACGCCATCTTGAGGAGATGAGAGGTTTTGACCTAAAAGCTGATTTTAGGGTTTCGTGAAGTCAAACGAAACTTATAAAGAGGAGTCTTGTGCATCATTTTGGGCATCTTTGGACGACTATACTGTTATGCTGCCGGATTGGCTCTGGGACTGCTTCGAGGAATGAAGGCCTCCTAGCTTGGGCATCACTTCGTGTTTGGAAGACAACATCTAGTGGTGAATCATTGTACTGTGAGTGCATTTAGTTTGAGCATTGTGTTTAGCTTCTTGCATTGTTAAATCTGTTTTGGGCATTTTAGTGTTTCAGCATTTTAGCATCATTTAATATAGCAGATTGCATGTTTTACTCATATCTTGAAAAATACAAAAATAGTCTTTCTGGGTATCGTCTCATTCTCTTTGTTTGTCAAGAGCAATCATATTCTCCAGTTTATAGATTTTATAGTGCTTGCATTATTTTTAAAAGTGAAATCGCCTTTCTCAGCAAGGCCGTACCTTTTCAACCTTCTTGGGATTCGTGCATTAAACATTCGTTGCATATTGAGTCCGGGTTAAGTTGTTGGGTTGGGCGCCATCATCATATTAGTCTTATGCATCTTAGTTTGGGCAATTTGAGTGAGTTGTAAGGGAGCTATGAGCATTTGAATCAATTCATAGGCTGCTGTTTTTAATTACAAAATACAGATTTGTGGAAAACAGAAAAACAGAATGTTAATTACAATATTTGTAATGATTTGATGTGGCTTCTTGAACTCAGCCAAGAGAGATTTTATTGTATTGTAATGATTCATATTTCCAGCTCTAACATCTTGACAGGCATATGATATTAAATTGTAAACTGACCAGTAGTACTGGCAGTCATTCTTCAGCTTGTTGATTTGAATTTGTAATGCTCAATTTCATTTGAAGTTTGTAATAGATAGATCTCCGCCCTATGGTCGCTACTTACCCACACTGGGTCAGCAAGCACATTCTGGGTGTTGAGTGTTTCAACTCTCAGTAGTTCCTTTCAAGCATTGCTTTTAGTTTTCACTCCATCATATGGTCGCCCCTCACTCCGCATTGGATTGGGTAGCACATACTTGACGTTGAGTTCCTTTCTGTATCTAGAATAGAAGATCCTCTGACCAATGCTCGCCATCATCGGCGCCATTCTGGTTAGAGTTGCTTTCTTGCACGTTTTGGTTTTCTCCGCTACAGTTTAAAATTTTCAACTGATAACTAACTTTCAGCTGAACTACAACTAACTTGTTTTCGAAACTAGGGTTTCCAAATTGATCCAACTAACTCAGACATGCAATTATCTTTTTAATTTTCAGTTTCAGCTCACATGATTCGTTCAACAGTTTTCACGCCAACTGTTCATGGCAAATCAATAACTAAATAACTGCCAAACTAGGGTTTCATTTGCAGCTAGACGGAAAAGAGAATTCAATTCAGATGTCGTTACATTATACACTTCCTCAACTAACTTTTAATTTCATTTTCAGCTGGAAAGAAACTATTAACTATAAACGTCTAACAGGAAATTGTAGATGAATAATAATTACTTTTCTTTGCTTCCAGAAGATAACGTATAATTACTACAGCTATGAAACAATATAATAGCTGAATAAATTCAAATAACTCTCTCACTAAGTATCTGAGAATCTTACAATGTTCATTAACATAGAGAATAGCATACATGGCATAGATGAAATAGAAATTCAATTACCATTGCATGTACCTGGATTTACGAGAGAGGAAGAAAACCATTTGACATCGTCTCCATACTATCATACTTGGAAATCTTTATCGAGAGAAAGAGAATTATCATCAGGGGCTTTACCGCCCAACCAAGACCTACTGGTCTCCCGAGTTTCTTCAACTGAAGAACCCGCCCTTCACGAGGGTAATCAACATGGATCAATTTATCATCATGTCTCTGAGCCTGATGTCCACGAACCTATACTACTGATCGATCCTTCCTCTATAGGTACCTCCTATCAGAAGAATCATCCTGATCAGAGTATATCTGGCCATGGAAGCTGACATTGCCAAACGGGCATCTACCTTGGCCAAGGATTTTTAATTAATTATTTGTGGCATCACTGTGCCGTCAGCACGCATCCTTGCTCGGTATGATAATACTTAGATGAAAGTCTAATTTTACATTAGCAAGATTGTTTATCAATTCCTTTTAGTTCGAGGTTATATCTTAACCATAGGATTAATATTACCAGAACTTGGTTTGAAATTATATCTTGTTTCAAGATTTATATTATTCTAACATGGTCCCCAAAAGCCTTTCATCATATTTAAAGGTAAGTTGACTCCTTGATGTTCATACACAGAGATATACTTAACTCTTAACTGAACCTTTCTAAGTAATAATAACTGCTACTCTCAAGTTAATGAGGAGAGGTTAAGAAGTCTTATTCCTTCATTTATATTAACTCATATTTCCAAAATTCATCTTGCTCAGAGCTTAAGCATATTCTTTCTCATAACACGGAAGATCACCTTGACTATTCTCTGCTGAAATTGATCGCAATACAAGGTCTAATTCACATTGCCAGGTCTGATTAATTTTTCTTTTCCTCTGGTTTAGGGTTATGTCTAAACTCTAAAGTTTATGCAAGAGAAAAGAGTGATTGATACAACAAGGGAATTTCCAAGACTCTCATTATAAATATTCCCCAAGCAGTCTCATTTGAACAAAGGTATGCACTTGTTCAGCTTCTAATTCAAGGAAAAGAAATTTGGCATATCTATACCTATTAAGATCTTTGAAAAAAAAATTACCAAAAGATTCCATAGAACCCAGTTACAGATTTAAATCAGCGTATGGCCTTATATTTCGGACAGGAATGATCTTGCTGAGAATTCTACTAATGACCAAGTTCAATGTTAAGAAGAAAGAATATAGAACCTTATCTTAGATAAATTGAGAACAGAGATGAGGAGACTAGAAGGGTTCGGCCAGAATCTTCCACAAGAATACATAAGCATAAATCTTCTTTCAACAAGGATGAATACTTTAACTGTTCTCTGTGCTAGTTGTTCTCAGTTTAGATTTAGCTCTTTCAATTCATAAACATTTACAAGACAGTTAAAGATCTCGATTTGGAGAAGAGAGGGTTCATCAGAAATTCTTCAACTGTCCCAAAAATCAGAACTAAACTTATACCCTGCCGTTTATTTCAGACATGCATAGCCAGAGATACCTCAGGAACATAAAAGACTAGGTTCAGATGATTAAGAAGAAGAAGAACATAAAAGCTCCATAACTGTTGATTGATATCAGATTAGGAAAGATAAATTTTTAACTCGAATAAATTGTACAGGGTAGAGCAGTAGTTAGATGATCTACAGTCTATCTTTCATTTCATGAGGAAGGACGGCATTTTGAGATATATATACTTTTCTTTTAATAATTTCACCGTATTCAAACTTCTTCTTACTCAAATTCCCATATTTCATTCGTTTGAGAACCCGGGGAATACCATTTCATCACATTATTCACGTTATTAAATTCATTCAAAAGATTCAAAGTTTTCATAACAGAAATACTTTACGTGCCTGATATTTAACCTTTAAAACTTGACGAAGCCCGCTCTGGATTCTCCAAGCGAATGGTACAGAAGGCTCGGACTCCAAATTCATTTCTCACCTATGTCCGACAAATGTAAGACCAAGGGTTGCCGCCACCAAAAATCGTTTTTAAAAAAAAAAAGAAAGAACAAAGAGAGAGATGGGATAACTTGACAGGGTATACGTGAGTAGGGAAATGAAGCTGAGACCAGATGGTTTCCATCTTAGGAATAAACGACTATGATTCATAATGGAAGTCGATGGTATTTGCAGAAATGACAAGTCAAGGCAGAGTAGTTGCGGTGAGAAGAGGAAGTGAATGAAAAGAAAGGCCTCCAGATTAAATGCGAATCCTTCCAAGAAACCTCCGTTCCAAAATTGCAAGAGCCCCTGCGACTGCTTGGCTTCCATCTTGGCAGTTTCTTCTAGAGGCTCGAAGGAAAGATGACGGGAAGACTACCGCTGACAACTCTCATCTTTTAATTAATTCATTTTCAATTTTTAAGCCTTTCTTATATTTTCATATTTAGTTCAATGGCATTAAAGTTATATCTATTATTATTAATTTAATATTTAATAACCATTGCAATTTCCTAAAATATAATTAAGAATTGGTTCGCTCAACTTCAAATGGAGATTATTAATTAATAATTTGAATTAACTTATTTAGCAATAATTATTATATTAAATTACTTATGGCCAAGGTCATGACGTCGACACAACTGTCTTGCACTGACTCAAGGTTTGATGATAAAATTGATCCATTGTTAACCGTGCCCTCTCCCTGACGATATTTTCCCTTTTCTCTCGTGGCATCAACAGTCCTGCATCCACTGACGAGGATTGTGGTTAGATCATTCTCAACGTCTATAAATATATTTCCATATATATATATAAATATAATCTCATTATCACATTCAACTTCTCATGAACAATAATTCACTGGAAAAATTAAAAGTTCGTTAACATTATAGTTACGATAAAAGATCAACTATTCATTCCCAATGTCATAATCACATGAAAGCAGTTATTTGCACCTAACATTGCATTTGAAATATATAACCAAACATAGTCTCAATGTAAGGGATGTGACAAGTTTGTAATAGATAGATCTCCGCCCTATGGTCGCTACTTACCCACACTGGGTCAGCAAGCACATTCTGGGTGTTGAGTGTTTCAACTCTCAGTAGTTCCTTTCAAGCATTGCTTTTAGTTTTCACTCCGTCATATGGTCGCCCCTCACTCCGCATTGGATTGGGTAGCACATACTTGACGTTGAGTTCCTTTCTGTATCTAGAATAGAAGATCCTCTGACCAATGCTCGCCATCATCGGCGCCATTCTGGTTAGAGTTGCTTTCTTGCACGTTTTGGTTTTCTCCGCTAACCTTAACAGGTGCACTGCTTTGTAATCTGTTAATTGAAAAAACGAAAAAATTGGCTCGGAATATTTCAGGCGCACTAGTTCTTATGGATATCTATTTTGTTGTCTAAGTTTGTAATTGGGCATGTAATTGCCCTTGTTCGACTGTACATGGGAGCTACCCCCTTTGGTAGCACTCACCTATAAAAAAAAAATAAAAATATATTATTAAAGGAGATAATTAAATTAAAAAATGTGTTGAAGGAAGCAAAAGAGGTCATGTTGATGCGTGTTTTATGACTCACCAAGCACTCTAGAATAAAGAATCCAAAGACACTCTATCCTCTCTTCAAAAACTGCCTCGTATGCTAAGATTGCCAAAAACATCATACAACAATTCCAATATTTCTTAAGTTGGGTGTGGATAAGCTTTGTGGATGATGTGATTTTTCCGGTAACCCAAAGGGATTTACTCCAGCAAGCTACTTAGAAAGCAAAGACTTAAATGCAGTGTTATATTTTTTTTTTTTCAATTTTTTTATTTTAGATAAAAAAGTGAAAAAGGGAGTAAGGGTTGAGGAATCCTATACTATTCCTACGAAATCAAGAGATAGTAAGGATTGAGAGAAACCAAAGAACAATACTTTGTTTCGCCACGCTATACGACTACACAAAGCAAGTGCAATCTTCTGGGGATTTGTGCTTAAAATTTCTTCACTACGAACAACACCATCAATAGAACAATATCATTCGAAGTAAACAATGAAGAATCCACATCAAAAGCTCAGTCTAACTTTACACATTGAATAGAAATCATCCATCCAAAGAAAGTATGAGCAAAGTTTCACTAATCTTTATGATCAATCTATCATTCCCTTTACATTCAAATGAAATTCTAACTCAAATTTACTTTACGAGGAGAAATATGCAACCATGCAACCATTTGACAATGAAAGGATTCAAAGCATCTCATGCGCTATGAACTTTATTATCAAGATAGTCTTTAGCAACAATTTCATAAAACTCTCTTATTAGCTATGCTTTATTGCTCTACAATCTCTTCTATCTCCTCTAATCCTCTATATCATGTTATGAAAATGAGAGAGTAAGGAGTGGGTTTATATAGAGTTTCCCGAGTACAATGAACAACCAAGATCAAAATGAGATTAACTGCCTGTTGACGTGGTTTTTGTGACCGCACCAAACAGCAGAACAAAATAGTCTAGGGCTACTCTGTTCTCTCTTGATCAAAGTATCTCGTGCGCTAAGATTGCGAGAAAGTTCGCACGCTCAACTCCAAGGTTCCTTAAGTGAGAATAGACCCAGTTTGGTTGATGTGTATTGCTGTGTTCTTACGAGGGGACTTACACAATTGTTCAGACTTCTTGCAGTTAGCAGTGGGTATGTGATTTGAAGGAGATTCTTGCGTTTATGATTTGGCAATGAGTTTCGTTTTCCTAAAACTAATCAGAAATGAGCGGAAAGTAAATGAGTATAGGGCCTAAGAAACTTATATTCTACTCTAAATGCAGGATATGTGGGGCTTCGTTTCAATAGACTTCAACCAGATTTCACCTAGCCTCACGTCGGACAGCCTCAGTAAAATCGGTGCAATCTTCAAAGGGATAGCAAAAGATGTTCAAATTATGATTCAACATGCATACACCATCACAACGACGCATATAAGCATACAAATCACAATTGAAGTTAAACTCAAGATGATTACCAGTCGACCACGCAAGGCGAACTTATCATCAACAAGCCGCTAGTGGTATGGAATAAAGCGAAGCTACCTCAATAAAACACCACACATCAAAGTAAATTACTTGCATGAGATGAAAATTATACTACTGGGATTTGAAAGGAAGAAGAGACCTTGCTAGCTATTCACGACAAGACGAATTCCACCATCAATGAAAAGATCTATTATCATGAAAAGTGTTACACAACAATCTCCACAAAAGTTTTCAAAGGGAAAACTTTCTTTCTCCTGCACACTAACAAAATGTCTACAATGCTCTACTATACTCTACTCTACAACCTCTAGCTCTAATGCTAATGCTTAATCTCTACTATGTCTGCTGTAGAAACCCTAGTTTCCTCTGTTTCTGAATCTGACTGAGTTTTTGTTTGTTTTTTGCAATTTTTGATTTTTTTGGGGTTTTGAGCATAAATGAAAAGGTACGATTTTTGCAAATAAATAATATAAAATCTATAGAAATTCATAGAACTCCGGAAATGCAATAATTTATTGCCAATACTGATACTTGATCAATATTTAAACTTCTGAGACCATTACAATAAATAACTAATGTCATGCAAATCTAAAACAATGATTTTTATTGTAAAAACCTGGTTTTTCTGCTGCAATAAATGACGGCTGAGAATGGTACGGCTGCAACGATTAAGCCCTTTCTCCTCTGCCAGACGCCACACAAAGGTTCTCTTGATATTTGCGCCCCTCAAGATGAAGTCAAAAGATGGAATATGAAGGCGATTTGCTCTGGTAGAAAAGGACGACTTTCTTCAATAGTACGGCCAAGTACAGCAGTACGGCCTTTTTGAAACAGCAGCAACAATAAATTAAGTACGGCCTTTTTGGTTTCAATGTCCAATCTCTAAAATATAGTGCACCTTGATTTAGGTATGTTCTCTAAATGCAAACACTGATAAATCTCTGAAGATATTAAATCTCTGAAGCTCTGTGATTTCCCCTGGATGAAGAAATCTCTAACTGGCAATAAATCAGGTGATATCTCACACCCTCTGAACTGCTTCCAATGGAGATGGCTCGTTCCCCAAGGAATTCGAACTTGAAACCCTAAAGCTTCTTGCTCAGACCAAACTTGATCAATTTCCAAAATCAGTAATCACATAATAGGCTCGATTCCCAATGCAAAGTCTATATCTCTTGAAAAGTGCGATTTCCACAAAGATAGGGAATCATTAAAATTCGACTTTTAATTCTTTTTAATTTTTCAATAGTCTCAGCCAAATTTTTATAATAAAATATAATTGTCAATTTGGCCCCTTCTGATGATGGGCGCCCCCTCAGCTTAAATCACTTAAGTTATAATTAAATATTATAACTTTATACTATAATCTTCAAATAATTAATATTTAATTAATACAATTAAATATTAATATTTCTCTCGTTATCCATCCGATGACTGATCCGTCTGAAGCTGATGAACATTGAAGTGATTCTGAACGCTGCTAAATCCATACTGCTAAAAATAGCAGGGGTCCCACGCTGACTGCCAAGAACTGCTAAAAATAGCAACTTCTGCAAGAAGTCTCCGATCGAGCCCAAACGAAAGCCTACTGATCAAACTCTGCCAACTGAAGCTGAGCCAAGCTCCAACATGACCCTCTATCCAGTTCTATCAGCCTACGAGGGTCGTATGATAGGCCAATCCTGTGCTCCGAGAGATGTCACTGAGAAGGGGACATAACATCTGCTGAATTACAAATGAGGGGGACTCCCCCTTTATATAGCTAGCCAAGTCCCAAAAGACGGCTAGGGTTACAATCAATAGAGTGGCCAGAATCGTGCCACCTCAACCCTAACCCTAAAAACTGCCAAAATAGGGAGTGGTACATTAAATGAATCAAAGATTCCCACTCACTCCCAAAATAGTAAAGGCAATTAATGCCCACAATCAGTCTTCTAGAAGATCCTCGTCCAGTAGTGCATTCCCATTTGCCTTCTCTCTGGCTGCAAACTCCACGAATCTGCGAAGTACAGCCTCAACCTCCTGAACTGAAATAGGTGGAACGCAATCTAGCTGAAACTCTAACACTGTGACTGAATGCTCGTGCCTTGCACAAGATTTTCTCCATGCAATCAAGGAGTCCTGCGTGTTCTGGATCAAGGTGGAGAATGTAGAAGTATTCTCGAAATCATCTTGTACAAAGGTCCTTACCTCTGAGAAGAAAGATACCAGCCTACCCCTCAAATTATCAACACTTATCTCATCTGGATTCAACCGGCTAGCAAATATGGCCTCAAAAGTATTCTGAACTCCATCAATAATATTGGCCATGGCCTTATGTATCCTAGCTGAATCCGCCTGTGCCGTGTCGAAGAAACCACGCCCTGTGATCACTGAAGAATACCACCTAGAGAAATCATATCTGTCATTTAGCTGAATCCGCCTGTGCCGTGTCGAAGAAACCACGCCCTGTGATCGCTGAAGAATACCACCTAGAGAAATCATATCTGTCATTCTCTTGAATGACAGATATGATTTCTCTAGGTGGTATTCTTCAGCGATCACAGGGCGTGGTTTCTTCGACACGGCACAGGCGGATTCAGCTAGGATACATAAGGCCATCAATCAGCAATCGCAATGGAACATGTCTCAATGCCTCAAGATGCTGGATCACCTTACTCTGATAGATAGAAGCGTCGCCCCAGGCATGATCTACTACATCCATCCGTGTCAAAATACTAGAGGCCTGCTGAAAAGCAGAAGCAAGGTCCTCCATAAACTTTTCTGTCTCAACACGAACCCCTGTGACCCACTTATCTGCCTCCTGTGCCATCTTTCCTAACTCCATCAAGCCGCTGATCGACTCTCTAGGTATCTCCGCTGGAGGCTCTATCACTGGAATATCCTGCCCTCGAGAACGAGATAACTGTTGCACGTATCCAATTAAAGCTTTGTGTTCTCTTTTCAACCTCTTATACTTCCCTTCTTTTTTGAATAACCTATCTTTGAGGGCAAAGTAGGAGTTATCACACTCCTCTACAATTTGCACACCAGTGGGGCGTCCCAAGTCCAAAGTCGTGACCACATAATTCTCAGGAACTGCTTCATTTCGGTCACACTCAACTCGTGGCACGGCTACATGAAGAGTACGGGAACCATCCTCTTCAGTGGAGATCTTTGAAAACTTTCTTGCTTTCTTCTTCTGTGGAGGTGCACTGATCCTATTCAAAAACTCCTCCATCTCAACCGCTGGATCAATCTCCTCACTGGGGCTTCTTCTCATCCTATCCTTAAGCCAATCAGGCACCTCATACTGTATATCGAAGGGCTGCTGTTCTTGTGCCTCTACTTCTCTAACCTGCTCAACCTCTATATCATTTTGGCGAGGTTCATCATCCTCAAGTGGCTGAGTGTCATCTGAAACTATATCATCATCATCATTGTTCATAGCCGTCTCTAATTCCCGCTAAAACTGAGGGTCAGTAGTAGTCCCCTCATCGTCTTGCTGATCAACCCTGACAGGTGCATTGACGCTCTGGCCAACTGACTCTCTCCGTGGAGGCTGAATATTATCCTGTACTACTTGCACCTGATTCAATGCAATCCTCTGATCAACAAACAAAGTGACCTCCTGTATGCTTGGAGAACGCGTCTCCAATGGTGATGCAACTGTGACTCGTGGAGGCTCTGGCTGAGTAGGCTCCTATCGAACTATCTCCTTCTTTTTGGACTCTGGACCTCGTGTGATCTGTTTCTTTCTACCAGTAGTGGGCGTCTTGTGATCCCCCATCAAATTGTAAGTCAAAGCAATTGACCTACTTTTCAACCTGTTCACTCGCCTATCAACCCATGCTCTAGTGAATGTCAGGACCGGGATGGAAAGTGTATCTAAATCAGCAATCTCAGGTTCCGACCAGTCTAGAGGTGGAAGTGGGGTATCTCTAACTGCTGCATAGTCCGGATGGACAACGTCCATATCCTCGTTCACCTGGTCTGGAACCGGCACAACTTCACACTCCCTGATCAAAGTAATATGCAACCGAGAAAACATCCTTTTCCTTACTTCAATCTCATCAACTGCATCAGCCCAATAATCCTCTATGGTGGCCTTATGTTTAAACTCCTCTGACAGTACCCACTTGATGTTATGATGTGGATCGTAGTGCTGTCGGCTAGTATGATATGAAAAATGATAAAACTGAAGTTCACTTTCAGCCTCCCTAGCTGCCTGTATTGAGGGACATACTTCGTCCGAGTTGCCCATGACAATTGGAAATTCTATTCCTCCCTTCTTCTTCTTTTGAATTTTATCATAGGCAAGCAATTGCCTAGATATCTCTAACATTAAAATCCTATCGGTTGGGTACTTAGGTAGCCTATGTGGATACGATGAAAAACCTTGCAGCCTAATATAAGAAAATTTTGGAAACTGTACGAACCAGCACCCATACCTTTCGATTAACTCCTGGGCTTCCCTCAAGATTCTATGATGCAACCGCTCCTGAAACAGCCTCGTGATATACATGGTGAAGGAATCGTTGACACGTTTGTAGTGAGTTGTGCTTGCCAAATGCAACTGTGGACATGCCTCATGAATCTTGAACTGGTGAGAGCCACAACCGACAGGTTCCTTGTAAGAGATCCCCCTGTACTTCGTCATCCGTGCCAACATATAAATAAGATAGGAGCTCATGTAAAATGTCTTCGTTCTCCTCAAGTTCAGGAGCTGCTCATGCAAATTGTCACTGATCATCTCGGCCCAATTGACATAGTCCTTCCCTTCCAGCACCAGGTTGATGTAGTAAAACATCCAAGGCTCAAAAATGAATGACTGTGGGCAACCTCCAACCCTGCTTAGCATCATGATGAGGTCACAGTACTCTTGCTTCAAATCCTCCGCTATGATCTGTTTCGGCAACTTCGTTCGAGAAGGCTTGGGAGTGCTCATCCAGTGAGTGTTGATCGTCTCCGTGCATCGCTCGAATGCAGAAGCATACACCCGCTCAGCCCGCTCTCTGGATTTATAGACCATATTTCTGTGCACCGGGATCCCGAAAGCTTCACCAATGGCTGCCGGAGTAAGATTTGCCAGCACTTGGCCATCAGGTGACATGATTGACCGATGATCCTTCTCATAGTAATTGGCGCACTCCATCATCAGTTCTGAGCATTGAATAGCTGGTGGAAAACCAGCAGCTGCATATAACCCACTTCGAACGATATTGTGCGAAGTGGTCGAAGGCCGATGACTTCCGATTCCCAACATCCTGTTCTTGAAGGTCTCGAGGTTGACAGAGCCCAGGTTGGTGTCTGTCAGCTTGCCCAACTTTGAAATGAACTTTGACTCTGGCATGAATGTCTTACTCAGCTTCTTGATCACAGCTTGCCTGGATGCACCATTGTCCTTGCCAGTCGCCCTTGCCTCAGCCATTTGCAAATAGTAAACATTCATCAGCAATTTAGTTTATAAAAATAAAATAAGACATTGATGTAGGGGCTGCAGTCAACTTCTAGAACGTTTCCAATTTGCAAACCTCAGCTTCTTCTTCTTCAATAAAGTCGAACTTCAACACTTAGAACAGATTTCTAAGTGGACTTTAGTGACTTCACTTCACTACTCTTAATCAGCAATTTGAACTTTTATAACTTCGTATCAGCAATCAGCAATCAGCAAATTCACACTTTGAAAACTCCCAGCAATTCACTTCACTTCAAGGCGTCCCCTCCAACTGGCAACTTCAACTTTAGCAAGGAATCAAGCTTCAGCCTTCAGGAAACAAATTCAAGCTTCAACAAAATTTCGAACTCCAGCAATAGCAAGCTTCCAACGCCTTCAACTCAGCCACTCTCAGACTTAGCAAAATTTCAAACTCTTCAAGCCTCAGCAATATTCAGTCTTCAGCAACTCACTCAGAGCAAGTCGACTTCTCCAGCTGTGAAAAATAAGTGAGAGACCTCTTCATTTTATAGCCAAAATTTGAATTCTAGAAGAGGCCAATTTTAGCCAGTGCATTAAACTTCCACTACTCCACTTCAAGAATTCGAATTTTCCCTCTCTGGTATTTTTGATACTTGTCTCTCGACGTCAGGAATCTTGCTCTTCTAGAAACTTGACTTTGACTGGCATCTTTGAATTTATTTCCGAAAAAATTTAATTTAAATCCATCTTTTTGATTCACTAGCCGGAGCTCTAAATTCGAATCTAACTGTTCATCATCTCTGGAAAATTCATCTTCGAAGAATTCGATCAAAATCATCTAGGCAACTCATCTTGGATTCATCATTCGAAGAAATTCACTTTGAAAAGTCATTTTATTCAAATTTTCCTTAGAGAATTTTAAATTTCCCCCTTAGGAAAATTCACAATTTGAGCGCGGATTAAATTCTTCACTGAAAAAGTGTCGGCGAAGTGCGGAAGACTTTGAAATCCATCTATCATTTCAAATGTTCAGTACCCAGAAGAGAATTTTCTCTAGAAAGCTTCGAATCCATGGGTACCCAACGAACGGGTTCATTTAATTTTTTTGAATTTTGAACCCTAGAAAAATATTATTTTATCAAATTAAAATCCATTCTTCGCTTGTGATCATCCTGTTGCTCTGACTTGAAAAATTTGAGTTCATCTGCATTATCATCCATCTCTGACTTCACTGCTGAGAAAATTTGCTCGGGTTCCACGAAAAAAAATTCCACCACCTTGAGCCTCAAGGCGTATTTTCTAAGGAGAAAATATTTTTGCCTTAGAAAATTTTTAATCATCTCTTGGGAAAATTTTGCCTTGGAAATTTTGGTTCATTCGCCAGTGGAGGAAATCTTATCAACTTCCCTTAGAAAAATTTTATTCATGCCCGGCACACTTTTATTTCTTCACTCCACACTAGCATTCTGTTTCACACTTGCAAGGCAATTTTAATTAAATTCTAACGCCTTAGAGATATTTTATTTTTATTTATTTTTTATTGCCTTTACTCAACACCTTAGGCGCATATGGAAATATTCATCCGTTCCTTTGAAATTTTTTTTATCACTTAGCAAGCTACTTCACTTCATATTTCACTTTAGACTCTAGGCGCATAACACTTGACATTTTATTTCCACCGCTTTGGAATATCACTTCACCACGCCTTAGGAAATTCTCCAACACTTTATAACTTTCATCACCCTTGGCGCCTAGCACTTGGAGGAAAATCAAAAACCACGCCTAGAATTCATCACCTTTCACCACGCCTTGGAAAAATCCTCTAAGACTTACCACCTTGGGCGCATTTTGCACTTGATGGAGGATAACGCCTAGTATTTACCTTGTGTTCACCACGCTTTGAAGCATCTCTCACCTTATTTACCACCTTTTACTCCATTTACTTACCTTTTACCACCTAAACTTGGGCGCATTTAGACATGCAAGGAGGATGACTCTTCGTATTCCACTTTTTGTCTTCACTTGAGCTTTTGTTTGGGAGCATTTCACCCCTCGAGGAGGACGAATTCCTTTGACCTTTTGACCCTCTTCTAACTTGAGCGCATTTTTATGTAGCTGAAGGATAAGAATGTTGACTTGTTGACTCATTTCTTTCTTAGGCGCATTTAGACCTAGCTGGTGGATAACAACACCTTTGAGTGACTCTCCAACTTCCTTTTCTCGTCTTGACATGCATGCATTTGGGCGCATTTGGCTTATGGAGGAGGATGAGCTCGTTGACTTTGCTTTGACCACTCACAACTTGGGCGCATTTTACCCCCTGAGAAGGATGAACTTGCAATTTGGGCGCATTTTGAAGGTGGTGGCGGATATCTATACTTAGAAAATTTTCAACCTTTTCTGTGTTTCCTTTGGGCGCATTTTGGCCTGCCTTCAAGATAAACTTTTGTTGACTTTCTTTGACTTTCTTCTCCTTGGGCGCATTTTGCCTCTGATGAAGGATGAACTTCAAACTTAGAAATTTTCATGCCTCCTTATTCACCTGGGCGCATTTTGCCATGTCTGCAGGACAAGCTTCGGACTTAGAATTTTTTTCTTCGTTTTTGCCAGTTTCCACGCCCTGCTATTTTTAGTAAGCCCTCTGAATTTGCATCTCTGAGGCTCGGAACGACTTGAAATTTTGCGCACTGCATCCTCATAACCTTGTTACCCTGTCAACACTGCCATTTTTAATCACCCTGCTATTTTTAGCACATTTCTGAAGGTGGTTTACTATAAATAGTAACCTCATGTTTCTGATAGCTCCACTACTCTGATTGACTTGAAATTTGAATGAGGTGCTCCTCACCACGTGACCTGACTGTTGACACTAACGCATGCGCCTGATTTACTATTTTTAGCCAGTTTCCAAATTGACTTACTATAAATAGTAAGTGCTCCGTTTGACTTGAAATTTTACCAGCAGATAGCCTGAAGGATGCTAATCGCGGTGGTTTACACCGGTTTTCGAAAATTCTAACTTTTTACGCCTCTTTTTGGGTCCCGAAGCTGGAAACCCTAATTCGCTCTGCATGCATATCAAATGAACTATGTTTCTCTTCGTTTCTGTGGCATTGCGATCAACTCGTGATTCTGAACTGCTGGGAAGCGGCTGTCGGGACACACCTGCTAAAAATAGCAAGTTCCTTACTGAGTGAATATCTCCATTTGCATGTCACACCATTGCGAAGCTCTCGAAAAACCCATCAGGAATCACCCGACATGCAAAAGAAACCCTGACATGCAAACCCTAAAAATAGCCTCGGAAGACTGAATTCTGAAAGTGGTCGTCTCGTTTTGCATGTTATATCACTGTGAAGGTCTCGAAAAACCCAGAAGGAATATGCCAACATGCAAAGAAAAACTCTACATCTGAACCCTGAAATTTGTCTCGGAACTTAGACTGCTAAAAATAGTAAGTTGTCTGTTTTCACTCAAATTTTGCACGCAAGCAGCCTGATGCGCTCTGAATGCTGTGTGACTGTCGGAAACTCAAAAATGCTGACGAACTGCTCTGAATTTCACACTTACTAAAAATAGTAAGTACCTCTGAATCTGATAAAAACTTGCTAAGAGCCTGCTGGAAACATGCTGACAACAATGTTAAGCTCAATTTTCAATTTGTTCACTTTATTCAACCTCGGACTGACTAGGAAAGATGAAACCCTAATTCTCAGACTTGGTCAATTTCATGCTTAATCTTGCTGACGGGCGCAACCCCCCCTGAAAGACGGACATCAGAAAAGAGACAGAGTGGGAGAGAGAGAGAGAAAAACCCAAGCCAAAAGACCAGAATGGAGCAAAATTTAGGGGGTCCCCATTTTGAATGGGGCGATGTGTGAAAAGGTCACAACACTGCCTAGATTTAGTCTACTTGTGAGAGATTTTGTAATGAGGTTTGCATTGTAGTTTTGTTTGTCTTTTGAAGTTCATTTAGTTGCATAATCTCTCATTTCTGGAGTTGCTGAATGTTGTATCAGATTTGTTGTTTTACTCATAAGTCAAAAAATACAAAAAGAATCATTCTGGGTATTGTTTAAATCTCTTTATCTATGAGGGGCGACCCTTTCCACTAGTTCTCAATTTTTTTAATAAAGTCTTTGATTTTAGCAAGCAAAATCGCCCAACCTATAGGACCATATATTTCTGTTTTGCCTTGAAATTCGTGCATAAAAGATTTAAAGTCTTTGGGTCTGTTTTCTTGATTCAATATGGGGCGCGATCATCTAAGAGCCACTTTGCATTTGGTCTCATGAGAATTGAGTGAGTTTTTGGAGAGTTATGAGTATTTTGGTTAAGTTTTGTGTTGCTGGTTATTAGTTTCAGTCCATGGTTCAGTCATATTAGTTTGCATTTAGGCTGTCATTTGAGTTGAGTTGGTGTTAGGGAGTCATGATAAGCATTGTGGAAGACACATTTACTATTGCAACAATTTGAAGAGCTCTAATCCTTGATCTTGCAGGCATTCTACATCTCATTGTAAGCTGAACAGTAGTACTGTCAGCATCTTTCCTATTCTTGCTATTCATACTTTGTAATACCCACTAAATAACTGGAAGAGGCTGGCTTGCCGCCTATTTACTTTGAATTGCATTGAAGTTTTAATATCTCCGCCATATGGTCGCCTCATTTCCATTCGGGATTGGGTAGCACATACTTGGTGTTGGGTTACTTTCAGCATTGTAATTGATAGGGAACCTCTGACCATATGCACGCCGTCATCTGGCGCATTCTTGGTTAGGGTTATTTCAGTTTGTGCATTGCATTGAGATCCTTTGACCACATGCTAACACCTTGCCCATCTCAGGATCCTGGTGTACATCCTTGGTTAGAGTTGAATTCTGCATTGTTTAGTTATCTGCTAACCCTAATGGGTGCATGTTGTTTGTAATCGCATTTCAAAAAATAAAAAAAAATTGGTTCGGAATATTACAATAGTTGATGTGAATTTTCCTTTGCCTTGAAAATTCACCTGTCTTGAGAAAATACGAATTTTCTTGAAGCTGAATGAATAATGAATGATGGCACGATGCTTAAATAAGGAAAATTCGCACCATCTTGTTCACTGCAAGAATTAAAACCTTAACCAAAATAGAAGGCCTCTGATTGGACCCCTTTAGTGAACTGACACTAGCGTGAAGTTCGAAATTTAAATAATAATAAAATATTCATTATGCAATGTAGAAACCCCTGTTCTCCCTAATTCTGAAAACTGCTTGTTTTGATTGTTTTTGAACGTGTTTATTGCATAAACCATTGAAGTGCGATTTTGAAAGAAATGCTGAATAAATTTAAATAAAATAATACAACTCTGGAAATGATATAATCTACTGAAACTCCTGATGCCAGACTATTTATTGATCTTCTGAAATGATTACAAATAAGATTCGATAACATGCAACTAAATAGGCAATGATATTTTGATGAAAACCTGATTATTGCAGCAAGCTGAAAGAAACTCTGTGAACGTTCTGTGATAACTTCTGAATGAAGATATCTCTCTGAATGCAATAGATCAGCTGATATTTCACAGCCTCTGAACTGCAACACTGAAGATGGCTCGTTCTCCAATGCCTGTAGACAACTGAAACCCTTGGCTTCGTTCTCCGAAGAAGACTTGATCAAAAATCAATTTCATAACATAATGAGCTCAAATCCCAATGAAACCCTTATATCTCCTCAAGAGTTCGAATTTTCTCAATTAGGTTTCATTTAAATAAATTTGAACTTTTCTTTTTAATTTTTCAATAGTTTTCGAAAGCACTTTTAATTATAAAATATAATTAAAAGTGGCCCCTTCAATGATGGGCGACCCCTTCAGCAAAAATCACTTAAGTTATAATATTTAAAATATTATAACTTTATAACATAAGCTCCAAATAATTAATATTTAATTAAATCAATTAAATATTAATATCTCTCTCAATATATGCCCGATGCACGAACCGTCTAAAGCTGACGAAGAAGAAAGTGATTCTGCACGTGACCAGACCATACTACTAAAAATAGCAGGGGTGCCTCACTGAGTGCCAAATACTGCTAAAAATAGCAACTCAGGAAAAAGGTGTCTGAATGAGCCCGAACGAAAGCCAACTGGTAAAACTATGACAACCGAAGCCAAGCCAAGCTCCATCAAGACCCTCTATCCATCCTATCAGCCTACGAGGGTCGCATAATAGGCTAAATCCACCGAACTCTGATGCTCGCAAAATTGGGGACATTACATGCAATAGCACAAAGAGGGCTCCAACTTTAGAAATTCACCATTTAATGCTTAAAAATGCAACAATAAATATTAAATATTATTTAACATCAGTTGACAAACCAAGTAAAGCACTTGGATTCACCGCCGAACTTCACTGATTTCAAAAAGTCTTTATTTGACCTCATAGGCGTCCATTTGCTCAAGATATTACACTTCTTATTAACTTCCTACTTTGTAGCTGACTACAAAGTTACAACTGGCCATCTTCGACACTGATTCCCGGGTGACCAGATGATGCTAAGACTAAACAGGTGTATTTATCGTGAAGCCTGCAAAGCAAAGAAGAAATGTCTGCTAGGAGTCATCACTACAAAATCCATCATTTAACACCTCAGAAAATTAGGCGCCCTTGATTAAATTGATTTTCAGGAGCCAGACTTAACCATTTCTCAAAACTGCCATCTGACGCTTCAAACGGCTACTGACGATGAACAGTAAACCCTGCTAATAGGCAACCAAGCTCACTGCATGCCTAGAGGTATTTCGCATCCAACGAATATACGCGAGGCATCTGAAAAGTGTACTAAGGACCCCAAAAGTAAAAGCGCCCTTGGCCTAAAAAGGCACGAACACCATTTTGACGAAAGTGCAACTCTCAACTAGATGCCCTACTTTGACCTCTGATATCTGGAGCTGGGATGACCCAATTCGAGCACTATCTGTTTCAATGCATAGCTAGGACCTACGAGAGAAGACTTTAGAGGTGACGAAGCAAGAAAACTGCTTCTAAGACCTCAAATAGAAAGGCGCCTTTCCCAAGATGGAATAGACGACCAGACTTAGCCACTTTTTTGAGTTGTCTTCATTTTTCAGTATTTCACCAAAGACCTCGCACGTACGAGCGTTTGCCAAATCCCGAAGGCTGACGGCTAGGCTCATTGGATAGCTGGAGTAATTACACTCAAGTCCCATGAACACTTCGAACGTCAATAACCTCATTTGACAGGCCTAAAGGCTAGGCGCCCCTGGCCCATAGAAATACAATAAAATTTATATGCCAATCCGCCCGTGAAATTATGTGCCTGGTAGAAACTCTGCCACGATCTTTCAGAATGTCGGATTAACAGACAACTTGGTGCATTGCGAAGACGGACTAAAGTAGCACTGATGTCAAGAAGACCTCGTGAGCAAACTCTGCCATCTTAGAGGTCATTTTGAAGGGCGCCCCTGAGCTACAGGGGCGCAATTACACCATGTGAGGAAGCTCTGTGATGTGAAGTCTCTCCATAAGCTCATCTTCTGACGTCAACTGCCGGATCTTTGGGACTCAGATGACTACATTTGATAGCTCGTCGGACAGGCAAACTAGTCGTAAAGAGATTGACTACATCAATCATTAGGAATACCAAGATCTAACCCCCTTTAAAGAGGTGCGCCCTTGAGCTATAGGGGCGCAAAAGCTGGAAAAAGACAAGCTTTTGCAATCTCGAACTTTGGAATCTTCAACTTCTGTCACCAGTTACCGGAGTTACGAACCTCGAATAGCCTTGCAAGATAACTCATCGGATAGGCAAACTCATTCTGAAGAGATTGACTGTATTCATAAGCATTTATCACAAAATTTAGACCTTCAAAAAGAAGGGTGCCCTTCGGCTACAGGGGCACAATTTTGCTTTTCCTTGAGAAATTTTCAAGAATTAACCACTGAAATCATCTTAGCCATTGAAATGACCATACAAAAGTATAAGTGTCGCCGTGAAATGCTCCTCCACCGTGAAATGCTTCATTCTGAGTCTCTGATTTAGGTTCTAATCAAATGGATATTGCCTTTGACTGACAAAACACTAACAAAACTCCATGCTTGATATTGCCCAAAAACTGTATCTGGTATCATTTTATCAAGGTTTAGACTATTTTAAGCAAAATGCCTTGATGAAGCAAAAAATTTGGTTTGGGTACAAATAAAATTCTGGAAATTTTCAGCTAGTTGTGGTATTGAAAAATGTGAAATTTCTGATTATGCATTTGCTGAAAGTTCTTTAGTTTTCTGCACTTTATTCCTGTTTAAAAGCATTTGTAATGTCCCCAATTTTGCGAACATCAGAGTTCGGTGGATTTAGCCTATTATGCGACCCTCGTAGGCTGATAGGATGGATAGAGGGTCTTGATGGAGCTTGGCTTGGCTTCAGTTGTCAGGTTGTTATCAGTTGGCTTTCGTTCAGGCTCGTTCGGACACTATTTGCTCGGATTGCTATTTTTAGCAGTTTTTAGCACTCAGCGGAGCACCCCTGCTATTTTTAGCAGTATGGTCTGGTCACGTGCAGAATCACTTCCTTCTTCGTCAACTTTAGATGGTTCGTGCATCGAGCATATATTGAGAGAGATATTAATATTTAATTGATTTAATTAAATATTAATTATTTGGAGCTTATGTTGTAAAGTTATAATATTTTAAATATTATAACTTAAGTGATTCTTGCTGAAGGGGTCGCCCATCATTGAAGGGGCCACTTTTAATTATATTTTTTTTAATTAAAAGTGCTTTCGAAAAACTATTGAAAAATTAAAAAAGAAAAGTTCGAATTTATTTAAATGAAACCTAATTGAGAAAATTTGAACTCTTGAGGAGATATAAGGGTTTCATTGGGATTTGAGCTCATTATGTTATAAAATCAATTTTTGATCAAGTCTTCTTCTGGAGAACGAAGCCAAGAGTTTCAGTTGTCTACAGGCATTGGAGAACGAGCCATCTTCAGTGTTGCAGTTTAGAGGCTGTGAAATATCAACTGATCTATTGCATTCAGAGAGATATCTTCATTCAGAAGTTATCACAGAACGTTCACGGAGTTTCCTTTCAGCTTGCTGCAATAATCAGGTTTTCATCAAAATATCATTGCCTTTTTAGTTGCATGTTATCGAATCTCATTTGTAATCATTTCAGAAGATTAATAAATAGTCTGGCATCAGGAGTTTCAGTAGATTATATCATTTCCAGAGTTGTATTATTTTATTTAAATTTATTCAGCAATTTCTTTCAAAATCGCACTTCAATGGTTTATGCAATAAATACGTTCAAAAACTGTTAATGTTATAACAGCTTCGGTAGCTCCTTCCAGCTCAGCTTCGTCATGAAAAATAAATTTGAATGATAGCCATAGGCTATTCAAATTATATTTATTATTATTGTTTTTATTGGGCCGACATAAAAGCATTTTATGCTTATCTTTTATTAGAAGACATTTAGTTGAGGCCGACCTTTGTGATAGGACATTCAACTATATTGAGGCCGACTTGAAGGGTCTTGTAACATGTGTATTTATATTCTTGTTCATCCATTATCGGATCACCCAGCAGATTGAACACAGTTCGTTATAGACAAAAGTCCGATGTTAGTTCATGATTAAAAGGGTGAGAACTCAACTGATGAATATATGCGAACTTGTCCATGGTCAAGTGCGAACATAACAGAGAAGCTCGACCTTGTCAAGTGCAAACATAACAGAGAAGCTCGACCTTATTAAATGCATATATATTACATCAAGTGCAATCAGATTACAGAGGTGTGAAGAAGAGTCTGCAAATCTGTGTTTGGATTCGTGCTAGTTACGCATCCTCCAGATCTGTGTTAGCAGTGATCTCTTCATCGGTGATCAAAGTGCGGACTGTGTTAAGGATAAAGATAAGTGCGAATTCATTCAAGAGCAGATTGCGAATCTCTCTAAGTGCAGATTACAATGAAGAGCAGATTGCGAATCTCTCTAAGTGCAGATTACAATGAAGAGCAGATTGCGAATCTCTCTAAGTGCAGATTACAAGGAAGAGCAGATTGCGAATCTAAGAGCAGATTATCATCTGTTATTGCATCTAGAGTAGATGCTGGTTATTGGCCTTGTGTTCGGCCTCATTGTAAAGTGAATTATTGCTTTTGTTGCATCAATATAAGAGAGATCTTTGTTGCTGGGTTTTTTTCTCCCTCAAGAGGAGGGTTTTTCCAGGGTATATGCTGTGTTATTTGTCTAATTTTGTTTTATTCTCTGTGCATTTACATCTGATCTTAAAATTCAACAAAAACAATCAAAACAGTCAGATTCAAAAACAAGGGAAACAGGGGTTTCTACAGTGGTATCAGAGCGGTTACCTGCCCTCCTGTGTGGTAAATTAAAATTTCATGAGCAGAAAAGAAAATTTTCAGATTTACCAGGGTTTGAAATTTCAGTTTTTTTTTTCTGAATATTGGGGCTTCAAAAAAATTTCAAAGAATTTCTGTGCAGAATTGAGTTGGAGTAAATATCAATATTTGTTTCAATATACTCTATTTCTGCTGTGGCCAATTTTTCTCTTCATCGAGTTTAGGCAATATATGTGGCACTTAAGGAAAAATTGTGAGTGCGTGTTGACTCAGGAAATATTGGCACGAATTTTTATCAGGTTCTCTTTTATTGCTATTGGTCAAGGCTTTGATTTGTTGAAGCACATTGCCACATTAGGCGATAACCATATTATCAACTAGCCAGAGAAATCTCGCAACCAACTGGAATAAAAGGAAGGTGCGGATCTTATTTTTAGAAGTAAAGAAATTCGAAAAAAAAAAAAAAAAACTTGGAGGCGTGGAAAGTTTAAAACAGGGGCGACGTCTATCAGGAGAATAAGACAAAGTCGAGGAAATCACATATTGGTTCACTAGAGATAACACGTCACAGGAGGAGTGGTTCGATATTCTGAAAGCAAAGACGGGATAATAGAGGAAACAAATATAATTGAAAAAGTCAAATCGTGGCTATTAGAGGAAATTGCGATTTGGGAAAATATCACAATTAGAAGAAACAAGAAATTAAATCAGCCGCTGCTAGGTGGTTAGGAAGCTACGCTGGAAATAAGACAAGGGGATCTAAGTTGTGAAAAGGTCGACGCAATTGCTCGGAGACCTTCGTCTCATCAATACAGACAAAGATAAGGTTTTGAAAGTGCGTCTGTTTGAGTCTTATTTTGTTAGCCACCAGAAAGAATAAAAATAAAAAAATAAAAATCGTCAGAATTTATAATAGCCGCCATCTTCACCTGTCGAGAGCTGCTTCTAGAGGCAGAATACAAAGACAAAGCCAGGTCAGAAATCAAAGACGTCTCTGG
The DNA here is from genome assembly GCA_007258455.2 of Sequoia sempervirens. Taxonomy (NCBI): domain Eukaryota; kingdom Viridiplantae; phylum Streptophyta; class Pinopsida; order Cupressales; family Cupressaceae; genus Sequoia; species Sequoia sempervirens. Next base: position 206,980,977 of record VDFB02193867.1, on the reverse strand, counting down.
AGACTGATACGTCAAATTAGGAAGGAGCCGTGAGATTCATTTAATCGTCCTTAGTAAAAGCAATATCACATGAGACAAATACATACTGACGACTGGAGATTTGAGACGTGTCTTCCATCACCTGGGACACAGCCAGAGAACAACCCGATTATTTGTCATTCATTCACGAGAAAGCAACACATATGGCGACTAGGAAAGTGCGGCTACATCAGTAATTGGTTTTGGATTGACTTGAATCATTCTAGAGAAGACGTCTTTGGAATATCCTCAGAGAAGACCAAACATCAGTATTAGAAGAGGGCCGATAATTTTTATCTGGAGGCTAATCGTGATCTTCATCACATTTGTTCGACAAGTTCTCATACGCAGTTTGAGTGCCTCTTAGTGGGTCGGGTGCTGTTGAGATCCTTCACACAACAAGCAAGGTGTATCGGCGCTGCCTGGAGGAGACAATTCTTCGAAGTTTCAGCTGGGCCATATCAGGTTCATTGATATAATTTCCATTGAGCCTTCGGGAAGCTGTATTAGAATTTGCATTTTATAATTTGCTGGTTAAGTCACTGTCAGTATGACAGCAATTCTGTATTCATAATCAGTATGGCTGAAGTTGACATTGTACTGAACTTATGAGAATTGGAATGGTAGTATTGGAAATCTTGGTAAACTGTAAACAATTTGGAAGTCTTGCAGTATTACTGAGTTTTGGGATTGGCAAATGTTTGACATAATCCCTGTCTATTGAACTGTTGATGTAATGTCTATCTACTGTAGCAGCATAGTTGTATGAATGATCAGTCACACTAAACCTTGGGAAAATAAATATACTCAAACCATCAAGCAAGTTGTTTACAATTGAAATGTATGGTCTGGGAGGTATTTAAATATTGTAATCAAAAGATTGCTGCCTGGGAAAGGAATTATACAATCAGAGAATCCAGAATTATGGCGTCTAAATTTGTTGATGAGTTAACGGTTGCTTATGAGGAGTATAGAGCATTTCCAGATAGGGTCAAAGATCATCTAGACTTTGAGCAATATATGGAACATCGGATGGATTATAGCAAGCAAAAGAGAAAATCGAAGATATGTGAGCAGCCAAGTGTTGAGAGCATCTTGAATGATATCCAGTGGAAACTTAAGCTTTCACAACAAAGATTAATTCATAGTTTGCAGCAGTATGAGGATTCCCTTTCAAGACGAACTTCATCACGAAGCAAAAATGAGAGACTTGGTGAAGTATCTAAAAGTCTCTATGATGTGTTTGGGTTAAAAATTGATAAGTTGGTAGAGAATGATCTTCGATCTGCAGGTGGACATGGGGTTGAAAATGAAATGGTGGTTGATAAGGAAGTCTTACATCTAGAAAATAGTATGGTGGAGTCACAGAATGATGCTCACAACATTCCAGAAATTGTAACCAGCATTGTTAACAATTCTGATTTACATAATAGCAGTAGAAAAAGTTTGCATCAGCTTGAGACAGCTATGACTTCACATGTGCGAAATGCTTCTATTGAGTTGCCACAAGAAGGTACTCAAGTTTTGGGAACTAATGGTGTGGTATTTGATGTGGATTCATGTCATGGTGAATTTGATTTTCCAGATCAGACCTTTGAAAACAAGCTAGAAGATTCATATGTTGATATGGAATCCCAGGATCGTGCTTTGGATGGGCATGCAGTTACATTGGGAGTAGAAGTGTGTGAAGATACTGTCATACCAGCAACTTCTACCTTGCCAGTTGAGCCATCCTTTGCGGGACAAAGCAGCAGTACCTTAGATGTTGAGGTGTGCATGAATGAAAGCACACATGATGCTGCTTATCATGAGGTGAGTGATGACGAATCAGCTTCATATCATAGTGCATATTGTGAACCGGAAAACTTGTATGGGGGTCATAAGCTACAGAGTCCTCATCATTTGGTTGGGCAACTAAAAGTGAATGACAATGTGATTGCCACAACCATTGAGCATTTTGATGTTGCTCGTCAGATGTTAGCTACCTATGGTTGGAGTACTCCTTTGACAGATGAGCACGGTGATAGTGGTTTTTCCCTTGCAGAGATACATGCACTTCGAGAAGCAATTGGAATGATGAAACAAAACTACTTAAAACTACTTGCAGACAGGGATTTTCTTCTCGAGTGGGATTGCATTTGTTATGATGCATTGCAGAGGAAGGAGGAGCAGGTCGATGAGCTCACTCATGAGCTTGAGGTGACTATGGACTCGTTGGAGAGTGCTCAGTTGGCCCTTCAAGAGTCACAGTCACGGTTGGAGGAGCTGCCCATGGAGTTGAGTTTGGCACAGTCTCCACCAGCTGCAGATACAGTACAGTTATATACAGAGGCAGTTGATGAGATCTTATATCCACGGGTTGTAGTGAGGATGTGGTTACATCTATCACAGATATTGGTGTAGTTAATTCAGATGGGATGAGTGTTTTGGTTGAGAGCTCTTGTGATGAGATAGTTGATTTTTCCGAGAGTTGTGTGACAGATCACGTCACTACTCCATCGTCGTCACAGGAGATATGTAGGGCATCATCCAGTATGGAGATTTGTACTTATGCTGATTTGTTTCCCCAGGACTATGATGGTCAGCCATTGACAGAGGTGGGAGCATTTTATCTTGATTGCATAGTGAGGAGTGTTCATCACTTCTCCTTTAGTCCACACACGGAGGATTTGATGATGCATCAGTGTGGTTTGGCTCCTGAGTTATATCATCTGTTGTGGGATGGGTATTCACCATCTTCAGAAGATGGGATTAGCAGCTGCAAGCGCCAGAATCAGCGGTTTGTGGGGGATGACTTGCAGGGACATCTGTCAGTTTTACATCATGCTGATATGTATCCAACAGGGTTTGCTACTTCTATGTCAGAAAGTTTTCTTACGAGTACATGGTTACAAGATGACTATGGTGTCAGTTGGCATGATGGCTTGGTCAATAATCACATCCACGAGGGTTTAGCAGAGGACAGGGAGAGATTCAGTGTAGCAGATGTTTCTAGAAGTTCTTATCTCCGCATGACAAATGGATGTGAATTCAGATTGTATTGGGATCCAGGTGGTGACAGTTTTGGCACTGAGTATTGGATGGGTCCCATTGGGTTACTTCACCACTCACAACATGGTGAAGTTGGAGGCAGTAGAGTGCAGTGGCAACCTGAGGATGACAGACATGACAGACTTTCACTCTGGGTTTGGGATCCAGGAATAGCTTGCGCCGTTGTGTTTTTGTTGATGCTACAGGAGACAATTAGAGATGTGTGGGACACTTTACAGTTCTTCTTTTGGGCCTTCTGAGGAGTTGGGTTTCTTTGCAGTAGAGATTGCTTGAGGACAAGCAATTTCAGGGAGGGTGGACTGTAATGTCCCCAATTTTGCGAGCATCAGATTTCGGTGGATTTAGCCTATTATGCGACCCTCGTAGGCTGATAGGATGGATAGAGGGTCTTGATGGAGCTTGGCTTGGCTTCAGTTGTCAAGTTGTTATCAGTTGGCTTTCGTTCGGGCTCGTTCGGACACTATTTGCTCGGATTGCTATTTTTAGCAATTTTTAGCACTCAGCGGAGCACCCCTGCTATTTTTAGCAGTATGGTCTGGTCACGTGCAGAATCACTTCCTTCTTCGTCAGCTTCAGACGGTTCGTGCATCGAGCATATATTGAGAGAGATATTAATATTTAATTGATTTAATTAAACATTAATTATTTGGAGCTTATGCTGTAAAGTTATAATATTTTAAATATTATAACTTAAGTGATTTTTGCTGAAGGGGTCGCCCATCATTGAAGGGGCCACTTTTAATTATATTTTATAATTAAAAGTGCTTTCGAAAACTATTGAAAAATTAAAAAGAAAAGTTCGAATTTATTTAAATGAAACCTAATTGAGAAAATTCGAACTCTTGAGGAGATATAAGGGTTTCATTGGGATTTGAGCTCATTATGTTATGAAATCAATTTTTGATCAAGTCTTCTTCTGGAGAACGAAGCCAAGGGTTTCAGTTGTCTACAGGCATTGGAGAACGAGCCATCTTCAGTGTTGCAGTTAAGAGGCTGTGAAATATCAGCTAATCTATTGCATTCAGAGAGATATCTTCATTCAGAAGTTATCACAGAACGTTCACGGAGTTTCCTTTCAGCTTGCTGCAATAATCAGGTTTTCATCAAAATATCGTTGCCTTTTTAGTTGCATGTTATCGGATCTCATTTGTAATCATTTCAGAAGATTAATAAATAGTCTGGCATCAGGAGTTTTAGTAGATTATATCATTTCCAGAGTTGTATTATTTTATTTAAATTTATTCAGCAATTTCTTTCAAAATTGCACTTCAATGGTTTATGCAATAAATATGTTCAAAAACAATCAAAACAGTCAGATTCAGAAACAGGGGAAACAGGGGTTTCTACAGCATTCAAAAACATTGCCAAAACACAAACAAATCAATCAACAATAAAAACAAAAAACAAAGACAGGCAAAATTAGAAAGGTAAATATTATATTAGGGATGGGATATTGCCACCTTCAACAGCAATATTTCTGATTATATATGCCCAACACTCCTCATAAAACGAGTGCATTCTGCCCGCAATTGGAAAGTCATAGATAAACCTCCTTTGAACACCGCCATAAAGAAGCGATGCCTATAATGAAGATCTCAAACTGTGTAACATCCAAAATATAGTAAATCACTACAAATGGCCAAACCGGGTTTTCGTCTGAGAATGACCCCTGAACTCTGAGAGCTTCCATTCTCAGATTCTTCAATTAAAAAACCAGACATTATTCAATATTCTGTGATGATTATGCTATCCACCCAAGGCCATTATATTTCCGCAAATATTCAATTAATTCAACTGAATTAATATTCCATTTAAGACTTTATAAGGAATATGATATTTATTTATACTTTATAAAGTCATAATTAATTAATTAAATAATTAAAATGTCTTTAGAACAAATAAAGACAATTATAATATTTAATTCTTTTTCTTGGGCGTATTAAAATTGGGGACATCACAAGCACGGGTTCTCCTTCATCAAATTGTATCATCTGAAAGTTTCAAATGCCAATTTGCTACAAATAATACTACTCTATACTGAAATATAAATACTTTTTCTTTATAACAAATAACAAAGACGTGCTAACTAGCTACTACAACAACTATCATAGATAGTAATCAATAAGTCAGACAACATACCCCTGAAAGTGACCAACAGGACATCTCAGACTTCCAGTTGTCACACTCAATGTAGAAAGTCAGCTACTTCACAGTTAGGACTAGGCGGGCGAAGTGCATTTCTAATTTTATTTCTTCATATGGACCAGACTTGATCTTAAATGATATGAGGACCATTGCTTGGACCAGACTTGATCTTAAATGATATGAGGGCCATTGCATGGAGTCCTCTGCTTCATCCAAAGATTGTTCCACCAAGCCTGCTTAGCCCAGACTGTTCTCCTAAGGACATCATTAAACTATGCATTAGCCCTTGCATGGTAATCAATAAATTTGCTTCCCTTATTCAATTCCCAACTTTCATGGAAACTAGAGACTTGCTATCTATCAGGTCCCTTCTCTTTGCTGTGTTGGAAGCTGTCTTTTACAAGGGGCTTTCCTTTTGAAAGACTGTTTTTTACATATGGTTTATGTGTGTGCTCACTTGTCTAGGGTTTACTGACTCTGGTTTAGCTCTCTCTCTCTCTCGGCTCTATTGCTTCGTACTTTTTGTTTACTATTCTTTATTGTTTAGTTGTTGAAGATTCTTCAAGTAAACATAATTTGCTACTGTAGTTTACCACACCTTTGCATTTCATTGAACTTATTTTGGTCATTTGAGACCACTAATATATATGTTCTCTCTATTTCTTCTTTCCAAGACCATTAAAAAATAATCTTTCATCAACTGAAATGCCAGATGTCTGTATAGAATTGGATAGCTGCACCATATTGTATCGTTTTCCAGCATTTCCAAGGACACTAGCAATATGCACAAATCTTTAAACATGTACAAACAGGGTAAGAATTCCTACAATGACACATGAATGAATTAGAAATTCATTACCATGGTTACAAAGCCTCTAGAAACATGTGGTATCCTATTTTCTGATAATCTTCTGAAGCTTCTAGCCACAATATACAACAGTCTGTACCACTCAATCAATCTCCATGTTCATTACCACATTGAAATAAAAGTAAAAAGATCAGAGCCATGTTGTGTACCAGCTTTCCCATAACAGCTTATCATGTTGCTATATGCCTTTTCATCAACTGTGATGCCAGATGTCGATAGAGAATCGAATATCTGAACAGCATTCTGTAGTTCACCAACCTTTCCAAAGACACTACAAATGTGAAGCCAAAATGCACTAACTTAGTATTCTCTACAAAAGAATATTTAGCATAATCAAATATAAAATTACTCAAAATATCTTATTTCAGCTAAATACTAAAAGAAAAAGAAATTATGCAAGGAAAAGACCAGTACAAAATTTTATTTTAAAAATTTGGCCTTCAGTTATCTTAAGACCTTAAGGACCATAGCTAATTACAACTTTTTATGTTAGTGCTACTTGTTATTAACCCACTAATCCAAAATAATATTTTTAAAAAAAAATATAGATATTTCTGTCGCTTCACCAACAAAAGGAAACTGATTTCAAACAAATTGATTCAGATCTCTGTACCTAATCATTGTATCGTATGTCTGAAGTGAGGGAACAACACCAGCAGCCTGCATATCAGTATACAAATTAACAGCATCTTCGATTTTTCCTGCAATTAAATTTAACTCAATTGACCAAAAGGTCATTAGAAAAAAATATTTTACTAATGACAGTATACAAATCGATGCCAGTATAATAAGCTAAACAATATTTAAAGACACCAGATCTGAACATATTTAGTATCAAGTATAGAAAACTGAAGTTCCCACATACCTGCATCTAGCTTCGCTTTAATAAAGGTGTTATAAGCAATGGTGTCAAGCACAATGCCATTCACACGAGTCTTCTGAATAAGTTCCTCAGCTTCCTTAAACTTACCTGATCAAACAAAAAGTTTCAGAAAAGCATTAGGGTTGTGTTGCCTTGATGCAAATAAACATTCATTCAATGTGGCTCAACAAATTATATGATCATCAGCAATTAGTATTGGTTTATACCTTAGCTTTTATAGGATAATATCTAAGAGCAAAAGAATACTGAATAACTAGCATCAGATCAAAAAATGTAGGCTAAACCTTGGCATCATTTTACCAAATCCTTCATACACTATGAAAAATGGTCAATTTTCATGCAGAAATTATAGCTTATGTCTGTTAAAATTCTAGACCTTTTTATTGACCTTGTCCTTTTACATAGTCTCTTCTGATGATGTGTACTTGTGTTAAATTGCCTTTCAATATTTTGACCACTTCTCTATCTGTAAATTGCCTTTCAATGCCCTGCCCACTTCTATCTGTCTTGCCTAATTCCCTAGAAAAATCATGCCCCTCTAGTCTTACAAAGGCTCAATTTGGAGTGCTAACTACCCATATAAACTAGATGGCATCTAGGATCTTGAGCTTTACTGCTCCATTATCCTTAAACTCACAAATCTTAAGAAGAATTATATGCCTCATCAATCTTGACAAGCACTGTCTATGGGTTAACTGTTATCTTGTTTGGAAGGATGCAACCATCAGCACAAGGTTCCAATCATCTATGGCATAGATTTCACTTTCCATGTGGAGACTTGAGTTCACCATTGGTGGCCAACATGCTTTATACTTTCCTTATTCAAAGACAAACCCTTGATGATACGCCAGTGCATAATTTTGAACGAGACACGACAATCAAGTACAAAGAACCAAGAATAAAGAAGGTGAACTTAGGAAAGCAGGATAGCCCCCGAATGATTCTAGTCAGAGATGAAAGGAATCCAGTGCTGAAGGCGACAACATTCAAGATCTTCATGGAATACAAAGATGCCTTTGCATGAACGTACAAAGACTTGAAAGGCATACCTCCAAAACTATGTGTGCATAGAATTCCTTTGGTACCAAGAGCATTCAACTACCACACCCATGTCCTTCGTGCATCCAGGGGTGTCCTCTCAGTGATTCATTTGCAAGACAACTCTCTTTTTGACAGGGGGGTGGGGAGGCGGAGGCGGAGGGGGAGGGGGAGGGGCGGCTGGGCAGGGGCATGGGTTTGATGTTGTTGGCGTGTCATGTCCTCAGAATCATAACAAGCATTGGAATAAGTAAATAAGATAAAAACAAAATACATATTAAAATTATGAACATTAGTAATTTAATTATAATTATCACAAGATAATATTATAATTAAATCATCAAATATAATATCGTAAATATTAAAATATGAATACTAACCATTTAAATATTATTATAATATAAATAATAACAGATACACTTTAAGAAACATATAGTATAAAATATGATAATCGAAAGAAATGAAGGGAGCGACTGATATAATAATGTTCTATTGCCACTCTGATATTATTGCCATATGTGAGCAGACTGTTTAGAGACCTGTTAGTAAAGGGGGGGAGACAACGTCTACTCTATCAGGATTATCCGATTATGCTAACACTACTGTAATATGAAGTGAGCCTGCAAATTGGAAAGACAGGAAGTCAAATGCAAACATTCTCTTGAATATTCAAATTATTACGATAACTATAAAGCTGGCATTCATTAAACAAAAAACCCGATACTTTAAGCTACGGTGTGGTAACTCTTTGTAATCATGGCTCCTTGATGATGTATACAATCTCAGCAGTGAACATTAGACGCTTGCTTTACATATCCAGATTCTTATTCTATAATAGAACTCCCGTAGATAAATAAAAATGTATATATTTGGACGATAATAATAATAATTATTCTAAGAAACAGGCCAACTGGTATAATTGAATCGATTTATTATTTTATAATAGGCATGACCTTTCATGAAGGTGTGATCACTTGAACAAGAAGGGACATGTCACTTGGGCAAGCGTGGTATACAAGATCAGAAATTAAAAGCAAGAAAAGGACGGAAAAAGCGAAGTATTATTGGACTCTAAACAACAGATCAGATCACTCCTATGGAGCAATTGATCAATAACTCAGGTTGCACATTTAAACTCAGAAAATTAGACATCCAGCCATCACAACTATCATATGGTTTAGAGGTAATATTAACAGAAACAGTGAATAGGGAAGGTACCAATCCACCAAACTGTATATGCTGGTAATACCTGGAGAATTCAAAAATAGCATCCCCTCTTGGTGTCAAAACTGCGCTGTATATCACTACAGACCATATATATATATATCGTGCCTTGCCTTTGGTTAGTTCTATTCATATACCTTCCATTATAATCAACAGATAACCTAATCCACTAACTGAATGCATTAGCTTGAATTGCTCTTCAACTATATCATTTGAATCTATCGACCCTAAGCATCCTTAGGATATCTTGAATTAAAGATTAAAGGCAAATTTATCAGATTTCTATAAGGAAAATTACATGGCAAAAAGTTAATTGAAAATATTTTAGTCGGCCAGCTGGTCAATAAATACTTATGTTTTGGATTTACATGTTAAGTCCCTGCCGGTTGTTGTAGTCGGTTGGTAGTTGCCGAGAGTTGGTATTCTTATGTCATGTCCATGAAATCGTAACATTAAAATAACAAAACAAATACTAAAAAGGTTAACCATTTGATATAATTATAATTGTCGAAAGACAATATTATAATTATGAATATTAAAGTACAAATATTAATAATTTGAATATTAAGATCATTATGATATTGAAAATATAAATAATAAAATAAATACTAAAGATATATATAAATCAATTTATATTTAAAATACCAAGATAAAAAAATATATAATATTTAATAATATTATAAACACCAAAAATAATATAATATTATAGTTGCTCTATTACAGGATCATGAAACTAACATTAGATAAAGGAAATTAATATTCAAGTGATCGATCTGTGAAAATAAAAAATCAGTTCTTCAGACTGCTCCAAGGGAGCCCCTAATTCCTTGTAGAGGCGGGAAATCATTAGTGATAGGCCATCCTTCTCAACAATAAACGAAGACCATTCTTCCGGTGTAATGCGGGAGAAAAATACATGTTAGCAGAGGAGGAAGGAAAGAGTGTATGGGCGCAGATGGTAGCGTTGTTGTTATGAGGCGTCACATATCTAATGGTGAATTGAAGTTGCCACAACAATAGACCGGTCATCTTCGGAGGTTTAATATGGAAGCGGTTCGGCATATTACTCCAATCGCTACTCTCACAAATCATTGATAAGTAAATCGCCAACAATTCCCATTATCTATGAGCAGTCTATACAAGGGAAGTTGTGGTCTTCTATCAACCGATGATACTTGATAATTCCATAATAAGAATATGTGATCGTTGCTATTCTAGAAAGGCCCATGGATTTCACAAAAAGAGAAGAAATTAATAAAATAAACACATTTTCAATATATATCCACAAGAGATACGTATATTATACAAATGATATTGTTAAGCATCACTCCATCAAAATCTGCATTAGTCAAATATGACAAAACACCCTCAATCACAAAGGATGCGCCTTGTCACGAGACACGATCCCCCAATGCCTTAGAAATAGGGGACCCCAATAGCAATCTTGGGAGGATGGTGGGGAACAAGAAGGAAACGAATAAGAGATATCGTGGGAGAAAAACAGATTTATATATTAGCATTGTTGTAGTCTCGTATATCAGGTTTTATAGTCTCTCACCAGAAATAGAGTTTATCATTCCGTTACGGGAGAGTCATCAGAAACTAAGTAATATCTATGGAATATTAGTCAATGATCATCACAGGAAAAGAGAAGACAAATCACGAAGAATAGAGTAGCACGCAAGAGTCTACAGAACCATCTTGAATCCATCGACTAAGGAGAGACAACAGAGGTAAGTACCTCCAGCTACCTTGAAGAAGATTGTAAGTTGTGTTTTCAAAGAATGTGATTCGTTGCATACAGGGATTATAGCATAATACCTAACCCTTCTCTTATTAGATTAGGTGTCAGCAAAAGTCTTCGAGTACTCTAATCTGTAATGATGATGAAATCAATTAAATATAATAAGAAGTGAATGAAAAGAGAAATTAAATAACTTGTTTGCAATCAATAGATGTATACTTCAATGTATTGAGTTTTTGCTATACAGTGTAAGAGAAGTTCCACATCTGAAGAGTAATGAATATTATCACAATAATGTTGCCTACAACAATTATTGTACCTTATTAAGCTATGATGACTTTTACTATAAGAATAGACTTCAGGCCAAAATCCCTTATGCTAATACCCACTTAGGATAGGAAGTTTCTGGAGGGAAAGGCTGGTAATTTGGTCAATTGATGGATGGTCCCAAGACAGGTAGGAAACCTTGAGGGAGTCCACTTGGAGACCGTTCACGCGCCCTTGGCACAGTAATTCTTCCATCCGCCGATGTAATGTCCCCTTCTCAAGCGTGATGAACTCTGTTGACCGTTGGCCTATTCTAGAGACCCATAGGCTACTCGGAGGTTGAAATTAGGGTTTCCTGTTTTGTTGGTTGCTATGCTCGAGATTTGGTGATTGAACTGCAGATTCTTTCTGGGTTTTCAGAGAGCTTCGCAGTGGTGTGACTTGCTTTGCGTTCCGAGCACTTTTTGGAATTTACTATTTTTAGTAAATTCTATTTTTGGCAGTTGGCAGTTTGGTTCCTGTTCAATTGGCTTCCCTCAGCTATCAGTTCAGTTGGTTTATTCAATTTTGGGCTTGGAATGCAGTTGGAGAGATAAGTTCAATTAACTTTAATAATGTTATATTTAAATGTTATATTATCCCCTTGGCCTAGTCTTATAACTTAATGTTGTTTTATAAAGTGGTCTTCAAGGGTGGGCGCTTCATGGAGGGGATTTTATATTTTATTAATGTCAAAAATTGAAGCTTATGTTGGACACCTATTTCTTGGAGGATGGAATTAAAAATTAAAAGTCAAGTGAAGCCTTGAAAAGTGGACACCACATCTTGGAGGGAAAAGGTTTATTTCAAATTTGAATTTAGGGCTTCTCTTCTAGAAGCTTTCGGAGATTCCTTGCTGTGCCTTTATAAGGTGGCCTCTTCTCTTCATTTGATTATCTATTGTCTACAAGAATGTTATGCTGTCGGAATGGTACTGCGACTGCTTCGAGGAATGTATGCCTCCTAGCTTGGCATTGCTTCTTGCTTGAGAGATAGCAACTAGTGATGAGGTAGTTATAGTTTGAGTGGTTTTGTAGTGAGATTTTCCATTGTAGTAGTTGTGTGGCTTTGTAGTTCAGTTTCATGCTTATTAGTGAAATTCTGGAATTGTTTCTTCATTATCGCTGATTGTTGTTTTTACTCATAAGTCAAAAAATACAAAAAGAATCATTCTAGGTATTGCATATATCTCTTTGTCTATGAGGGGCGACCCTTTCCACTAACTTTCAAATTTTTTGATGAAGTCTTTAAATTTATGAAGGCAAATCGCCCTTCCTTGAGGGCCGTACCATTTGGGACTGCCTTGAAATTCGTGCATAAAATATATGATGTCTTTTGGTCAGTTTTTATGATTCATTCTTGGTCGCCATCATACTAGGGTCAATATGCACTTTGTCTCAGGAATTTTGAGTGAGTTTGGAGGGAGTTGTAAGCAAAATAGTGAGTTTAGGGCTGTTGTTTATGCATTTGAAAAACAGGACTGTCAAAAATCACATTGTCAAGTTGGTCATTAGAGTGGAGTTTCCTGATCTAAGCTTCCTTATCCAGCAAAGGAGATTCTATATATTGTTGCAGCTCTATTTAACTCTTGATTCATGTTCGTGACATGACATTCTCTATCATGTTGTAAGCTAAACAGTAGTACTATCAGCATTCTCACTTACTTTCCTTAATTGCTTGTAATGCCCACTGAATAAGTGGAAGAGGCCGGCTTGCCGCCTATTTACTTTTTGTATTGCATTGTAGCTCATTAGAATCTCCGCCATATGGTAGCTCCATTCCCATCTTGGGTTGGAAGGCACATTCTTGGCGTCGAGTTACTTTCAGAATTGTAGTTAGTAGAGACCCTCTGACCATATGCTCGTCGTCATCCGGCGCATTCTTGGTTAGAGTTCTTTATCAGCATTGCATTGAGATCCTCTAACCACATGCTCACACCTTGCCCAACTCAAGATCCTGGTGTACATTCTTGGTTAGAGTTGAATTCCGCATCGTTTTGGTTTAAGTGCTAACCCTAACGTATGTGTGTTGCATTGCTTTGTAATAAAAAAATTGGAAAAAATTGGTTTGGAATATTTCAGTGGTATCAGAGCCACACATCCTGCCATCCTGTGAAACAAACATTCTATGAGTGAAAAAGAAAAGAGATACTTAGCAAGGGAAGACAAGAAGGCTACAAGTCAGTTTCAGTGGCATCAGGTTCCAGAAGGTCAGACAGCTCCAGAGGTATTGAGGGCTCACTGGGAGTCTTCTCAGGAAATAGAAATGGCAGAAGGTGAGAGGTCAGCAGGTGGTAACGAGAGGTTTACCAGCAATAGAGATGAAAGTGGAAAGGGAAGAGAAAGAACGCCAAGTCCAGGAAAGAGGTTCGAGAGGAAGATGGATGCCATAATGGATATGGTATCATTCATGATGGGAAAAATGGGTCAGAATCCTACTCCACAAAACAATACAGGGCATATCGGAGAGCACAGTGCCTCCAACCGACAAAATAGACATGCTGCTCAGCCTATTTCAAATAACACTTACATTTCTTCCAGGCCATTCAAACCCACCTTCTTGGTACCAGTACACCCTCAACCTGATCTGGGAGAAAATACTTCATTTGTGGAACAGTTGAGACTTGACCGTGCTGAGTATGAGTCTCTTCCTGATGAAATCAAGTTAGACATGTCTTACAACGATTTTGTGGATCATAAGAGGAAGAATAGAGGGCAAGGAAGACATCATGAACATAGAGGGACAACAGTACAAAGGGATTTGCATCAAGCTATCAACAAGGTTACGCTTCCACATTTTGATGGGAGTGATAGCAGTTCAGCTAGAGCTTGCATACAAAAGTTAGATAACTATCTAGCTCTTAGACCCATGGCAGAAGAGGAGGCGATTAAGTTCGCTACGCTACACCTAGATGGGCTGGCGCATGAGTGGTGGTACCATGGCCTAGTCACTTTGGGTCATCGGTCTATCACTACCTATGATGAGTTCACCAATAGACTCATAGAGAGATTTGAGAAAAAGGATCTAGAAGTGCATTTCAGAGAGTTGGCACAGCTTAGACAATATGGCACAGTTGATGCCTACATAGCTGAGTTTCAGAGACTTTCAGTCATGGTCACGAGAATCACTGAGAGGCGTTTGGTGATCCTATTCAGTGAAGGATTGATGGAGCCACTCAAGGGTTGGATTAAAGCTTTTGATCCACCCTCCTTACAAGAGGCAATGAAGAAAGCAAGGAATATGGAGTGGGCTGCTTCTAAAGCCAAATTTCCATCCAGGCCATCATTTCACAAGAAGGATAGAGGAAAAAGACCTCATCATAAGGAATTCAAACAGCATAAAACTCATGTCACAAGGTTGGATCCAAAAACACTTAACGAACTCAGAAGAAAGGGATTATGTTTCCGGTGTAGAGAAAAATGGTTCCAAGATTATATTTGCCCAAAAGGAGTCAAAATTCATCAAATTGAATACTATTCAGCTGAAGAAAGTAATTCTGATTTTTCAGATCAGCAGTCTGATTTTGATGACAGCGAAGTGGAAAGAGCTCCAAAAGAGTCTAAAGATGAAAAGGGAAGTGGAGGTACTTTGGCTCAACTTTCGAGCTTTCAAAAGAATGAATCCTTAAAACTTTGAGAGATAATTAAGAGGCAGCGAATAGTTGCTTTGATTGACACTGGATCAACGCATAACTTCATTGATGAAGTTGTGGTGGTAAAGAAGGGGCTGCAAACAAAAGAATTTGAAGGCTTCAAGGTTATGGTTGCTGATGGGTTTCAAATTTCTTGTACCAAGAAGATTTCAAACATGTCTATGCAATTGGGCAACTATGAAGTCAAGGATGACTTCTATGTAGTTAACATTGGAGATACGGATGCCGTCCTAGGCATTCAATGGCTGCGTTCTCTTGGAGAGATCTCTCTAAATCTGCAAACCATGGAGCTCAAGTTTAATTCCTATGGAAAGAAGGTAGTGCTAAGAGGAATGTCAAATGGTGGTCCTCGGATTGTGTCATTCAAGAGAATGGCAAGGCTGATTCGTCATGATCAAGTTGAGTGGGCTGTGGAATGTATGAATCTTCCAGCTAGTCCGGTTGAAACATAGAGGGACTATCCTACTGATATTCAGTCTCTACTCACCAAGAAGAGCAAAGTGTTTGCTGATTTACCTCCTGGGCCACCTCCTGAACAGGGTTCAGAGCATGTCATAGAGCTCAAGGAAGGGGCTAAGCCAGTTATCACAACCCCATATCAGTACCCTAAGAAGCAGAAGGATGAGATTGAGAAAAACATTAAGGAACTCTTGGAGTTGGGCTTCATTCGTCCTAGTAAGAGTCCCTTTGCTTCAGTAGTTGTACTTGTCAAGAAGAAGAATGGTACAATCCGCATGTGTGTGGATTATCGTGCTTTGAATCAAAGCACCATCAAAAATCGATACCCCATTCCGAAGATAGATGAGCTCATTGATGAGCTACATGGAGCCAAGTTCTCTTCAAAGATTGATTTGAGGTCGGGCTACTACCAGATTCATATGAGAGGATCTGATGTTGAGAAGACAGCATTAGATGTCACTATGGCCACTTTGAGTTTTTAGTCATGCCATTTGTGTTGACTAATGCTCCTGCTACCTTCCAGTCTTGTATGAACAGAGTCTTTCAGAAGCAGTTGAGGAAGTTCATATTGATATTTTTTGATGACATTCTGATCTTCAGCAAGACATGGGAAGAACATCTCAAGCACTTGGAGGAAATGCTTAGCATCCTAGAATCAAAGAGCTTGTTTGCTAAAGAATCCAAATGTGAATTTGGAATGAAGGAGCTACTTTACATTGGTCACATAATCAATGCTGATGGAGTGAAGGTTGATCCTGAAAAGATCAAGGCAATTGTTGATTGGCCACATCCTGAGAACTTGTAATGTCCCCTTCCAATTGACATCTCTCAGTTCATGAGATTAGCCTATTATGTGACCCTCGTAGGCTGATAGGGTGGATAGAGGCTTTGGTTGAGGCTTGGCTTGGCTTCAGTTGGCAAAATCATTCAGTTTGGCTTTCGTTCGGGGTCGTTCGGACATCATTTGTTTGACTTACTATTTTTAGTAAGTGAAGACACTCAGCAGAGCAACCTTGCTATTTTTAGCAATATGGTTTGGTCGTATGCGGATTCAGTCACTTATCATCTGGCTTCAGACGGTTCGTCCTTTGGCCCTGTTTTGAGATAGATATTAATATTTGTTTGCTAAAATAAATATTAATTAATTAAAGGCTTATATTATAAAGTTATAATATATTTAAATATTATAACTTAAGTGACTTAAAGGAAGGGGTCGACCAACATGAAGAAGGGGCCACTTTTTAATTATTAATTATAATTAAAAGTGCGTACAAACTATGAAAATATTAAAAGTGAAAATTCCATTTTATTTAAATGATACTTTTTGGAGAGAAGTCGACCCTCTTGAAGAATATAAGGTTTTTCATTGTGAAGAAACATTATTATGCTATGAAATCGAATTTTTGCCAAGTGCTTCTTCAGAGAACAGAGCCTAGGGTTCCAGTTTTCATTCTGCATTGGAGAACGTCCCATCTTCAATGTCTGCAGTTAGAGGCTATGAAATATCAACTGATTTATTCCCTGTCAGAGAGATAGCTTCATCCAGAAGTTATTACAGAGCTTCAGTTGCAAGTTTAGATTCAAGGTCTTGGTACAGATTTCTTCCTGGAGGTAATTCTTCTTCACAGGCGTCCATTTCTAAACCCCAGGCAAACAAAGCAAAGGTCGTACGATTTCTTTATTGCTGGTTGGAGGCCGTACAAACTACAGAGGAAGGCGTCTTTTCATCTGGAGCCAAAACGCCTATCTTTTCAGCTTCTATTCATCTCCATAGGTGACGCCCAGGCAAGAGGAGGTCTTTCAGATAGATTTTGAGTAGGAGAAGTCAGGGTTGCAAGCTGGTCGTACCATTTATTCTTCATCCAAGCGGCTGCAATCAGGTTTTGAATATAATATTTTGGCTTTGTTTTTTTATGTGCATGTCAGAGAACTATCATTGTAATCATCTGGAAAGAACAATAAGCATGTATGCTAACATTTTCAAAGACTATCTACTTCAGTTTTCACCCATGTGAATTTATTAGATTTTTAGAAATATTTCTTTCAAAATCGCACTTTCATTATTTGCATGCAAAAACACAAAAAAATCAAAAACAAACAAAAAACAATACAATTTCCGGAACAGTGAGAACAGGGGTTTCAACAATGGTATCAGAGCGGTTTCCTGCCAGCCTGAGGGTTTGGGATTCATATGCAGCCACAGGAGGTTGGGCCTCACAGATATTACACTCGCAAGAGAGCTTTGATTGACAGCGAATAGGGAGTGAACAGGCAGTCGGGTACCATGGCTGACAGAACAGAGATTCCTCAAAACCCTAGGGATAATGATGGTGCAGAGGTCTTATATACTCTCAGAGATCTTCGGACAGGCCAACAGCAGGTAACTGATGTATTACAGCAGTTGACCGTGGCGATACATAGGATTGGTTCACCTAGGAGGCCATCACCACGACGTGATGAGGCCAGGAGTGATGCAAGTTCACGGAGGATACCCAGGACTGTGTCACGGACAGCAGATAGGCCTACCCATCCGACTTTTGTGAGACAGGAGCCCGATGGGCCTATGGTAGATGAGGAGCCTGAGGCAGTGTTTGCTTATATTCTTATGGCAACGAACGACGAGTGGGAGTTATTGACCCCAGAGGTCAGAGAGAGGATTACTTTTGATAGGTTCATCACACAGAGGCGAGAGCATTACAGGAACAGGCCGGATAGGAGGCCTAGGCATCAGAATGGTGACCTGAAACACGCCACAAACAAGCTCACATTAGCTATGTTTGACGGCAATGGTAAGGTTACAGCTCAAACTTGGATTAGTAAGCTGGATACTTTCCTTACATTACGTCCCATGGCAGAGGAGGACGCTATCAGATATGCTACCTTGCACCTTGAGAGAGTAGCTTATGACTGGTGGCATCATGGGATGGTGACACTTCAGCACGATCGTATCACCACTTACCAGGAGTTCGTAGACAGATTGGTGGAACGATTCGACAAGAAGGATCCTGAGTCTTACTTCAGAGACTTGGCCCAGTTGAGACAGGTTGGCAGTTTGGAGGCCTACATAGGAGACTTCCAGCGGTTGTCCGTAATGGTTCCCAACATATCAGAGAGGCGTCTAGTTGTGCTCTTCGTGGAGGGATTGTTGGAACCACTGAGAGGTTGGATCAAGGCATTTGATCCTCTTTCACTACAGGAAGCTATGAAGAAGGCACACAGCATGGAACTTGCAGCACCATCTAGCAAGTTCAACTTCAGAAATACTACTTCCTTCAAGGACAATAAGGGATTTAATAAGAATAAGGAGAGATCTGATTTAAAGAGTGACTCAAAGGGTAAATCAGCAACACCTTTGGATTGTGAGACTCTTAATGATTTGCACAGGAAGAAGCTTTGCTTCTACTGCAAAGGTCCCTACGATGCTAACCACGATTGTCCTTTGCGGCCTAAGGGTAAGGCCAATAGAGTTATGTGGGCCTATTATGAGGATTCGGAATCTGAGAATTCCGAACAGCAGGAGAGTTCCGAGGAGTCAGAATCAGAGGCTTCAGAGCCTAAGGCAGAGGCAGAGTCAGAGCTCCAAATCCAAGAGGCACGGTTGTCTAGCATTCAGCAGGAGGGATCTTTTAGACTTCGGGGAGTTTTGGCGGGTCAAAAGGTCATCACCCTTCTAGACACAGGAGCCACCCACAATTTTATTGATGCTAGATTTGTGGAGAAACGGGGACTCATGACCGAGGAGTTTGAGGGCATTCGGGTTAAGGTGGCTGATGGTTACACTCTCAGATGTGACCGTATGATTAAGGATCTTCCTTTGCGCTTGAATAATTATGAATTCAAGGCTAATTATTACGTAGTGAATATGGGAGATATTGATTTAGTTTTGGGCATGAAGTGGCTTCATTCCCTTGAGGAAGTCACACTTCGTCTCAAAGACATGGAGATTCAGTTTGATGTGGATGGGAAGACTCATATCCTGAAGGCCATTCAGGACAGTAACATCAGGACTATTTCCTTCCGACGGATGGAGAGACTTATGCGTCATGACATGGTTGAGTGGGCTGCCGAGTGCACTTTGACACCTATACAGGAGGGACAGCATAAGACCAAGTATCATCCTAACATTCAGCAATTGAGAGTTAAGCATGGGAAGGTTTTCAGTGACATTCCACCAGGGAGACCTCCAGACAGGGGTATTGAGCACATCATAGAGCTTGAGGAGGGCGCTAAGCCCGTCATGATTCCTCCTTACAGGCATCCAAAGCTGCTTAAGGATGAGATAGAGAAGACTATCAAGGAGCTGTTTGCTATGGGTCACATTCAACCAAGTAAATCACCATTTGCTTCTTCAGTTGTCCTAGTGAAGAAGAAAGATGGTACACTTTGTATGTGCATTGATTAAAGAGTCCTAAATAAGAGGACCATCAAAAACAAGTACCCATACCTCGTATAGATGAGCTTATTGACGAGCTCGATGGTGCCTGTTATTTCTCGAAGATAGACTTGAGATCGGGATATCACCAGATAGATTCCGTGAGCAGGATGTTGAGAAGACTGCTTTCCGTTGTCATTGTGGACACTTCGAGTTTGTGGTGATCCCACTTGGGCTAACCAACGCTCTAGTGACATTCCAGTCCACCATGAACAGGGTCTTCCACTCACATCTGAGGAGATATATACTTGTCTTCTTCGATGATATTCTGATCTACAGCAGGACTTGGCAGAAGCATTTGGCTCATCTGGATACAGTACTCATCATTTTGGAGAGGAAGTCATTGTATGCCAAGGAATCCAAGTGTGAATTAGGGATGACTGAGTTGTTATACTTAGGTCATATCATCAGTGCAGGGGGAGTGCGGATGGATCCTGAGAAGATCCATGCTATTGTAGATTGGCCTACTCCAGCGAACCTTACACAGCTGCGAGGATTCCTTGGGTTATGCGGTTTCTATCGCAGATTTATTAGTGGTTATTCACGCCATGCAGCACCTATAACGGATTTGTTGAAAAAAAGTGCATTATGTTGGACTCCTAAGGCACAGGAGTGTTTTGTGAGGTTCAAGGAGCTAATGACGACGTGTCCAGTGCTAGCACTGCCAAATTTTACGAAGCCTTTTGAGCTTTAGTGTGATGCTTCTGGTGAGGGCATTGGAGCAATGCTTATGCAGGACAAGCACCCGATTGTTTATGAGAGCAGAAAACTCAGAGGACCAAAGAGGCTTTACAATATTTATGATAAGGAGATGTTGGCCATAATGCATGCCTTGGCCAAATTCAGGCAATATCTCGTCGGCAATAAGTTTTGTATTAAAACTGATCACAATAGTTTGAGGCATTTCCTAGGCCAGCGAGATTTAAATGACCGTCAGTAGAAGTGGGTGAGTAAGTTACAGGCATATGACTTTGATATCACCTACATCAAGGGTACCCAGAATGTTGTTGCTCACGCCCTCTCACGCCGGCCTTATCTGAGTTCTATGGTACATATTGCAAAGGATTGGAGGCATTTGATTGTGGCAGAGTATGCCAAGGATACTTCGGCATCTGGTATTGTTCACAGATCTATGGTGGACACCAGGTACACACTTGTGAATGACTTGATCATTTACAAGAACAGGATTTCCTTGATCCCAGGATCTGAGATGAAGAACACCATTATGCGAGCCCTTCATGATGTACCCACAACAGGGCATCCTGGGTATTTCAAAACATATAGACAAGTTCGGGAAAGGTTTACATGGAAGGGTCTTAAGGCAAATGTTCTTCAGTATGTGCGTGAGTGCCCTGTTTGTCAGCAGAACAAGTAGGAGAACACGTATCCGGCAGGATTGTTGCAACCACTTCTGATTCCTGATAGGAAGTGGGAATGCCTATCGATGGATTTTATTACGGGCTTGCCTAAAGCCCAGGGACGTGATTGCATATATGTAGTTGTGGATCGGCTAACAAAGTATGCCCACTTCTTTCCGATCACCACCACTTACACAGGTAGCAGAGGTTTTCTTCTGTGAGGTTTTCAGATTACTTGGGTTGCCTCGGAGCATGGTTAGCGACAGGGATAGTCGGTTCCTAAGTCACTTCTGGCAGGAGGTGTTTAGACTTTGTGGGACCGAGCTTACACCGAGCACCAGTTACCACCCGCAGATCAATGGTCAGATGGAAATAGTGAACAAATGGGTGGAAGGCTACCTCAGGAATTACATTTTAGGGCAGCAAAAGGCGTGGGTCAAGTGGATATATTTATGCGCGTATTGTTACAATACTACTTTTCACATGACCATTCAGATGTCCCCCTTCATGGCGTTGTATGGTTACGAGGCACCTAGTTTTCTGGATTTGCTACTGAGTAATAGTAGAGTGCCTAGTGCTGGAGATTTATTGCAGGAGAGCCAAGACACTATGAGGGCTCTTAAGGAAAATATTGCTAAGGCACAGAATCAGAAGAAGCAGTATGCAGATCAAAAGAGGACAGAGAGATCTTTTGAGGTGGGAGACATGGTATATCTCATGCTGCAGCCCTACCGTCAGTCTACTCTTAGGAAGAGTGGTTCAGAGAAGCTCAAGCCGCGGTATTATGGTCCTTTCAAGATTCTGAGGCGTGTTGGAGAGGTGGCTTATGAGCTAGAGCTTCCAACGGATGGTAAGGTCCACAATGTTTTTCATGTGTCACGTCTCAAGAAGGCATTGGGACACCGTGTGGTACCTTCAACAGTTTTACCTCCCTTAGATGACGAGGGAAAGTTGATCTTAGTACCTGAGTCTATCCTGGAATACAGAGAAAGACAGCTACGCAGGAGGACTATCAGGGAATATTTGATGAAGTGGAGAGATTTACCAGTAGAGGATGCTACGTGAGAGAGTGAGGAGATTTTGCAGCATCCGGAATTGAGATTGCTTGAGGACAAGCAATTTCAGGAGGGGTTGACTGTAATGTCCCCTTCCAATTGACATCTCTCAGTTCATGAGATTAGCCTATTATCTGACCCTCATAGGCTGATAGGGTGGATAGAGGCTTTGGTTGAGGCTTGGCTTGGCTTCAGTTGGCAGAATCATTCAGTTTGGCTTTCGTTTAGGGTCGTTCAGACATCATTTGCTTGACTTACTATTTTTAGTAAGTGAAGACACTCAGCAGAGCACCCCTGCTATTTTTAGCAGTATGGTTTGGTCGTATGCGGATTCAGTCACTTATCATCTGGCTTCAGACGGTTCGTCTTTTGGACTTGTTTTGAGAGAAATATTAATATTTGTTTGCTAAAATAAATATTAATTAATTAAAGGCTTATATTATAAAGTTATAATATATTTAAATATTATAACTTAAGTGAATTAAAGGAAGGGGTCGACCAACATGAAGAAGGGGCCACTTGTTAATTATTAATTATAATTAGAAGTGCATGCAAACTATGGAAATATTAAAAGTGAAAATTCCATTTTATTTAAATGATGCTTTTTGGAGAGAAGTCGACCCTCTTGAAGAATATAAGGTTTTTCATTGTGAAGAAACATCACTATGTTATGAAATCGAATTTTTGCCAAGTGCTTCTTCAGAGAACAGAGCCTAGGGTTCCAGTTTTTATTCTGCATTGGAGAACGTCCCATCTTCAGTGTCTGCAGTTTAGAGGCTATGAAATATTAGCTGATTTATTGCCTGTCAGAGAGATAGCCTCATCCAGAAGTTATTACAGAGCTTCAGTTGCAAGTTTAGATTCAAGGTCTTGGTACGGATTTCTTCCTGGAGGTAATTCTTCTTCACAAGTGTCCATTTCTAAACCCCAGGCGTCTTTTCATCTGGAGCCAAAACGCCTATCTTTTCAGCTTCTATTCATCTCCATAGGTGACACCCAGGCAAGAGGAGGTCTTTCAGACAGATTTTGAGTAGGAGAAGTCAGGGTTGCAAGTTGGCCATACCATTTATTCTTCATCCAAGCGGCTGCAATCAGGTTTTGAATATAATATTTTGGCTTTGTTTTTTTATCTGCATGTCAGAGAACTATCATTGTAATCATCTGGAAAGAACAATAAGCATGTATGCTAACATTTTCAAAGACTATCTACTTCAGTTTTCGCCCATGTGAATTTATTAGATTTTTAGAAATATTTCTTTCAAAATCGCACTTTTATTATTTGCATGCAAAAACACAAAAAAATCAAAAACAAACAAAAAACAATACAATTTTGAAATATTCCGAGCCAAGTTTTTCAAATTTTCAATAATAGTTTACAAACAAACGCACCCATTAAGGTTAGATCTAAACCAAAACGATGCTAAAGCAACTCTAACCAGAATGTACACCAGGATCCCGATGTGGGCAAGGGGTGAGCATTGGTCAAAGGATCTGAATGTAGAAACAGAACTGGAAGGAACTCTAACCAAGAATGGCGCCGATGATGGCGAGCATATGGTCAGAGTATCTTCTACACTACAAGTACTGAAAGAAAACTCAACACCAAGTATGTGCTACCCAATCCAGTATGGAGTTGAGGCGACCATATGGCGGAGTGCTAAGAATTACAATGCTTTGAAGGGAAATAAGCTAGAATGCTGAAAGTAACTCGACACCCAGAATGTGTTTTCTAACCCGAAGTGGGAAAGGAGCTACCATAGGGCGGAGGTAAAGGAAATACAATTGCAATTACTGAATGTAAAGACGAGCATTACAAATCATGATAAGCAAGATTAACAACTGCTGTCAGTACTACTGTCAGCTTACAATATGAAAGATAATGCCTTGCTATCAATGTGAATCAAGATGTAAATAGAGCTGCAACAATATATATCGAATTCCTTTCAATGAATAATAAAGCTTTGATCAGAAACTCTACTATTAAGTCCAACCTGATAATCTGATTTATGATAGTCCTGATTTCCGCTTGCGTGAACAGCAGCCCTGTAACTCACAAATTCACTCACAACTCACTCCAAACTCAACCAAATTCCACAAGACGAAATGCAATAGGATCCTAGGATGATGGCGACCAAATTGGAACAATGAAAACTGATCAAAATGCGCTAAATGAATTATGCATGAATCCCAAGACAAAGCAAGAAGGTACGGCCCAGCAAGAGAGGCGATTTCAGTTTAAAAATTCCAGACTTCTCTAAAAATTCTGTAACTTGGGACAAAGGGTCGCCCCTACCAAACAAAGAGATACAGATGATACCCAGAATGACTCTTTTTGTATTTTTTGATTTATGAATTAAAACTACAATCTGCTGTGACTAAAATGCAACTCCAGAATCTATCTACTATGCAATAAATCTGATTTACAAACCCTCACAAAACTTAAATGCAGAAATCTCACAATGAAACATTCAATCTATCACTATCTCACCACTAGTCGCTATCTTTCAAGCAATGCCTAGCTAGGAGGCTTACATTCCTCGAAGCAATCCCAAAGCCAATCCGGCAGCATAACATTCTTGTAGACAAAAGATGTTGAAACGAGAACCAAAGGCTTCCTTTTATAATTTGCCATTGACCTTCTCGAAACCCTAATCTTCTTTTCAGAGTCAAACCCTAATCCCCAAAAGATGGCGTCCCTTTCTTCAAAACTTCAGTTTTGAATTCTTTTAATTAAATCCATCACTTTAATAATGGCATCCAACTTAAGGCTTTAATTCAACCTTAATAATTATAAAATAATCTCAATGATGGTGCCACCCTTAAAAGACCACTTTTAAAAACAACATTAAGTTAAGAGATTAGGCCAAGGGGCAATATAACATTAAAATATAATGTTATTTAAGTGAAATGAACTTATCTCTCCGAAACTGCATCCCGAGACCAGAATCTGAATAAACCAATTGAGTCAACTGAAGAGGAAAGTCAACTGTGTCGAGACCAAAAGGACCACTGCTAGAAATAGAATTTACTAAAAATAGTAAATTCCAGAAAGTGCTCAGAATGCCAAGAGAAACATATCACTGCGAAGCCCACAGAAAACCCAAAAGGAATCCGCAATTCAATCACCAACTCACGAGCAATCGCAACCTCCACACAAGAAACCCTAATCAAACTGTCCGAGTAGCCTACGAGTCTCCAGAATAGGCCAACGGTCATCTGAGAAGATTATGCTCGAGAAGGGGACATTACAAGTTTCCAGAATAGTGAGAACAGGGTTTTCTACAGAACTTGACTCATTTGAAAAGGTTCTTAGGTCTTTGTGGATTTAACAAAAGATTTGTGAAGGGCTACTCACAGAATGTTGCTCCTCTTACTGACCTCACGAAAAAGGGGGCTTTTTGTTGGTCAGAAAAGGCTCAAACTATTTTTGATAAGTTTAAGAGGATCATGAGCTCTTGTTCGGTTTTGGCTATTCCAAATTTTTCCAAGCCTTTCGAGCTACAATGTGATGCATCCAGTGAAGGATTTAGGGCTGTTTTGATGCAAGACAAACATCCCATTGTGTTTGAGAGCAGAAAATTAAGAGTTGTTGAAAGGACCTACTCTATCTATAACAAGGAAATGCTTGCCATTATGCATGCATTAGCTAAGTTCAGACAGCATTTGGTGGGGAGCAAATTTGTGGTCAAGACTGATCACAATAGTCTCAAGCACTTCATGCATCAGAAAGATTTGAACGAGAGGCAACAAAAGTGGGTGAGTAAGCTTCAAGCTTACAATTTTGACATTGAATATGTCAAAGGAAAAAACAATATTGTCGCTGATACTCTATCTCGGAGACCCCATTTGAGCTCATTATGTGAGCTTACTGCTGATTGGAGGGACATGTTGCTTGCTGATTATGCCAAAAATCAGTTTGCAACCAGCATCATTGAAGGTACTTTTCATGACGAAAGGTACAAGGTGGTTGAAGGGCTCATACACTACAAGGGTAGAATCTTTTTGGTGGCTGATTCTAAGCTCAAAAAGAAGATTTTGATGACATTTCATGACATTACACTTGCTGGTCATCAGGGTTTCTTCAAGACATATAGGCAGATTCGGGAAAGATTTCTTGGAAGGGGCTGAAAGGGGAAATTCAACGTTACATCCAGGAGTGTCCCACTTGCCAGATGAACAAGAATGAGGATATTCTACCACCTGGTTTGCAGCAACCTCTTCCCATTCCCAATCAAAAATGGGAAAGCATATCCATGGACTTCATCACTGGGTTGCCTAAGGTCCAAAGCAAAGATTGTATCTATGTTGTAGTGGACAGATTAACCAAGTTTGCTCACTTCTTTGCCATCACTAGTTTTTTTTCAGCAGCTCAAGATGCAGATTTGTTTTTCCATGAGGTGTTTAGATTGCATGGTTTCCGAAAAACATTTTGAGTGATAGGGACAGCAAGTTCCTAAGCACTTTTTGGCAAGAGGTCTTTAGAATGAGTGGTACGGTGCTTACTCCAAGCACTAGTTATCACCCTCAAACTGATGGACAAACAGAGATAGTGAACAAGTGGTTGGAAGGTTATTTGAGAAACTATGTTTCGGAGCAGCAAAGAGCATGGGTGAAATGGCTTCACATAGGCGAGTATTGTTACAATTCTTCCTTTCATATGTCAATAAGGATGTCACCTTTCATGGCTCTTTACGGTTATGAGGCTCCTAGCTTTGTTGATTTGGTGTTTGGTGATAGCAAAGCCCCTCAAGCCAAGGATTTGTTGCAGCAGAGTCAAGACATCTTGAAATCCTTGAAGACCAACCTTCAGATTGCACAGAATCAGCAGAAGATGTATGCTGATCAGCGGCGTATTGAGCGCTCTTTTGAGGTTGGAGATATGGTTTATCTTCGACTGTAGCCTTACAGACAGTCTACTCTCAAGAAGAGTGGAGCTGAGAAGCTCAAACCTCGTTTCTATGGGCCATTCAAAGTTATCAGAAAGGTTGCAGCAGTAGCTTATGAGTTGGAGCTACCTTCAAATAGCAGAGTACAAAATGTCTTCCATGTGTCTCGCCTTAAGAAGGCACTTGGACACAATGTTGTTGTTTCGTCACAGTTACCACCTTTGGATGAGGAAGGACAGTTAGTTTTGATTCCAGAAGAGATTCTTGATTCCAGAGAGCGTTCTTTAAAAAAAAGAACAATCAGAGAGTACTTGGTGAAGTGGAAAAACTTGCCTATGGAGGATGCGACTTGGGAGAATGAGGAGATTCTGAAGCATCCAGGCTTGCATTTGTTTGAGGACAAGCAATCTTGGGGAGGGCGGACTGTAATGTCCCCTTCTCAAGCGTGATGAACTCTGTTGACCGTTGGCCTATTCCGGAGAACCATAGGCTACTCGGAGGTTGAAATTAGGCTTTCCTGTTTTGTTGGTTGCTGTTGCTCGAGATTTGGTGATTGAACTGTGGATTGTTTTTAGGTTTTCAGAGAGCTTTGCAGTGGTGTGACTTGCTTTGCATTCCAAGCACTTTCTAGAATTTACTATTTTTAGTAAATTCTATTTTTGGCAGTTGACAGTTTGGTTCCTGTTCAGTTGGCTTCCCTCAGCTGTCAGTTCAGTTGGTTTATTCAATTTTGGCCTTGGGATGCAGTTGGAGAGATAAGTTCAATTAACTTCAGTAATGTTATATTTAAATGTTGTATTATCCCCTTGGCCTAGTCTTATAACTTAATGTTGTTTTAAAAAGTGGTCTTCAAGGGTGGGCGCTTCATGGAGGGGATTTTATATTTTATTAATGTCAAAAATTGAAGCTTATGTTGGACGCCTATTTCTTGGAGGATGGAATTAAAAATTAAAAGTCAAAGTGAAGCCTTGAAAAGTGGACGCCATCTCTTGGCGGGAAAAGGTTTATTTCAAATTTGAACTTAGGGCTTCTCTTCTAGAAGCTTCTGGAGATTCCTTGTTGTGCCTTTATAAGATGGCCTCTTCTCTTCATTTGATTATCTATTGTCTACAAGAATGTTATGCTACCGGAATGGTGCTGGGACTGCTTCGAGGAATGTATGCCTCCTAGCTTGGCATTGCTTCTTGCTTGAGAGATAGAGACTAGTGATGAGGTAGTTATAGTTTGAGTGGTTTTGTAGTGAGATTTTGCATTGTAGTAGTTGTGTGGCTTTGTAGTTCAGTTTCATGCTTATTAGTGAAATTCTGGAATTGTCTCTTCATTATAGCCGATTGTTGTTTTTACTCATAAGTCAAAAAATACAAAAAGAATCATTCTGGGTATTGCATATATCTCTTTCTTTATGAGGGGCGACCCTTTCCACTAACTTTCAAATTTTTTGATGAAGTCTTTGAATTTATGAAGGCAAATCGCCCTTCCTTGAGGGCCGTACCATTTGGGACTGCCTTGAAATTCGTGCATAAAATATATGATGTCTTTTGGTCAGTTTTTATGATTCAATCTTGGGCACCATCATACTAGGGTCAATACGCACTTTGTCTCAGGAATTTTGAGTGAGTTTGGAGGGAGTTGTAAGCAAAATAGTGAGTTTAGGGCTGTTGTTTATGCATTTGAAAAACAGGACTGTCAAAAATCAAATTGTCAAGTTGGTCATTAGAGTGGAGTTTCCTGATCTAAGCTTCCTTATCCAGCAAAGGAGATTCTATATATTGTTGCAGCTCTATTTAACTCTTGATTCATGTTCGTGACAAGACATTCTCTATCATGTTGTAAGCTGAACAGTAGTATTGTCAGCATTCTCACTTACTTTCCTTAATTGCTTGTAATACCCACTGAATAAGTAGAAGAGGCTGGCTTGCCACCTATTTACTTTCTGTATTGCATTGTAGCTCATTAGAATCTCCGCCATATGGTAGCTCCATTCCCATCTTGGGTTGGAAGGCACATTCTTGGCGTCGAGTTACTTTCAACATTGTAGTTAGTAGAGACCCTCTGACCATATGCCTGTTGTCATCCGGCGCATTCTTGGTTAAAGTTCTTTATCAGCATTGCATTGAGATCCTCTGACCACATGCTCACACCTTGCCCAACTCGGGATCCTGGTGTACATTCTTGGTTAGAGTTGAATTCCGCATCGTTTTGGTTTAAGTGCTAACCCTAACATATGTGTGTTGCATTGCTTTGTAATCAAAAAATTGGAAAAAATTGGTTTGGAATATTTCAGCCGATGAGGTTAGGAAAGACGAAAAGGCGAAGATCTATTCTGAGCAAGAGTAATAAGTCATATCAGATTATGATGTGTTTTATGCACTAGATGATAATGCATTTACCTTAGCCTTCAAATGTTCAATCTGGGATTGTCTAATTTGATTTGGATTGAGGAACTATGTGTATTTGTTGGTAATGCATGATGTGTGTAGGCCCTCGAGGCAAAATACATGTGCAAAATTAAGTGTGGGTAAATTCAAATTCTTGACCCTAATTTGTGCATTTTCGTCTCCAATAAGGGGACATTACATCTTAACCACCATCGGCAGACTATTTATATGTCTTTATTGTTCATAGTCGGGGACCATTGCTATGCTTTTGATGTACTTGTTGCAAATCCATGAATGAATGAGAATCACATTTATCCTTCATGTACTGTGTAAGAACTTTATATCATGTTCTATATTCTGTTACTTTTGTTTTCTCTACAACTTGTCAAGTAGAATAAGCAAGTAAACAATGGTCTCATAAGAATAGCAACAAGAATTGCTCACTACTGCAGAAGAAAGTGGCATCTTGTATGCTTTCCTCCTTACTTGAGAGTGTTTTTCTTGAAAGGGTATCTCAGGGTATATTGATGTCTCTCTTTTTTGTGTGGCTGTTGTTTCTTTCATTTTTGTTATGTGGGGTTTACCATTTGTGCTAGAATGCCACTATAACTTGTATAAATCAACAAACAACTTGTGTCATCTTTTTTCATAGAATTAACTAAAAATTAGTTGCTTATCAGTTTTATCCTTTTCACATGACAATAGTTATCTCTCACGGGCAGGAAGAAGGCAGAGTATGAACACAGAGAAGCATGCAAACAACAAATGCAAAAGGCTCAAGGAGGAGAGGGAAGCAAATTCAATCAGAGATACATGCAAACGACATAAGAAAAAAACACTCAGATGGGAAGAAGGTAAGTTTGAACAAAGATGCATTCATAAAAGGTAGGAAAAAAGCTCAGAGAGGGCAAAGAAGAAATAACAAACAGAGATGCAGGCAAACAACATGAGCAACATCTCAATGAGGCATTTTGGCCTAGTATTTAACACTAAATCTACTAGGCATTAATTATAAGCCAATAGTAAAGTTTGAAATGTTTTTCTCTGTTACTCAGTATGATAATTAGTCCATACAAAAGTTGAATGATTTTGCAGCTCAAGGACTATGCCAGCACATTTGCCTTTACAAGTTAGAATAACAGTTTCAAGCAAAGGGTAAAAAATGACATGATGGAATACATTCATTGGATGTGCAAATTATAGATTTATGAAGTTGCTTTTAAAAAAGACAGTTCTACATAGCCATCTGAAGCTGCTAGAAAAATCCATTTAAGCAAGCAACTGACGTAACAAATTTTACACTGTATTCATAATTTTAAATTCTACCACATACCCTCTTTGGTAAAAGCATTCACCATTGAACTAATAACAATGCTATCATGACTATGTCCTTGTTCTTCCATCTCCTTAAAAAGATGAAGTGCATCTTCTAGTTTACCACATTTGGCACAGGCATCTATGATGGAATTATATACAATTCTTCCAGGAGGTGATCTCAAACTTGAAGTTGTACAAAATACATTTAATGCTTCTCTCAGTTGCTTTTTCCTTCCATAAAAGTTGATCAGAGAAGAAAGTGTCGAATCATCAAGCTTGAAACCAAGGGAAACCATTTCATTATAGAGAGACTTTGCTCTATTTATCTCACCTGCAAAACAATATCACCAGAAATTTTCTTACAAAATACTTTGACTTATCATGAAACAATTCACACTATACTGAAATCCATTTGCAAAGCATCCAAAATTTGGCATGCAAAAACGAAGTTCATTTTTCAAGACCAACACACCTTCCTTTACAAATCGGACAATGAGTTGGCTGGTTGTAGAAATACCATCAGACTTCTCAAGAAGCTTTTTATGTAGGACCCTTGAATCATCTTCATGATTGAAACTCTTATAGAAGTAAAGCATCAAACCCAGAACCACAGAATCTGGATTTTTTATACCTCTAAAAATATTTTCAGCATCAGAAAATCTTCCAGACTCTCCATAGGCTTGTATTAGTATTGTCTTGAGAATTGAATCTACAATTATTCCTTTGTCTTTAATCTCCTCAATTAGTAACTCAGCATCCCTAATCATACCTGCTTTTCTGTAAATATTCATCATCACCCCATAAAGCCCCCTATCAATCTCCACAGAGCATTCCCTCAACTGGATAATTAATGATTTGGCCTTCTCTATCAAACCTGCATCTGTATATAAATTCAACATGTCACTATATGCAACATTATCTAAGTATCCAGATGTAAACATAGCCTGAAATGTCTTTTCAGCAGATTCCACATTCTGTTGCATAACATGACAGCGAAGTAAAGCTCTCCATGCATATTTAGAAAGCTTAACATTCTTATCCTTCATGTCCTCCAGAATCTTCAGTGCTTGATCATATGCTCTTGCTTTCATATATACCTGTGACATTGCAACATATGATTTTTCATGAGTGAGAAGCCCGGTTTTCCTCATTTCTTTAAAAGTTATTTCAGCATCTTCATACAATCCCAACTTGCCATACAAAGTGATAAGAATGCTGCAAATAACTTCATCTGCATCTATTCTATTTCTCTCCATCTCAGACAAAATTAAAAGAGCACGCTGGTGATCACCATTTTTGGAACAAAGATTAAGAATTGAAGCATACGTATACCTACTTGGCACAATAGCTTTTGATCTCATATCATCAAAAAGCAACAATGCATCTTCCTGTTTACCTTGCCCCACAAGCATATTGATGACACTGTTATATGTCATATCATTGGGAACAAAACCAGAGAGTTTCATGTCTTCAAACATTGTTAAAGCTTCCTCTGTTTTTCCCTCTTTGCTGTATAAATCAACTAACAGCGTATTTGTGAAATGATTGGGCTTCAGTCCTGCATTAGACATTTCTTCCCACAACTGGGTAGCAGCATCATACATGGATGCTTTATGCAAAGAAGAAATCATGAAATTATGAACTGTAAGAGATGGAACTAGTCCTCGTTCTCTTGCTGCATGATAAAGTGACAACATGTCATCATGATGGCTCCATCTAGCATAAGCACATATCATTGTGCCAAAAGCTACTGCATCTGGTTCGCACCCTACCTCAATCATCTCCATAAAAGCTTCCTCTGCAAGATTAAGCTTTCCAGCATTGCCATAAATGTGTAAAACAATTGTGTATGCAATGACACTTGGCGTATAACAAAGCTGCATAACACCAAATAAGAAACAACTGCAAAGTCAACAATTGCATCCGACTGCTAAAAGTTAACCCATCTCCCTATATTTTTTTAGAAATTTAATATAAATAGTTTAAGTCACTTGACAAGAGTTTCTTCTTTTATTTCAAACATTTATCTATTTCCTTTATGCTCCACCTTTGACAAAGCAGTTATAAGCCAATTACCTTCTTCCGTTGAGTACTCTGTAAAGCTACATACTTTTTGTGTCACTTAAGTTTATTTTAAATTATTACATTTGTGTAGTTTACTTGCAGATTATCTTTTATGAAGTTCACTTGAAATAATATATATGTTTAAAGGAAAAGAGGCAAGTACTTAAATATATTTATTTATTTTTTTAATTTTTTATGCTCAGATAAGTATATTTCCATCTTAAGCATACATTCAACACATTCTTCAAAAGCATACAGGCAATATCTTAAGTACCAATTATATGAAGCGAAATAATAACTATTCTTTATACAAACATCTCTTCTTGCAAAATAGCATTCTGTGTAATTGTACAAAAGACATTTTGCGATAATAAAGCAAAAAATATTCAAGAATCAATTTGGCAGTATTTCTTTGTTACATCATAGAAGAATAACTCAGCATGTCTAATCATCATGGTACAAAGTAGTTTGAAACAAATAGATTGTAATATCCCCAGTCGGACAACTCTAGGAAATCGATGATTTATCAAACATGTGCAAGCTGAAAAAATGATCAAATGACTAGTGTAGATGCCAAATCCTAAGTGTGACCAGCACTAAAACATGTTAGAATTGTGAATAACACAAGACGAAGGATCAAACAATGAACAAAGACACCTTCCGTGCAAGAGATCTGCAAAACAAAGATTTTCTATTCTTCAACAAGAAAAACTTACAAAATGAACCTCAAGAATCTTCAAGGAGATCAAGTTAAGAGATACATTGAAGCGTGAGTGTTTTATAAGAGCAACCCTAAATGATAAAGAGATTAGATCATGACAAGTGTCAACATCTCATGTAATGAGATAGAATGATCTAATAATAGCTCACTTCAGTTAACATAAAAAAGCACTCCTAAGTTTAGCTTAAGTGCATGAAATTAATTTGACTAATAATCAATTAAAGATTAATTAATTATTAGCTAATGCATGATTACTCTAAGAACCCCCCCTTAAGATGAACTTAGGGAGTAGCTAAAAACACTAAAAAGCCAATGCATAAAAAGAAAAGAATGCATGATGGGTCCCAACAAACAAGACCTGATGAGATACCCATGTACAAACAATCTAATCTCTCACAACTAGAAAAAAAAGGAAAAAAACTCATGGGAAAAACTCCTCTACAAAAGAGAGAAA
Organism: Sequoia sempervirens; assembly: GCA_007258455.2. NCBI lineage: Eukaryota > Viridiplantae > Streptophyta > Pinopsida > Cupressales > Cupressaceae > Sequoia > Sequoia sempervirens. Next base: position 206,946,924 of record VDFB02193867.1, on the reverse strand, counting down.
GGTGAATGAAGGACTAAGAATCCTCCAAACCAATGCGAAGGACTAAGAAGCATCCAAAACAATGTGAAAGACTGAGAAGCCTCAAAAACAATGTCCCAAAAGCATAGGAACATGAAAAACATCACTAAAACACGAAAAAGTTGTAAACAACTGTTGAATGATGATTGCTATAATGCTGAAATGAAGAACCTCCTCTGAAACAAATAATGATCAAGATCGAGAAGACAAAAATCTGCATGAGTGCCCCCAACGACACTACTCGAATCAGATGGCAAACAAAGGCAAACATCTATAACTCGAAAATACAAATGGAACAAGTACCAATAGTCTAAAGAACACTGATCAAGTGAAAATGGAAGGTTGCCTCCAAAACAGGAATTGAAGAATGTCCATATGGTAAATGTTTTATCTCACCGAAATGCAGGGGCAACCAGCCGCCGCATCCACCTAGTACATAGGAACAAGAACTAGATACATAGATCACTCCAAAAAGAACCAAGGAAACATTAGCACCAATAGTAGAAACACCCCATAATGCGGAAAGAAAGAGGCAAAATAGGTACACTGAAACTGTATAAAACCAAGAAGTGCATGTAGGAGAATGTAATATGCAGCCTTGTTTTACCTTTGTTTTTTTTTGTTTTGATGAATGCTTTCTGATATATTTGAAATGTTTGATACAACAATATCATGCAGCAAAATTGAAGATATTGCAATAATATTTTCAACTCAATAACTAAACATTATACAGGAAATACACAACTGAAAAATCCAGATTTTTATATCAACTTACTTACTCAATATTTTCACAAAATATCGACAATCCAACTCATAAAATATCCCCTATTATCTAGAACAACAATACCCAGAAAATTTGGGAGTTACAAATCATGAACTCACTAGTAAGATATGCCTTGAAACTGTTACATCCCAATTGTGAAGTTACTATTTACTATTACTACATTGGGTAAATATGAATGTAATGTGAATTCTAGAGATGAATAAATTATGCTTTTATCTTGTTATCAATATGAATGTTATCTCATTTGATGTTGTTTCATTTGACGTTATCTCAGTTGATGTTATTCATGGTGAAATACTGCATATATGTGAATAGATGGTTATTGAATTATTATAATTCTAACTTTGGAAGATGCTTATGTATACTGCTTATGTTGTGAACAGCTGGCTGCCATAAGCATGTGTTAGTGGTTGCAGGTAAATGTTCATCCCTCCAGACAAAGGGAAAATATCACTAGGGAGAAGATCTTGGTCGGGTAATAGGTAACGTAAACTATCTGAGCATATACACACACCACATTAGAAAGATTGAGTTGACTCAGTTTGTGGGTAATAAGTCATCCCTAGTTTGAAATATCTGCATTATTAAAGGTCCTGTTTACTTTGGAGTGCATAATTGGTTGATGTTTATCTGTTTGAGCTTTTGAGTCCTCCCTTATCCTACTATGCTTGTTTGTGTGGTTGATTGTGTCTTTGGGCTTTGTGAATGGTTACCTTTATGTCATTTCATAATGAACGTAAAACGTAGCATGTATATAGGCATATATATAAATACATATAATAGATATACATAGACCCATGTATGACAGCATTAGCAATTGCACATGTATGTGAGTAGAAATACTCACAGAGGTACATACATGAGGAAACAACTATATGTATATATATATCACAAGGTCATAATCATTCGATATTGAATGGATTACTTGACTATCATATTACCATATAATGTGTAATGTCCCCTTCTCAATAGTGATCAGTATTGTTGACCGTTAGCCTATCTTGGAGGCTCGTAGGCTAGTTGGAAGCTAAAATTAGGGTTTCCTACTTTCTAGGAGATTGTTTCTGCATTTTTCAATGGTTTGCACTTGGAGTTTTGGATTTTGGATTTTAGTTTGCGGATTCTTTATGGGTTTTCAGAGAGCTTCGCAACAGTATGGCTCGCACACTGATCCGAGCAACTTCCTGAATTTACTATTTTTAGTAAATTCTATTTTTGGCAGTGGTCCTGTTGGCATCAGTACATTTGGCTTTCCTCTTCTAGCAGTTCAGTTGGTAATGTTGATTTTGGCTTGGTGGCGTAATTATTGATGGATATTGAATTATTTAAGTGTTAAGGTTGTGTTTTAATATTATGAGCCCCTTGGCCTAATATTATAACTTTAAGTTGTTTTTGAAAAAAGGGGTCTTGAAGGGTGGACACCTCATCAGGAGGTTAAGTGAAATATTTCAAAAATTGATAAAGTATGACCTTGGGAAGTGGGACGCCAACTTTGGAGAGCTTGGTTTTATTTAAAAGAATTATTTCATATGGTAAATGGGACGCCACTTTGAGGAGATGTTGAAGTCAACTTAAAATTTGAATTTGTTTGACTCCTGGTGTTTGGGCGCACTTTCTAGAGGCCTCTAGAAGATCTTCACAACTTTATAAAAGGAAGTCACTTGTTCTTCATTTCTCATCCATGCACAAATTATATCATTATGCTGCCAAAATGGTGAGTGAGTTGCTTCGAGGAATGCACACCTCCTAGCATGGCTTAGCTTCTTGCTTGAAAGATAGCAACTAGTTAAGATTATGACTATTCTTGAAACTTGAGAGCAGATTGAGCAGATTGTGAAGGAGTTTCCAATAGTTTTTTAGCAATTTCGAGTTTGCTGGTCTACTATAGCTGAAGTACGTTTTTGCTTGCAGGTCTTTGAGTAATTTTTATTTTGTTATGGGTAGTTTTCCAATGCATTTTCCAGCTAAGGGCGACCCTTCCTGGTGAGTTTCAGAATTTTTAGTTGAGTGTTGGATTTTCTAGCATAAAATCGCCCTTCCAGGAGAGTTGTACTTCTTTGTGGTGTCTTGGAATGCATGCACAAAAATAATACTTCATTTTGTTTGCAATTTCTCAGTCCTATCATGGTTGCCATCATCCTAGAGTCCTTCTGCAACAGATTTGATGTCATTTGGTGAGGCATTGAGAGTTTGGTGAGCATTTTAGTGAATTATAGTATTGCTGGTTGTGCATTTTCAGTTGCAAGTCTGTCATATCAGATTTTAGAAGTCTGAGTTTTGGGTTGCATTTCCAGTATTGCAGAGTCCTAGATGTTGGAGAAATCAATCATACAGATGTGGCATTGATTTGAATTTTGTAATGCTTTGTAATTTGCAGATTGTTACATTGTAAGGCTGCAAATAGTAGTACTATTTCAGTCATCTAATTCTGCAATTACTTAGTTCTCTTTTAGCAGCGAATATTAACAACCTTTGGATGGTTTACCACCAAAGAAGGCAAATGAATAAACACTCTTCAGCGCTTGGATGGTTTATTGCCAAGAAGGGGAATGAAAACTTTGTTATTTCATTGTAATAGCTCCCGTTGAATAAGTGGTCAAGTTTCTTTCTTTCAGTTCCTCTTCGCTCCCGCCGAATAAGTGGTCGAGCTTTCTTTCAGTATTGTATTTCTTTGAGCACTAACGATCCCCATTGCCATATGTTAGCACCTCACCCACCTCGGGTCTTGAGTGCACATTCTTGGCATTGGATTACCTTCCAACATTGTAATCTTTCAATTGGTATTAACGATCCTCGGCGCCATATGCTCACACCTTGCCCTACATTGGGATCCTAGTGTACATTCTTGGCATAGAGTTACTTTCCAATAGTGTTTCGTTTTTGGGCTAACCTTAATGGGTTCTTGTTTTGCTGAGTTGCTGATTGTAAAATTTCAAAAAAAAATTGGTTGGCTCATTACATAATGAATATGCTTGTATATATACATAATTACACTTGCAAGCGTTAATGCTTATTAGAGAAGTGTACATATATAAGTATATGTGTATGAATATATACACATTATTATTTGTGAATATGATAATAAGAGCTATACATCCACTGGAATGGGTATATATATATATATAAGTCAATAGGGTTGCCATTATCATGAGAATGTTTACTCATTTGAATTCATTTGAATATCAAATATAAATGTATTTGATTATCATGATATATATATATATATATATATATATATATATATATATATATATATATAGTGTTAAAGCTATTTGCGGACATGTGTGTGTGTGTGTGTGTGTAAACAAATATATAATTATATATAAATGATAATTAAATAAAAGTCAAATTGTAAATATGAGCAATGCCAAGCATATATATATATGTAAGTTACATATTGGCTGATTATTGATATATGAATAGATCGATTATCAATAGCAAGTGTTTGGGGCCAAGTATTTACTAAACCATAGGCCAATTTAGTACAGTGTATGCATGCACATTAGAGGGCCGAATATGTCTTGTATTGATCAAGAAAAAGGGGCAAACTATATGCTATATATAGTGCAGCGAATAAGTCAAATTGGCTAGAATACCTTAGTTGATGTAATATAAGCAATCAGCAAGTACATTAAGCATGGAACGCCTGTAATGAAAAGAATTAGTCAAAGCATAGTATGTTGCATGTGGAGTATACAGAAAGGCTTATTAAAGCCATACAAGATAAGTTTGGAGCAGGAAACCACGTGGGGACTAAAAGCACGCACTAAATAGTAGAAGCCGAATTTTAAAGGCTGTTATTAAGTCGATAGAGACTATGAGATGGGAAGTCGATCTGGAAATGCTTACGGCTGTGTAAGTGCAGCCAAGTTTCACTCACCATGTCACATATGTGAAAAGATATGAATGCATATTAACTACTAACTTTGACTTGGTCGACGCAATGAATATGAGTGATGTGGAATTAGTCCAACATCTTTAGTTGGCTAAATTGAACCATCCCTTTATTTCAATCGATACATGCTAAGTGTTGCAGACTTATTATTGACTATTTCACTCCTTATAAGACCACGCCAACTTGATATTAGAAGAGAGGCTTTGGCTCCACCTCTTGAAGCATTTTCCTGTAGATGTCTTTGCTAGAGTAGAATTCAAATTCTCCATGTGCATTTTGAATTGGTCTTTGAATTGTTGTCAAATATGTAAGTTGATCTATAGGAGGTTTTACTCAATCTGAGCTTATTTTATCGCCACCTTATTGTTGAGTTACTTTGCATGAAGCTTCTTGTCATTTTACATGCCTAAACTATAGGCTTTCTGATTCCTTAGTTGCTCTATAAATAGTTGGACCATTTCACTAGAGAAAGATGCAGTCTTTCCCCAGAGATATATGTCCTTTGTAGTTCAATACTTCTGAGTTATTACCCGCCATATTTGTTTTGTTTTGTGAGAAATAAAGTGATCTATTCTGAATAAGAGGTATCATTATTGTTTGAGAGAAGTAAGCTATCAACAAGTGAGGTAGAGTTGTTTGAGAGAAATTGATTGTTGTACTATTGCCATTAAATTGGATAGGTGATAACAGGCATGAGGATCTCTTCTTCTCTTTTTATTTTACTTTTGAAAGATAAGTCTTGTATGCATGGTTGAGAGGTCTTTTCCAGTATATGCATTAGAGAATTTAGATTGTTTTGGAAATAAAGTTGAAGCTATTATGTTGTATTCTTAATGTGTTTTTAAGTACTCCATGATAAGAGATTGCTTCACACAAGTATTTAATTATACTAGATATGTCGAAGAGATTGCTTGACATAGGTATTTAATTATAGTAGATATGTTTGAATATGGGTTGCAATGTGTTTGTATTTACTCCATAGTAGGAGATGGCTGTTTATCATAAGTATTATATACTAGGTATGATTGAACATGAAAGGAACATATGGTACACTTAGATAAGTTATTGATTTACATAGGAAAGCTTGTGTTTACTCCTAGGAGAGGTCATCCAATATGGGAGAGGGTTTAATATACTTACATGTAAGTAGGGTTATCCAAGTATATAGGTTATCTTTGGAAAGATGGACTATCCATTGAGGAAATACCTAGCTTGTGTACTTACTAGTTAAGTAGTTAATTCCAAGTAGATTAATATGGTTGTAGGTTATTTGGGATGATGGACTATCCATTGAAGGAAATACATATGTGTAGCTTAAAATAGCCTTAAGTCAAATCAGCCCCAAGTAGTGTATGTGATTGATGACTCTCAGTTGTTTACTGAATAAAACTCTTTGATCAAAGTAGTGTGAATGTCCGAGACTCCACTCTAGATTGTATGGCTCCACTCTAGATTGTGTGACTACTGAGACTAACACTGTCAGTTCACTGTGATCCAGTATTACATGCTAGTTCAGGATTGTGAGATTACAAAGTTCTAGTTATGTAGGACACAACACTATGTTCAGTTGGTTGTCGTTATCAGTTACTCTACCAATCTCTTCGTCGAGGGGAAGGGCCATCTATCGAATGATAGATGTGCGAGGCACCGCATTATGAGTCTGTGGTTGGTGGAAAAGCACTTGAGTGATGCTTCTCCTCCACAACAGGCGACAGAAGAACCAAGATTTGAAAGGAAGGATCCTGGACCATCTTATAGCTATTTGTTCTAAAGCTCATTGGAGCTATGTATATAAGTGTATGTATTCTTGTATAGTTGTAACTTGTGAAGTTATTGTAATGAAATGGAATCTTTATTGTAATTTACTATGGCATCTTGTTCATATAATATCAATAAAAAAAAGAAAATTTTTATTAGAATGGTTTGTTACTCTATTTATTTACTCGTATGGTGAAAAATTAGAAACTTTTACTTTTCTGAAGGGTTAGTATGTTACATGTGGTATCAGAGCTACCAGGTTTTGCACTGAAACCTATCAGCTCATTACACAACAATGCGTAAACTTTATCAAAAGATAATGGTTGAGAAGTTCTTGTGCGACAATGGCAAGAGAAAAGAACATAGGGAAGTGAAAAGGAAGATGTGGTCCCTAGTAACTTGTGTAAATTGGGACTAGTTAAGAGTCGTCCCTGGAGTTGGAACTCCTAAACTAACAACTTATGACATTACCTAGGATTGCGGAAGATTATGCAATCGGGTTATGTAGGAAGGTTAGGAAGAACAACCAATATATACCTTTATCCTACAAAATAGTTATATGACTTTAAGGGGATGGAAAGAAAAGAGATAACCCCTTAATAGTAGCAACTATAGTTGTAAAGAATCAAGGATTCTTGGATTTAGTGAAAACACCTACGAATCTATGTGTATGCAATGCCAACATAAATTAGATTGAAGTACGAAGTTATTGAAGGAGGTATCTACCAGGGTTAGAGAACTCTTGATATAAATCTAACTCTTGTATAAATCTTCATATGACCAGGCGAAAACATCCTTGTACTGCTTGAACAAGGCGATAAACCTCTCAGTTTCTTCAAGACTACAACTTTTGCCCAAATTCACAAGCCAAGGCTTGTCTTCAGTACCTATGTTAACTTGATTATATTCTGATGAAGTATTCACCCTTGACCTTTTCTGATCTCGGATGTAACGATCATGCCTGTCAAAAATATCCTCTAAGGATACAAAACCTTTAGGAATCTGATTTCCTTTCAACTGTATGATTCCAAATTCTATAACCTCAGATTCTTCAGCAATTGACTCTGTAAGAAGTTGAACTTCCTTCAAAGAACAATTCTTTGTAATTGTCTCCCATGACGAGAAATTCTCCAATATCTGCATCGTCAGTGAAGACTTGCCAGTTGTCTGAATTATCAAGAATAGCTGGTATGTAGATTAACTCAATAGCAAATGAATTTTGACGAAAGTCAAAGTTAGGCATAAAAAGAGCAGCTGAAACTGCAATAGCATCAGCTCTGCTATTGTTCATTCTTGAAATATATTTGATGTTAAATCCATCAAACCAGTTGATTGCATTCCACACCCTCTGCCTGTAGTTTTGGAGACGATTCTTTCTTACGTGAAACTACTCTCTGACCTACTTTACGATCCGCTCCGCATCTCCTTCAACTTGAAGCAGCTTTATCCCCATATCCTTTGCGTTTTTGAGACCTAACAAAAGCGCCTCATATTCAGCAGTATTATTAGTGCAATCGAATTGCAACCTATATGCAAAAGGATATAAACGACCTTCGGGAGAGATGATCACTACTCCAACTCCTGAGCCTGAAGTCGAACAACTGCCATCAAACTGCATCGTCCACATCTTTCATTCTTCATATGACAATTTTGTGGAGAGTGCAAAGTTCTAACAATCTTCCGTCACCTCGGACACCATAGCATATGTGCCTGGACCCGTGTCTTGATACAACACTCGAGCATGTGGGTTCTGGGACTTCACCACCGTGAACTTTGATTTTGTTTCCGGTTCCAGCTTGAAAGTACCTGTTGACGTGGTTTTTGCGACTACACCAACATAGAATAAAGTTGCCAACGGCTACTCTATCCTCTCTTGAACAAAGTTTCTTGCATGCTAAGATTGCGAGATAGATCATACATTTAACTCCAAGGTTCCTTCATGCAATAGAATACCCTCAGTTGGCTCGATGTGTTTTGCTGGTATTTCAAGGGGACTTACACAATTGTTCGACAGTTGACAACAGACAGTGGACTAAGGGCTTTCGTGAATTTCAAATGATTTGGCAAGTGAGCACAAGTTTCCTAATTCTAACAAGAAATGGACTGAATTTAAAAGAGTGTAGGGCCTAAGAAGTTTACGTTCTATCTAAGGACGGGACGTGGGATCAATCTTGACAAACTTCGACGAGACTCTGCTTCGCCTCACGTTGGACAACTTACACAAAGTCGGGGCAATCTTCAAGGGAGTGACAAGAGGTTTTCAAATTATAATTCAACATATAAGTACCATCAGAACAACGCATACACATACATGAATCACAATCAAAGTTAAGTTTATAAAGTTTTCCATTCGACCACACAAGGAAAACTTGCCGTCAACAAGCTGCTAGTGGTATGGATAAAAATGAAGTTGCCTCGATTAACTCCACAAGTCCACAACTAACATCTACTTGCATGAAAATGAAAACTACTCTACTTTACGCTACTTGAAGTCGAAGGGATGAAGAAACCTCGCTAGCTACTCATAACAAAGATGAATTCACCATTCAATGAAAGATCTTTTATTACAATAGTTTTTTGCAACAATCTCTTACAAAGTTTTCAAAGGAAAACTTTCCTTCTCCTTCAAACTACGCTATGCTAAGATACTACAACTAAAGTGTCTCTACTCTATTCTCTACTCTAATCTCTAAGCTCTGCTTCTACTAAAGTACAAATGAGGGGGACTCCCCCTTTTATAGCTGGCCAAGTCCAACGGACGGCTCAAATTACAATTGGCTGGATGGCCCAGATTGTGCCACCTCAGCCCTAAACAAGATTCACCTTAAAAACCGCCACCAAGAGGAATGGGGTAATAAATGAGCCATTAATGTCCATCAGCCTTCTAGAAGATTCCCGTCTGGAAACGCGTTCACACTGTTCTTGATCTTCTTCTTGACGTTGCTCTTCAACTTCTTTGTCACTTGAGTTGGGTACATACAAAGTCTCAACAGTTAGCCACCTTTTGCAATTTTTCTTCCTTTGAGGTTGAAATGTCACCCTGGATCACTTAAATCATCACCGCCTAGTCTCGACATTCCTCCTGCAAAACAAACAAGGAGAAGAGTATTAGAACACTTCATAATACAAACTCATCCTACTTACCAGGATTTTCATGTTTTAACTTTCAAGGGTTCATCGTTTTCCTCTAGCACAACTTTGCTTTCTTCATGATTTTCCAACATCTTGACTTCAACTGTATCCTCTTTACTTTTCCAGCTCAGGTGTTTGCAATTTTGATCTCGTTCATCTTTGGCTTAGGAAAATTATCTTCACGAAGAACTTGAGCAAATTCACCTAGGCAGTTCCTTTCAAATTCATCGTCTGGAGTATTTTACCTTGAAAACACATTTTCTTCACTTTGCCTTAGAAAATTTTCAAATTTCCCCTTAGGAAAACTCATCAATTTGGTGCCCACCAAAATATTTATCCTGAAAGCTTCGGCAAAGTGTGAAAGGTTTTAAAATCAACTCCCTGTCGAGGATCCTCAATACCCAGAAGAAAATTTTCTTCAGAACGCGTCAGATTCATGGGTATACAACGAACGGGTTCATTTAATTATTTGAATTTTGAACCTTAGAAAAATAATTTTCATCAAATTTAATCTATTTCTTCAACTCCAGGCGCATTTCCTTGCTCTAACTTGAAGACTTTAATTATCCTTACGAAGCTGACATCTTTTTACTTCTTCTCACCAATTTTTACTCATTCCTTGGTGAATTTCTCCTGTCTTCTCCAACTTGGGCGTTTTTATTTAAAATGCCTTGAGTGCACCTTGTCTTCAACGCCTTAGCAAAATTTATCATCATTGCCCCCTTGGACGCACTTTATATGTCATGGAGAACATTTTAACTTCAATGCCCAACATATTTTATTCACATCACCCTAGGCGTACTTGGGATATCAAGCTTCAAATACTTAAAGAATTTCCATGCCAGCCTTCCCTTTAGGCGCAAATCAACCCTTACGCTCTCACTTTTTAACACTTGCCTTAGAAAGTTTTAAGTTCTCTTCTTTTTAAGCTCAAGGCGCAAATGATGGGGTCTTCTTTAAATTTCAGCTCCACACTTAAATTCTCTTCCAGCTCACCCCTCCAGTCAAAGGCGCTCATGAAGGGTAGAACTTCTAGTTTCGCTACTTAGAAAAATAAATCTTCAAGCATTTCTCTTCAAGGTAGGGCACATTTGCCTAGGGTGATATTACATTTAAATGTTAATACTTAGGAAAAATATGGGCGCACATTCTTTTTCCAACATCTTTGGGCGCATACAAATGGACCCACTCCTAACTCCTTGGAATCTCCCTTGTCTTCATATGGAGGATTTAAAAGGTCTTAATGCCACTTGTCTTTTTCTTCATGCACACGCCTTGCATGGATACCCCTTGCATGGAGACGTTTTGTCTTCATATGCCACTTGTCTTTGCATGTATTCAACGCCTTTTACTTGCTTTGACCTTTCCTCTCTGCATGGGCGCATTTGAGATGCTGAGCTTCAAGTTTGAAGACCTAGAATATTCAACTTCTTTTTCTTCAAGGGCGCATTTAAGGTGGTGAGCTTTGAGTGTGTACACTTAGAATTTTCTCCTCTTCAAGGCGCATATGGGACCCTCTACTTCCATTTTCCAGACTTAAAATCTTCTTCTAGTTGATATTCCTATGAGGGGCGCATTTAGGGGTAGGGACTCCAAATTTAAAATATCTAGAAACTCTTTAAGCTCAAAGGCGCATCTCACCCTATAAGCTTTCACTTTTCAATACTTAGAATATTTTCTAGACTCATCTTCTTCCATGGGCGCAAATGACCCCCTTCTAATTTCATTTTTCAACACTTAGAAAAATTTCCAAGTGACCCCTCCAAAGTAAGGCGCATTTAGAAAATTTCCAAGTGACCCCTCCAAAGTAAGGCGCATTTAGACCCCTGAGGTTTCATTTTTCAAACTTAGTTAGATTTCCCAACTTCAACTTCCTCTTGCTAAGGTGCATTTCACCATGGGAGCTTTCAATTTGTCAACACTTAGAAGATTTTTTTTTTTTTAATCTCACCTTCTCTTCAAGGCGCAAATGATGTAAGCTACTTCCAATTTCCATCCTTAGAAACTTTTCCCTACACTTTCACAAGCTCAGGCGCATATGATGTAGGCTACTTCCATCTTCAAATACTTAGCACAATTTCCATGTTTTTCCTCAAGGCGCAAACAAGGGAGCATATTTCAAGTTTTGAAAACTTAACCAACTTTCTCCTCCATCTCTAAGCTTCAGCCATGGCGCATTTGAGGCCTTCTACCTTCACTTTTTAACACTTAGAAAAACTTCACATGCCTCTCTTTCAAAGCTGGGCGCATATAGGGGTCCTCTTTCCCACTTTGCTGGACTTAGTCAACTTTCAAGCTCCATCATGCCTCTCCAAGCGCATATAGAAGGTGCTACTTCTAGTTTCCAACACTTAGCATTTTCAATCACCTCTACAGGCAAGTTGAGGCGCACACCAGAGGTCATGCTTCAAATTTGAAACATTCAGCAACTTTCAAGGTCCCCTCTTCAAGGCTAGGCGCATTTTGGACCCCTTACTTCCAATTTTCGAAACTAAGAACATTTTGAAGTCTCCTCCAAAGTTGGGCGCATTTAAGAGGTGGAACTTCTAGTTGCCAAGACTTTGAATATTTTCACCTTCATCTTCTCTTCAGGGGCGCATTTGGAGGGTCCTCCTCCAAATTTTCTTGCCTTAGAAATTTTTTTGGAGTATTTTTTACCTTGGGCGCTTTTGGGGGGGTGTACTTCAAGTTTTTGTGCCTTAGTGAATTTTCATCACCCATTCTCCTCTTGAAGGCACATACGGAGGGGTGAACTCCAAATTTCACATACTTAGAAAATTTTCAAGTCTCCTCTTCTCTCCTTAAGGCGCATTTGAGGTAGTGTGCTTCAAATTTTCAATGCTTAGAATTTTCTATCACCAACTAAGTGAGTCGGGGCGCATATGAGGTCCTGTACTTCCAATTTAGCAATCTTAAACAAATTTCAAGGCCTCCTCTTTATCCTCTCAAGCTTGGGCGCATTTCCCTAGGCAAGCTTCCATTTTCCAATGCCTTAGTAGAATTTTCATCTGTCTTCGGCTTTTCAAGGTGAATTTTAACCTATGAACTTCAAATTTCAAGTGCTTAGAGAATTTCCACCAACCTTCAACTTTTAAAGGCATTTTTCACTGGCTAGACTTGAAAATTTATTAACTTTAGTGAATTTTATGCTCTTTGCCTAATTTAGGGCAACTCGATCATGCTAACCCTAATTTGCTATTTGTAGAAAGTTTGTCAACTTTGCACTTCAAGCTAATTTCAAGCTCCAAAAAGGCTGGATTTTGCTTTGTTCTGAACCTCGGGATGCATTTGTGTTGTTGATGCCTGATATCTGTCTGTACCTGCTATTTTTAGCAACTTGCTAAAAATAGCAATTGCTCAGAATGTTTTCAAATTTTGCATGTTGATTGCTTGAAGGGTGTTGATCGTGACTGGACACTGCTTCTGCCTGACTTTCGTGTTCCATCCTTGATTTTAGGAAACCCTAATTTCTCTACCCAAGCCTGCTAAAAATAGTAAGTGCTTGATTTTCCATCTTCTGTAACTTCATTCGCCTTGAAATTCGCGCCATGGGATCTTTATCAGTTGTTTGACTTGTTCATACTGACGCCTCGTGTTGACCTGCTATTTATAGCACATTTATGGAGGTGGTCTACTATTTATAGCACCTGCCTGTTTTTGAGACCTCCACAACTCCGTTTGACTTGAAATTCGAATGGCGTGCTCCTCACCACGTGACCTACCTGTTGACATTGGCGCCTGACATTGATTTATTATTTAGTTTTTGAAATGCCTTCCTATAAATAGTAAGTGCTCTGTTTGCCTTCAAATTTTACCAGCGGATAGCTTGAAGGATGTTGATCACAGTGGTATACATCAATTTTCGAAAATTCTAACTTTTTACGCCTCTTTTTGGGTCCCTAAGCTGGAAACCCTAATTGGTCTTGCATGCATATCAAATGACCTCCGTTTGTCCTCGTTTCTGTTGCATTGTGATTAGTTCATGATTCTGAAGTGCTGGGAGGCGACCGCCGGGATGTATCTGCTAAAAATAGCAAGTTGTTGAAGGAGTGATTATCTCTGTTTGCATGTCACATCATCGTGAAGCTCTCGAAAAACCCACAAGGAATACGCAGACATGCAAAAAAAACCCTGACATGCAAGCCCTAAAAATAGCCTCGAAAAACTAAATTCTGAAAGTCGTTATCTCGCTTTGCATGTCACACCATTGCGAAGGTCTCTGAAAACCCAGAAGGAATCTCCAGACATGCGTTGAAAAACTCTGCATCTAACCCCTGAAATTGGTTCCGGAAGCTGAACTGCTAAAAATAGTAAGTCCTCTGTTTCAGCTCAAATTTCGCACGCAAGCAGCTTGATGTGTTCTGAATGCAGTGTGACTGTCAGAATTTCAAAAATGTTGACGGAACACCTGTAATTGCACACTTACTAAAAATAGTAAGTACTCGGAATCTGACGAAAATTTCAGTGAAAACCTGCTAGAAACACACTGACATCAACGTTGGTCTCAATTTTCAATTTATTCACCTTACTTGACCTCGGATAGACCAGGAAAAGCAAACCCTAATTCTATAGACTTGGCCAAATTTCACGCTTAGGCTCACAGACGGGAACGTCCCCAAAAGGCAGACATCAGAAAAGAGACACAGAGAGAGAGAGACAAAAACCAAAGCCAAAAGACCAGAATGGAGCAAAAATTAGGGGTCCCCATCTAGAATGGGGCGATGTGTGAAAAGGTCACAACAGTGCCTTTCTTCAATGGAATTGTCACGAACGACCAATCCCTGTATTTCTCCTCCAAGATCTTTGCAGAAACTTCTACTAAGTAACATCCCGTAACTGGTAGGAATATTAGCCACCAAGATGGTCATCATGATCTTTTTCTCTAGACACGACGCTAGCCTTACTTGCGCATTTTTGAGTTGACCGACCAACGGCACCGACTTGGACTCAAGTGAATAACACTTTTCCTGAGTCGTGGTGCATGAAAGTCCCAACGCATTCATAATTTGTAAGGGCATAACGTTGTCAGAAGCTCCGCTGTCAATTATACAATTGCTCAGCTTAAAACCTCCTATATATAAGGATATATAGAATGGCTTGGGCTTCTCCTCTGCAGGAACGGAGGATTGTAGCAATGTCGGTTGAATGACAGTCTTCTTTTTAAGAACTTTCAAGATTCTATCCAGCTGCTCTAGATGATCTTGTAAATACTCCAGTTGAGAGATTTGTACCTTCGTCTTCATCATGGAAGACACGATGTCAAAACTTGTTGAAGATGTATCTAAAGCAGTTGGCAAGATGTTCTCTTGTGAAGGTTTAAGATTAGAAGTAGAAGCTACTTCCTTTGCTTTTGTATTCAAATTCTGCTTTTCCTCTTCCTCCTTCTACGCCTTGAAATGTTAAGCACGTGTGAACACAAGTGAGGTGATATTTTCATGATTCACTGCAAGAGAAAAGTGGCAGGATTCTTCTTCTTGATTTACGGGTTCTCAATCAAAGTATCCCGTTGCGGAGTCGCCATCAAACTCATCTATCTGTTAAGAGATGACGTTTGAACTGGAAGGTATGAAGTCTGAACTAGAAGCAAAATCGGCAAATCCCATGATCTGATTCATTCTCTGATTTTCCAAACAAGTAGCACCGGTGTGCTCAGCTGAATCATGGAACGTGCAAAAGACTGTGGTCTTTTCAACTTCATTATTCTGTCTCAATTCTCCTTGCGGAAACTTAGACTTGTAATTATTCTACGGTTGAAAATTATTTCTCCTCAGTTGGTACGGTTGTTGTGGTTGAAAAGCTGGTGGTGCGGGCAAGGCTGGTTGCCTTTGAGAAGGTGACTGTCTCTTCAGTCTTGTCACCTCATTTGCTACCTTCTGTAGCAACGGATCAGCCGACGCTTGTATGAGCGGCCTGATCGAATCATCTTTCATCTTGCCTGTTGTAATCATGTTATCTTCAAGCTTAATTGCTTCCTCCTGAAGGTGTTGTAGATCATCTTCTTCCCTTATCTTTAGGAAAAAGGCAATTTTTGACAGCAGCGCATTGATGAAAGAACTCATCAAAATCTCATCAGACGGATTCAAGGTATGAGAAAGACGTGTGACAAGACGATTAAACCATGCCACGAATTCCCTCATTGGTTCATGCTTCTCCATCTTTGAATTTGAGAGTTGTGCAAATAGTCTATGACTGTCCTCAGCAGGCTTGAATCTTGCCAAGAACTTCTCGCTCATGACGGCCCAACTGGTAATAATTCCTGGTTCAAGATTATTGAACCAGTATGCTGCATTGTTCTCAAGAGTCTCCACGAAAAGACGTACGGCGATATCCTCATGTGCAACATGCAAAACGGAACAAGCCGCCGTGAATGTTGATAGATGTTCATCTGGATGTTTAGAACCATCGCCATGAAATCTCGAGAAAAACTTGCGCGAACCCTTGGGTAGTTCATGATGTCCTGCTAAAGCCAACGGTCCAATATTGTCGCCCCAAGGCAAAGGGGCTGGACATCTTGTGTTTCTTCCGTTGTGACCATTGTGATTATCATTGTTATGATCACCCATTTCTGTAGTTGGAATGGGAATCGCTTCTTCAAAAAAATTTGATTCAATAAACTAATAAGGAGCCTCTTTGAAAATAAGATCTGGCTGGATGGGAGGATGACCTCTCCTTCTAGTGTAAACTCGATACGCCAGGATGCTTAATTCCACGCAGGACGTCGCAAAACTGGTCTACCTGCTACAAGATCTGCTTTCTCTTCTTCTTTATCCAAAGTTGTACCGCATTTCTCCACTGAGTGGTAGATGTATGATTTTAAAAAATAAAATTGTGCAAGCTACTAATAATATCTAACTGTTCTGCTTCAATGAAGACTAAATTCAGCTGTATAACAGGCAGAATTAGTGTTGGTTGTTGTACTGGAGCAGTAGGATGCCAAATAGTCATAACCGTGCAAGGCCAAGCCTTGAGAAGTTTTCTTGCCTCGTGCCCCACGGTGGGTGCCAGAAAACTGTTGGCGTAACAACTAACACCTCTGGAGTATAAGTTGGTACGGATAGCTATGCACACTACGCAATGAGTGCTCTTCAAATTAGGAGGGGAAGCTCCCTCGTTGTGCTTAACAAAAATACTTGGAAAGGGAAAAGTAATCTAAACTATCTCCTGTCTTTTTGTCTCAGCTGTAGAGGTACAAGACTTTCACGAAAACTCTATACGTTGCAACTAAGTATTTTTTGGTTTCGCTTAACTACAACTCACAAAACTAAGTAACTTAAACTATCCAATCCCCTCAAGAAGTCAGAGCATGAGGAAACGGAGCGAGAATGATTATCTGATGATAAGTCGGGTACGGACTCACAACGTGAAGGCAAGGCGGCACAACTATTTGCTTGTCTGAATAGGCTTATTGGAAACAACAATATACGATAAACTAAGTACAGATTCTCAACTTGAAGGCACGGTGGCACAACTATCAACTCAATCTGAATAAGTTTATTATTCACACACATCACACGATAACCAAGTACAGATTCTCAACTTGAAGGCAAGGTGGCACAACTATCAGCTCAATCTGAACAAGTTTATTGAACACAAAACATAGTCAATCTACCTAAGGAAAGAATTCACCATTATAATTGCATGAAACCCAAGTGGCATAACAATTCATCATAATAGCAAAAATGCATGAACAGATACAAAACGAGCAATATTGAAGGCAAGGTAGGCACAGCATATATTTCTCTCTCATGCAAAAGTTATGTACAAATGAGCAAAAGCTCTTATTTATAGACATCAAAAGGTGTAGGGAACCCTAAAATTACCTTGAGTCAACTACACTCTTTCAATGCATGCAAGATTTATTGCTAAACCCTAATAAAGGAAACTATACAATCAACTGGAAAACTACCATCAATTAACTGAAACATCTAATCTAAAAATGGACAATTGTGCAAGCATGTACATCCTTTTTGAAAGCATGTTAACTAGAACACTACCATCAGTTAACGTAAACCCTAAATAAAACTCCAAGTAAATAAAGCTGATCTAAAAACAAACATGCATGAGATAAGATAGTGAGTTAACTTGAGAAGGTAACGCCAAGTTTAACTCCTGTATATAATGTCCATTCTGAGAGGTGGGAACTGAAGTCTACTGATCGTGATCTCGAGCAATCAATCCCTCAACAAGATTGTTAACTGCATCAATGTCTGGAGCTCTGATACTCTGTCGAAGAATGCTATGCCTGCGCAGCATGTCCTCACCAGCTATGATCTGGGACTGAAGTTCACCCTTGCTCCTGGTTGCTTCATCAAACAACGTTGATATGACTGTAAGCTGATTAATCTTACAGCCAATGGTCTCCCCACTAAAAATAATATGAGTGAGTGCTTGGAGCTCTGACTGAACATCGGTAAGCTCAACATACGCACCACCCTCAATCTGATATCGGCACGGTAAGTGAGATACTAAGGTCCTCAACAAATCGGAGTGCACTGGTAACGTGCTTTCTACTCTCAGCCAACTCTGACGCCATTGTTTCCTCTATCTTTGCCTTGAAAACCAACTGTGTTTTCCAAGAGTAGATAGCTTCTTTATCTTCTGCATCTATGACTGATTCATATGCCATACTCAAGTGAGCAATCATAATTTCATCCCGGTGTCTACTAATTGCCATGTCTTGCTCCTCATACTGGAGATGAAGACGGAGCTCTCGTGCATTGTACCGCAATTGATATAATTTTATAAGCATAGAACGGCCTCTAGCAACGAAATCCACCCATTCCTCCAAACGCTTGCCATATGCAACTAAGTGATTAAGTTGACCTTGTTCTATTGGAGGCTCAAGCATCGACGGGAGTGTGGCAATGACGTCTGACCTATGTACAAGGCTAGAAATATACTGACAAAGTTGTCTCATTTCAGCCTTGAGGGCTGCCTTATCCTCTCCGTCTTTCAGCATTCTATCCCTGGCACTGTCTGTAGCAACCTGTAGGAAATCAACCTGAGTCTGGCGTGTGTTATAACCAAGGTTGAATGTGATAACCTCGAAATCCTGAGATTCCAATTCGTCCAAGCTCTTCCCCTATGGCGGTATAGCAGTCTCAACGACGATCTCCATGTCAGTATTCCTCTCCCCATGGACCATGTTCTTGATCCTCTTGTTTGGCACATCCTGGTAAACCTGATCAAAATCTAAATCGTTAAGGACATAGGATGGTTGCCTCCTCTTCCTTCCCAGTTGAGCTTCAATCCAAGACTGATCTTGACTAATGCTACTGGAAGGATCTGTACTAGCAATAGGAGGTTGTGACGAGAGTAAATATGTAGAAGACCACTGCGAGATGGGGAATCTAAATCCAATTCAATGTGAACTGGGGCTGGTGACTGCTTCGGAACTGGTATAGGAAGTTGAGGATGAACCTCAGGCACTAGTGGATTCTAAACTGACCTCTGAACTGGCTCTGTAATGGGTTTTCTATCAGCCTCTGTGTGTGTATCAATGGCAAGCGCCTTGCCTTTTGAATTGTTTGGCGCTTGACCTTTCTTGGGAGGGTTACTCCTCTTCTTTTGTTAAGGTTTTGACAAGGTAGGTAGCAAAGGATTCACCACTGGCAGCTCTGCTCTAGGCATTCTTACCCTTTTCGTCTTCTTGCTGTCGAGGTAAACTATACTTTTTTGAATCACTCTACTTGACCTCTCTTTTACTGTTGCATACTCCTTGGCGTACCAATCCACTGCTGGCAACGGCTATGTGTCAACCTGCTCTCTAAAAAACTCAGGAAGGACTTCTCCCTCATCATCTGATAAACCTCCCACATCTTCTGATAAGAAAACAGAAATCTGTGAGGGAGAAAAGCGGCCATAGCTACATCTACGAACCTTGAAGTCATCCACGCAATTTGCCCAATAATCCTCCATAGAAGGCTCATGATATGCGCGTCCAGCAAGGCGAGTTGTGTAATGACCCGAAAGATCATAGGCACGAGCCTCAACAAGATACTTGAGATGATACCTCTCTAACTCCTGTCCTGCAACTTTGGCATCAACTGTCGTCTTGCACCAATACATTCCAAACTGAAAAGGAAAATTGGCAGCTGGTCTATGCTTGCAGCGTAAAAAACAATGAACATCATGTAACTGCCTCAGGAACTCCAAAAAGACTATCTTATCCGAAGGATAAAGTGGAAGCATACCGGATTTCCTGTAAATCCATATACTCGGATGTAGGTGTATGTCGGGAACTAAATAAACCAATCCGCCCAACCATCCATCGCTGCTCTAGCAACTGCCGAGATACGAATGTGCAACTCCCGGTCCAAGTTTCTCACTATATAAGTTAGGAAAGCCTCGTGAACACGCTTGAAATGACATTCAGCCTTAGTGAACTCACGCTGATCGTACTAATGGTAAACTTTCTGAACACTGAGAATGCCCACGGTGTTTAGTCCTCGGAACTAACCCTGATAAGCAATCAAGTACACGAGATAAGAACACATGTGAAACTCATGAGCAACTAAGAAACCGATGATCTGCTTGTGGATAACATCGCTGATGAAGGATGCCCAGTCATAATGCTCCTGCCCAGATATGATGCGACCGATAATGTAATACATCCAAGGTTGGAAAACATTTGCATGTGATTTGACTGAGACATGATTCAAGAGTGTAATTAGAATCGCATACTCATCCTTGTACTCACGACGACCCACATTGTTTGGCAATCTGTTCTTCGCTTGCTTTAACCATCTTTCTACCATTTTACTCTGGCACTTGTCCACATTAGCGTTGAATGCATGCTCGCACTGCTCCATAGAAATAACTAGATTGTTCTGGTGCTAAGGTATACCGAAACTTCTTTCTACGTCCAAAGGCTTGAGACTACAAATGACTCGTCCATCTAATGACACTATCTCACAAGTAGCAGAGTTATAATGCTTAACACAAGACATTACGAACTCAAAACAATGAACGGAGATAGGTATGGAAGCAGCCTCTAATAACCCGGACTACTGAATGTTTCGAATAATCGAATCTCTGATCTTGACTGGATCTAGAACTGCTTCTGGCAACACCTTGTGAAGATTCGTCTCAACTGTCCCGATGAAGTCGTGAGTAAGGACTGATTTAGTCCTATATTCGAGCTGAGTGTACTACATTCTAAAAACTCGCCTGTTAACTCTGAACTCGACTAGGTTCTGACAAGATTTATGGAAAGCAAAAAATAGCCTGCTGAGGCTAAAAATAGCCTTTTGAAGAGTTATTTTCGGCGAAAAATTTGAGATATGGGTTTTGTCCAAAAAAAGATTCTAAGACAACCCAGAATGTCAAAAATGCGAAAATCTGACTTCTACTCAACCATGCAAAGAGTTTTCAGTTGAGAAAATTAGAAACTCGGGAACAAATGCTCGGGAATTAAAAATTCCTGAAAAATCAAACGTACGAATTTAATTTGAGGAAGCTATATAGAAATGATCCAGATGTTCAGACTTGTCAAAATTTGCCAACTTCAGGAACATGCAAATTATATTTTGAGAGAATTTTGAGAATCCAAGAGGAGAAATACTTTTTTTTATATGTTCTTCTTCTGTGAAAATCGCCCCTGTTCTTCAAATTTGCTGATGAATGTGAACTTTAACCTGCAAACAAATTTATTTGATGCAATCGCCACTGGAAACTGATGATGAATTCACCCGACCTGTGGAAATTCGCCTCTGCTCTAAAGAAATACGAATTTCTTAAGCTGGATGAATGATGAATGATGGTGCCATGCTTAAATAAAGAGAATTTGCACCATATTGTTGACTGCAAGATTTAAAACCATGACTAAAATAGAATGATTATGATTGGACCCCTTCCAGTTACACTGACACTGAGTCGAAGTCTGAAATAGAATAATAAAATAATATTCAGTTGCCAACCACATGCGAATTTCATCTTACAACACAAAGGGGCGCCAAAAATAATTAATTGGACAAAATCGCCACCTTTCATGCTGGCATGCAATTTAAAAATTTAATATTATTTTAATTTAGTTGACAAACCACGTAAAGCATTTGAACTTGTCCAGCGAACTTTACTGATTTCAAAAAGTCCTCATTTGACCTCATAGGCATCCATTTGCTCAAGATATCACGTTTTTTATTAACTTCCTACTTTGTAGCTGACTACAAAGTTACAACTGGCCATCTTCGACAATAATTTCCGGCTGACCAGAGGATCCTGAGACTGAACAGGTGTATTCATTACGAAGCCTGCAGAGCAAGGAAGAAACGTCTTCTGGGAGTCATCACTGCAAAATCCATCATTTAACACCTTCAAGAATTAGGCGCCCTTGATTAAATTGATTTTCAGGTACCAGACTTAAACCATTTCTCCAAACTGCCATCTGACGCTTCAAATGGCTACTAACGACGAATGGTGAACCTTGCTGACTGGCTAACAAGCTCACTGCATGACTAGGAGTATTCTGTATCCAACGAATATATGTAAGGCATCTAAAAGTTGCATTAAGGACCCCAAAAGTAAAAGCGCCCCTGGCCTGATAAGGCACAAACACCATTTTGACGAAAGAACAACTCTCAACCAAATGCCCTACTTTGACCTCTGATATCTGAAGCTGGGATGGTCTGATTCAAGCACCATCTGTCTCGACACGTAGCCAGAAGGACCTACGAGAAATGTCTCTAAAGGCAACTGTTGTACCCAAAACCGAAATTTTTGCTTCACTAAGGCATTTTGCTTAATTGAGTCTTAATCTTGTTAAAGTGATATCAGAAGGTCGTTTTTGGGGTTTTCAAATATGGAGTTGGTGTCAGTGTCATGTCAATCTGTTACTGAAGGAATTTAGGAAAAGTGAAAATTTGAAGGAAAATCACTGAAATTTTCTATCTCTGGAGAGGCAAGCACTTTTTCAAATGGGCGCCCTATCTTTTAGGGGCTCAAATCCTGTTTTTAGGGTTTGTAACCTCCAGCAGACATTTGCCTGGCGTCATGTCAGCTTCACAGTGAGCTATCAAGCTTGTCAAACGGACCTGTTTCGAGCAAGTTATGGAAGATACAGCGCAAAACTAGGCGAGAGCCAGAATTGGCTAACACTGGAGAAAAGCGCAGCTTTTCAAAAAGGTGCTCATCTTTTTGAGGCGCCAGATGTAGGTTTTTGGCTAAATGCCCCCCAAGATGTTTATTTCACTTTTGTTCAAGCTTCGCGACGCATCCGTCAGTGGGTGAATCTGAGCTGCTGAAGTGCCTGAATCGGAAGTCAAACATAGGGTTAAATCTTAGTCAGAATATCAGAGGAAAAAGCAAAAGAGCACATTTGAGAAAAGGTGCCTGAGCTTTTCAAGCCTTTAATGCTTTCTTTCTGATGATATCAGATATTCAATGTGTCTATGTTACGTTTAGCTTTCCGTTGCCTGTCTCCGTCAGATCAGGGAATGACTCAACAGTTTGTAGTTGGAGGTTTTTATGTTATTTTGATCATTTCCAGAAATGGCGAAGTCTGGAGAGAAAAAGAGCAACTTTTGAAAAGAGCACCCTTGTTTTTCACCCCTCAGATGATGTTTTCTTGAGAAATGTGCTTTTGCAGCTGTCGTGCAGAATGAAGTTAGCTTCGCGGTGAACCTGAGATCCAGTCCTGAAAGTTGATAAATCAGAAGTTATGAAGGATTTTGTTTTTCTCTTCGTTCGAGATGCAAAAGTTTAAATTTGACTAAGTCAGAGAAAAAGCGCAGCTTTTCAAAAAGGCACTTGGATTTTTGAGCCTTCAGATGTCAGTTTTATGGTTCCCAGTCTCAAGATACCTTTTGATCAGTTTTTACTCAGCCCTGCGATGCACCTATCAGCCAGCCAATCGGAGAAGTCAGTCAACCAATATCAGAAGATGAACAGAGGTCCCGACAGAGGTTTTAGCCTAAATTTTCATGAAATTTTGGCTGAGTTTGGAATTCGCCTTAAGAGCTCAAAGTTGGATTTTCGAAAGAGATTGAATGGACGCCTTAACTAGAGTTCTGACTGCAGTTAGACTAAACGTTTTCTGGGTTGTCATCTTTAGTTCATATATTGGCATGTTGAGTGATCTTTCAGTTCGCATGTCGAGTTAACTAGTTTGCATGTTCAATTAACTACCTTGCATGATGAGTTAACTTGATTGCATGTTCACTTAACTGAAGATTATTCTTGAATGTCGACTGGAGTTTACATGCATGGCGAATTTGGTTGCAATTGTGAAGTTTTGTGAAGTTGACGCATTCTATAAAGAATGACAACTTAAGTTCCAAAAGGGTTGCTATTTTTAGCATAAGTGTGAAGTTGGCACATTCATTCTATGTCAACTGAAGTCTTAAAAGGGTTGCTATTTTTGGAATATTTATTGCATGAAATATGGCGAATTTCTTATTGCCAACTTTAGTTATCAAAAGGGACGCTTTAGTTCTAATTTGTGAATCTAAAGCAAGTGTGAAGGATGGCGAACTTAATATGGATTGCTAACTAAAGTCAAAATCGCATGAAGTTGTTAACTAAAGATTGAAAAGAGAAACCCTAATGCATGGCGATTTATTTAGCTTATTTGAGTTTCAGTTAACTGGAATGAGGTTCAATCACAAGCTAAGCGCACTTTTCAAGGATTCCATGCCTTATGCGAATTTCATAGATGAAAATCTATTTAACCAAGCAATGGCGTCCATTATTTCATCATCTTTAGCTTCGAAGTTCATATTCTTCTTGAGCGACCAGCAAGCTAAAGGTGCTACAGGTGTCCAAATTCAGCATTCTTCATAGCAACGAGTTCAGATTGTTCAGAGGAAGGAGATTCCAGACTTTATTTTCACTTTGCATGCAGGTTTTATCAAATTCCTAAAGAAGATTGGCGAATTTTTCAGAAGCAGAACAAGCAAAACTTTCTATCTTCTATCTTATTTCTTCTATTTCTCATCTTAGGTACTTTCTTCGCATGTGAAAGAAATTCAGCGTATTTTCAAAGTTTGATCATCTGGGTTCGCATACTTCAGCATTTGCAGCAAAACCCATGTCTTAGATTTTTTCGAGAAAATTGCCCCACAACCTTCATTCTGAAGCTCTGTGCTTTTTTCCGAAGATTTCTTTGCATGTAGGCCAAAATCACATCTTTTTGAAAATCTCATCATCTGGGTTTGTTCAGAATTCCGTGGTGAATAAAACCCATGTTCCAGATTTTCTTAAGAAAAATTGCCCCGGGAAGCTCTAAAAACCCCTGCTTTTCTCGACTAAAAAGTCTCTGCATGCCTAGCTAAAACTCACTTTTTCAAATTTTTATTGATCTGGGTTTGCTTAGAATTTGCTTCTGCACAAAACCCACATTTCAGAAAAATTCCAAAAAACTTTCCCACAGTGAGCTATTTTTAGTCTTGTCCAGAGCTTTTTCAGCCTCTTCAGAAAGTTGTCAGAATATAGCCGTGTTCACAGTCAACGGGCAAGTTTTTCAGAAGGAAGTTCAACTAGACTGAATTCAAGGCCAAATCGGTCTTAATTTAGGTTTTCATCAGAGTAGCTGACAATGAAGCGTTAAGTTGTAAAAGAAACAGAGATCACTTCATTTACGGAGCTGCCAAAGTCACTCAGATCTTGTGCCATTATCTTCGTGAAAATGGTATCTACGCTGATCTCGAGGTTGTAATTTCAGCTAGTTTCAAGAAAGCGGCTGAAGACGTTAGAGATTATTATTTTTGGGCAGCATCAAAGTACCAGATGACAGAGAGATTGATGAGTTCTTGGTCAAAGTGTTAGACTGAGATGACATGGAGTGATCTGCTAGTTGGAACCTGCTGTTAATTTTGAGGATTGAGTCATGAGCAGCAGTTAACTCGACTTTCAGTCTTGAGTTTACTTGCTGACTTAACACATGCTTATCTCACCCTTGGAATTATCATCACAGGAGTTAGGGTTAGGGTTTTCAGTTAACTGAAGGTAGTGTCCAGTTAACTTTGCTTTAAATAAGAATGTGCATGCTTGCACATTGTCCATTTAGGTTAAATGTATCGGTTAACTGATGGTAGCTTTCCAGTTAACTGTATAGTTTACTTCATTAGGGTTTAATAATTAATCT
Organism: Sequoia sempervirens; assembly: GCA_007258455.2. Classification (NCBI taxonomy): domain Eukaryota; kingdom Viridiplantae; phylum Streptophyta; class Pinopsida; order Cupressales; family Cupressaceae; genus Sequoia; species Sequoia sempervirens. Next base: position 206,921,256 of record VDFB02193867.1, on the reverse strand, counting down.
TGCATGCATTTGTGAGACTGTAGTTAACACAAGGTGATTTTAGGGTTCCCTACACCTTGATGTATATAAATAAGAGCTTTGCTCATTTGTAATTAACTTTTGCTTGAGAGAGAAATATATGTTGCGCCTACCTTGCCCTCAATATTGCTCTTTTGGTATCTGTTCATGCGTCTTTGCTATTACAATTGATTGTTATGCCACATAGGGTTTCATGCAATTGTAATGGTGAACTCTTTCTGTTTTGTGCAACTTTACCATTATGATCAATTGTTATGCCACATAGGGTTTCAAGAGATTGTGATGATAAATCTGTTTTGTGTATCTTTACCATTGTGATCAATTGTTATGCCACATAGGGTTTCAAGAGGTTGTGATGATAAATCTTTTTGTGAATCTTTTATCATTATGATCAAGTGTTATGCCACATAGGGTTTCATTGTGATGATAAATCTGTTTTGAATCTTTACTATTTGATCAAGTGTTATGCCACATAGGGTTTCTATAAAGTCACTATTTTGATCGGTGTTATGCCACATAGGGTATAAGATTGTCATGGTAAATTCTTAAATCTGTTTTGTGCCCAATAAACTTGTCTAGATTGAGCTGATAGATGCGCCACCTTGCCTTCAAGTAGAGAATCTAAACTCATTTATCGTCTGATAGTCAAACCCTGCTCCATTTCCTCATGCTCTGTTTTCTTGAGGAAATTGGATAGATTTAAAGTAGATAGCTTAGTTGTAGTTAATGATCTACGAAACCAGAAAATCCTTAGCTGCAACGTTCTTGGTTTTCTTAGCCTTGTGCCTCTTCCAGCTGAGAACAAAAAGATAGGACTTAGATTACTTTTCTTTTCCATGCACTCCAACACAACAAGAGAGCTTCCCCTCCTAATTTGAAGAGCACTCATTGCGTAGTGTACATAGCTGTCCGTACAAACCTGCACTCCAGAGGTGTTAGATTTTACGCCAACAGCGACGAAGCAAGAAAACTGCTTCTAAGACCTCAAATAGAAAGGCGCCTTTCCCAAGATGGAATAGATGACAAGACTTAGCCATTTTCTGAGCTGTCTTCGTTTTTCAATATTTCCTCAAAGACCTCGCGCGTATGAGTGTTTGCCAAATGCTGGAGGTTGATAGCTGGGCTCGTTGGATAGCTGGAGTAATTGCGCACAAGTCCCGTTAAGACTTTGAAAGCGAACAACTTCATCTGACAGGCCTAAAGGCTAGGCGCCCCTAGCCTACAGAAGTACAATGAAATTTATATGTTTCTCCGCCCGCTAAATTATGTGCCTAGTAGAATCTTTGCCACGATCTTTCAAAATGTCGGATTAACAGGCAAGCCGGTGCATCGCAAAGCCGGACTAGAGTAGCACAAATGTTAGGAAGACCTCGTCAGCAATTTAAATCATCTCAAGGATCATTTTGAAGGGCGTCCCTGAGCTACAGGGGCGCAGTTACACCATTTGAGGAAGCTCTGTGACGTGAACTCACTTCATAAGCTCATCTTCAGACACTAACTATCGGAGCTCTGGGACTCGGATGACTACATTTGATAGCTTGTCGGATAGGCAGACTAATCGCGAAGAGATCAAATGCATCAACCATCAGGAATACCAAGATCTAACCCCCTTTAAAGAGGTGCGCCCTTGAGCTACAAGGGCGCAAAAGCTGGAAAAAGACAAGCTTCTGAAAAACTAACACTTCTAGAATCTTCAACTTCTATCGCCAATTACCGGAGTTACGAGTCTTGGATAGCCTCACAGGATAGCTCATCGGATAGGCAGACTAATTCTGAAGAGATTGACTATATTCATGAGCATTTACCACAAAATCTAGGCCTTCAAAAAGAAGGGCGCCGCTGAGCTACAGGGGCGCAATTTTGCTTTTCCTTGAGAAATCTTCAAAAATTAACCATTGAAAACTTCGTCTTGGTCACTGAAATGACCATACAAAGGTATAATCGTCGTTATGAAATGCTCCTCCACCGTGAAATGCTTCATTTTGAGTCTCTGATTCAGGTTCTGATAAATGGATACTGCCTTTGACTGACAAAACTCCATGCTTGATATTGCCCAAAAAACTGTATTTGACATCATTTTAGCAAGGTTCAGACTATTTTAAGCAAAATGCCTTGATGAAGCGAAAAATTTGGTTTGGGTACTATTGATGCGTGTTTTGTGACACAACAAACATTTACTAGAATAAAATGTCCAAGATGCTCTATCCCCTCTTGAAAAACTACCTTCTATGCTAAGATTGCAAGTAAGATCATATGGTAATTCCAATGTTTAAGATGAATGTGGATGAGCTCTGTGGTTTTGATGTGATTTGCTGGTTATGACAAGGGGACTTACTTTTGTGAATTACTCTGGAAAGCAGAGACTTGAATACAGTATCATTTTGGATTTTTGGATTTTTAAAAAAAAGTGAAAAAGGTTAAGGGTTATAGAGATCCTATGCTATTCCTAAGAAATCAAGAGACGACGAAGATTAAATGAAACCAAATAAACAATACTCTGCTTCACCACGTTATACGACAACTACACAGAGCAAGTGCAATATTCTGCGAATGTGCTTATGATTTTCACATAATGAATAATTACCATCAAATCGAACAATAATTATCCAAACAGAAGTTAAGCATCTACGAAAAAGCTCACTCTAACTTTGCACATTGAGTGAAAAGCATCCACTCAAAGAAAGTATGAGCTGGGTTTCACTAGTCTCCGTTATCAATCCATCATTCTTTTAACATACATTCTTTTAACATACATTCTTTTAAAATATGCGACCATGCGACCATTTGACAATCAAGGATTCAAGGAACGTCATGCATTTGAACTTTATTATCAAAATAGTGTTTTCACAACAATCTCATAAACTCTCTTATTTTCTATAATCTAATTCTCTTGAATCTGCTCTAACTTATCATGAATTCTAATTCTTCTTCTGATCTCCCATCTTCTAATTTTCTAATGAAATGAAAGAGAGCGAGGGGGGTTTATATAGTACTTGAGAATTACAATGAATGGCCAAGATTGAAATGAGATCAATGGCCCAGATTAAACATGACTGAAACCTAATTAAGGTTTCCAAAATATCAACCAGTTAACTGAAGAGAACCTCACTCATCTGGAGTTGCATCCTTATCCACTTGTGTGGCATTGTGTTCGGCGAACCTGGACACAATCAAGCTGACCTCCTCCAGGGCAATGTCCGGCAGCGCGTTGACATTGTATTCCTGCAAGTCCAAGCTCTCAGCACATCCTACAAAAGTGGTCGCCCATTCTGGTTCCTGTAGCAAGAAATAATTTCTGACAGTCATGAAGTTGAAGACCCTGGTGAAGTTCTCTTTCATGAGTGGCCCGGAGATGGTGGAGAAAATTTTCTGCACTTGTTCTTTTAAATTCTTTGACCGCAAATGTTTCTTCCGGACAACATCTTTGTCGAGCATATCGGCAGCCATCTAGTAAACTTTACTCCGAATCTCTTTCGCCTGTTCTTCAACTTTGGCGCCACCCTGCTTCACCTTTTCCAGGACTCCTTTCCGTGAAATTAGAGCATAATACCATCCACAGAAATCATATGCAGCTCCAGCCTCAATGATCCCGTCATCAATCAACTTTTGTTTCGAGATGCCTTTTAATTCTCGAATACATGGGATAATCCTGTTCTAAATGTCTTCGAGGCTACCCAAAGATTCTGCTAAGTCTCCAACTCATGACAGCAAAAAGGAAACCTGCTCATACACACATGCTAGCTTTTCTGCAAACACCATTGCCTCTTCTTTCCTTCCATCTATCCAATCCTTAGCCTCTCGTGCTATAGTCAACTCTTCTTCAAAATTTCGGATTGGTTCTAGTGAAGAGTTTGGAGGTGGAAGCGCTGCTTGGTCACCTTCATTTAGCGGCTTGGTCAAGTGCTAGATGTAATTTTTTAGGCAGTCAATCTCTTTTTTATATTCCTTTTTCTTGGCTACTTCCTTTTCCAGCCTGGACTTGATAGTGGCAACGGAATTGTCCAAGTCCTCGACTTCTTGCCCTTTCGTTGTTGGACCCATGTCAATGGTCGTGATGGCGTACTCATCCGGGGCAATCTCATCTTGGAACTTATCGGCTGTAGGTACTACAATTTGTACTGTGCAGTTGCCAACCTCATCTCTTCGGATGGCAGAAAATTTCTTGGCCTTCTTCCTTGGGGCAGTTTGCTCTAGCCTTGCCAAGAAATGTGTGGCATCATCTTCTTCAGGAACCTCTGCTGGTGCTTTTCTCTTTAATCTATCTTTTAGCCAATCTGGGATGGTTGGCTGCTCAATTCCGTCCTCCTGCTGTCCTTGGACTTCTTGAATATCCCGCATTTCTTGTTCTTCCTGAATCTCTGGTATATCATGAAGTTCTTGGACATTTGGAATTTCCTGCACGGATGGGTCCTCTTGGATTCCTTTGAGGGCGGAAATCATTCCTTCCTCGAATTCTCCATCCATAATATCTACATCGTTGTCTGATTCTAGGATCTCGGTGCCTGTAGGAGAAGGTTGAGCATCGTCCTCCAATTGTATTGGCTCTACATTTCCGACTGGGGAAGGAATCCTGGCATTCTCCAAAGACTCTTCATCCATGGCAAGTATTTCTTCTATATTTCTGGAAGTGACCGACTGAAGAGGTCTGGATTTGTGCTTCTTCCGAGAAGGCCCTTCATCTATCATTTTACCCTTGTCCTGTTTTGTAGATTTATCAATTTCTTTCCTCTTTCCCAAGTTGGCCGCGTCTGTTGGTACATCTCCATGAGATGCACCGACATTTGAAGAACAGGACTCTGTATCGCCCATCAATTCGTACGTGAATTGCACATTCCTCTGCCTTAGAGTTTCTACCTGTTGATCTATCCACCATTGAGAATACTTGAAAACAGGTCGCATGAATGTTGCAAGGTCACCCATTTCAAGCTCAAACCACCTCATAGGCGGGAGTGGCTGGTTCTCATTGAAGCCTGGCTGCACATACCTTCTGTCATCCTGTAGTTGATCAGGTACTTTGAAAATCTTCGTTGCCCTTATCATACTTAGTGGCAATCTTGACCACAACCTCTTTCTCACGTCATATTCGTCAGCTGCATTGGCCCAGAAGTCTTCTAAGTCTACCCGATGTTTGTACTTCTCTCCGTCCACAGTTTTGATGTGATGGAGTGGATCAAAGTTACTCCTGGACTTGTATGATATAAACGGATATTTCTGGATCTCCAGTCGAGCACTCTCCGCTACTTGAGCCGTTGGACAGGATTCCTCCATGTTGCCAATGAAAAAAGGAAAGGTGACAGTTGCCGTCTGTTTTGGCCTTTGAATGTTTTGATACACCTCCAATTGCCTCAGCGCTTCCAGCAAAACCATTTTGTTGGTTGGATAGATGGGCAGTCTATAAGGATTTCCTGAGAATCCTTGGATCCTAATGTAAGTGAACCTGGGATATTGGATGAACCACAATCCATATCTGCCAATCAAACTTTTGGCTTCACGAGTAAGTCTCTGATGTGTTCCGCCTTGAAGAAGCCGAGTGATGTACATCAAAAAGGCGTCATGAGCTCGTCAGAAATGTGACTTCTCTTTTAGTTGCAATTGTGGATAACAATCATATGCCTTGAGCTATCCTTCGCCATTGCCGACCACGCCTTTGCAAACCAAGCCAGGATACTTGTAATACCTTGCAAGCGCATATATGACGTACAAGCTCATGTGAAAGGTCTTGGTTTCCTCCAGGTTAGCCAACTGCTCGTGGACGCTATCACTGATCATTCTAGACCAGTTAAACATCTTGACTCCGGTAATTATTTCATCAATGAAATAATACATCCAGTTTTCAAAAGGCGCACCATGAGGATTGCCTACTATTTTGTTCAACAGCAAAACTATGTTGCCATATTCTTCCGTGAAATGCGTTCTAACCAACTTCTTCGGCATCTTTCCTGCAGTCGGTTTGGGCTTCAGCAACCAATTCTTGTTTATGTTGGACGCACAAAGGTCTTGCCGGTTCTGGTAAAGCTTCAGTGCATCCTCCTTAGTACGGTAGGACATTCTATTGTAAACTGGAATCCCGAAAATTTCGCTCGGACAACTACGCGAGAATTCTTCCATCAGGAGCTTCTATTTGCCTTTCTCACGCATTATAGTGCAGTGCGCATTCCACCATAAATTCCAGACACTCCTTTCCTGGGGGAAATCCAGCTACGTGAACAATTCCATTGCGCATCATTCTTATCGCAATTGGCGAAGGTAGTCGTCCATCGCTCCAATACATTCTTTTCCTGAAGTCATCGAGGTCCACGTGACCAAGATTGGTGTCCACCACATGCTGTAATGTCCCCAATTTAGCCCTACGCTCTTCATTTGGATTTAGCCTATTTCTGGGAACTCGTAGGCTAAGCAGAAGCTCGAATCAGGGTTTCCAAACTTCTTCGAGGACGTTTTCATCTTTTTGTGGAGCTTGCACTTGGAAATGTTGAACTTGGATTGCGGATTCCTTCCGGGTTTCTGAGAGCTTCAGGTTGGTGGTTTCGGTTCGGCATTCTGAGCAATTACATGGATTTACTATTTTTAGTAAATTCTATTTTTAGCAGTTGACTTGTTGACTCCTAATCAGTAGGCTTCACTATGGCAGTTTGTTCAGACGGTATGGTTGAATTTGGCTTCTGATGCATTTCCATGGTGATATAAGATATTTTATATTATAATGTTATAATTTAATATTATAATTCCTTGTTCTAGCATCATGAATTAATATTGTCTTTAAAAGGAGGACATTGAAGGGTATTTTCAAATGGAGGAAATATTTTAATATTTCTAAAGCCAAATATTGCTCAAGGAGTTTGGACGCCAACTTTGGGTGAGCCAAATATTTTCTTTAAAAAGTGAAATTTATCTTCTTAAGCAAGTACGCCATCCTGAGGGTGAAGACAAAAGACAAGTCAATGACCTAAAAGAATCTTTGAGGTGGCGCCCTTCTTGGAGATTTCTAGAAAGCTCTTCTTAAGTTATAAATTGGAGCTCTGGGTCCTCATTTTGTTCATCTGATGAATTTGCAAAGTTATGCTGCCGGAATGGTGATGGAATTGCTTCGAGGGATGCATACCTCCTAGCTTGGCTCTTCTTCTTGCTTCAAAGACAGCAACTAGTTGAGAGGTTTAGTTGTAGTTGGTTTCCTTTCATTGTAGTTGGTTCTTCTCACATTCTGTAGTTGAGTTATTGTATTTTATGTCAATTTCAGAGTTGCTGGTTTGTATGGATGTAGGTTGTTTTTACTCACAACTCAAGAAACAGAAATAATATTGTTTTGGGTACTGTTCCAATCTATTTTACTATGTAGGGCGACCATATGTGCAAGTTTCCAGAATTTTATTTGAAGTCTATGAATTATCTAAAGTAAATCACCCTTGCCTGCAGGCAATTTTGATTTGTAAGTGCTTTGGAAGTCGTGCAAAATAAATAGGGGTCTTTGTGAGAAGTTTTTGTGATCCATCTTCATTGCCATCATCATTAGAATATTTTGCAACTGATTTCAAGTTAAGTGAGTGAGTATTGAGAGAGATATGAGCATTTAAGTGAGTTCTGGAGTTGCTGGTTTCACCATTTTTAACTGCGGGTCTGTCATATCAGACTCAGTAAAATTATTAATAGGGTTGGGATTGTCTGTCTTAGTCATATTAATCATTCTGGAGTAGCTCTACATTTCAGCAGTTTGATTATCACTATAATCCATCGGGCTTGCACGAGATATATTACATTGTAAGGCTGTTAGTAGTACTAAACAGCCAATATTCACATTTGTAAGCTCTTTATTATATTTCCCACTATTAGTGGAAGAGGCTGGCTTGCCGCCTATTTACTTTGATTTGCATTGTAATATCTTACATCTCCGCCCTATGGTAGCTCCATTCCCACTCCGGGTTTGAAAGCACATTCTGGGTGTCGAGTTTGCTTTCAGCATATTAGATGGTAGGGATCCTCTGACCACATGCTCGTCATTCGCTGACGCATTTCTTGGTTAGAGTTCTTCTATCAGCATTTCCATTAAGATCCTTTGACCATATGCTCGCCATCACTTGGCGCCATTCTTAGTTAGAGTTCCTTCCAGCTCTGTTTCTACATTCAGATCCTCTAACCAATGCTCACACCTTGCCCACATCAGGATCCTAGTGTACATTCTGGTTAGAGTTGCTTCAGCATCGTTTTGGTTTAGAGCTAACCCTAACGATTGTGTATTGCTCTGCTTATTGTAATTGAAAATTTGAAAAAATTTGGCTCGGAATATTTCAATGGTATCAGAGCCATGCATCCTGCCATCCTGTGCCCATCAAGGTTCAGTTGACAATTGAATGACAGAGAAATCAGTTTCTACACCTGAGGTCCGAACAGAGTTCAGTTTAGCTTTCAAAAGTTTCAAAGATGTTGCGTTTTCTAAGGTCCAGGGATCGTGAGAAGTCAGATTCAACTATGGTATCTGAGGAAGAAAGGTTAGTGATGCCGTAAGGGATTTCATAGAATATGCTAAACAGTATAAAAGACAATGTGAACATGAGGCTGCCAAACTCCGTGAGCAATATCAAAACATGCTAGATGATTATAGGTACAATGTTTCATTTGATGCCCATTTAAATTGTGTGGCATTTCTGAAGCCCGAAAAGTCGGAGATGGTGGACCACATTAGGAAAATGTTAAAAAGGGAAGCAAATCAAGCTTTGGTTGAAGAATCCAAGAAGGAAAAAGATGAAGTGCCTATTTGTGAATTGCAGCCCATAAATGAACAAGTCGAAGAGAAATATCAGTCAACTAATATTGAAGATGGCACAAGCAAGGTGCACATGTCACCTCAAAATGATCGTAAGTTTGATAAAGAAACCTTGACAGTTGAGGAGTGTGTGGGAGAGCCCTATAATACTTCCCTAGACTTGCATGTGATAGCAAGTGATGACGATCAGTTCGGTGAAAAGAACATAGCAGCAGTCTTGAAACCTAATTTGGATTCATCCCGTGAAGGTTTTGAGACTAAGGGCTTCACAGAAGATGTTGGTAGAACTATTTTGAGGGATGAGTTTGTTGAAAAAGAGCAAGATGAAGAAAATACTCGTGGTGTCATAGAACCAGCTTATGACCACTACTATAGTGATGATGTTGATGATGATTCTAAAGAGTTCATGCGAGATCATGTTGAAGATTTGGTAATGAAGGATTTTCCTCTTATTGCTGTCCCAACTTCCCAAGAAGTTCCACATGAAGAAATCAATGACACACTTCCTCTTGATGGAGATGAAGATGTCGAAGCTTACAAAACATCAAGCATTGAAGATTCTTCATTTCATTATGATGGCGACATTGGGTTTGACCAGCAAACCGATGTGATGAGTCCTGCTGGCTCTCAACTCAAAACCCCAATTTTCTTAAGTCTTTTAGTGTTATTTAGTTTTTTAGAGAATGTTTGATAGACAGAAGAGAAGGGGCGCACATCATAAATGCTCATAAAATGTAAATTTACACTATTTGCTTCAGAATGGAAGTGTAGATTGCATTATTTAACTGTGACAAATAGATTGCAAATGATACACATACCAGAATATCTCCAGATTTAATTAAAGAAATTGCCAGTTTGACAGCCGGAAATGGTGAAATCAAGTATATAAGCATGCCAAATCTCCAGATCTGATTTCTCCTGCCTCGAAACTGGATATGTAGAAACCCTAGTTTCCCCGTTTCCTGAATCTGACTGTTCTTCTAAGTGTTTTGTGTATTTTTGGTTTTTTTGACTGTTTTAGAGTTTTTTGCATGAATGTTGAAAGTGGCAATTTTGCAATAAAAATAATATAGAAAACTAAATAAATGATTACAACTCCGGAAATAACTGAATCTATTTCGAATACTGATGCCAGACTATTATTTAATCTTCTGAAATGATTACAAATAAGATCCAGTTACATGCAATCAAAAAGGCAATATTTTATTTGATGAAAACCTGATTTGCTACAATCTGAAATTGGCCTTGATCTGGTACGGCTGCAATCAAAAACACCTTTCTCCCTCCGTCTGGTGATCCACAATGATGCCAGGAACATAGGCGCCCAAGCTAGCAGTGGCAGATTGGTCCAAAAGTAGGCGATTTGCTTCAAGGAGAAAATACGCCCCTTTTATGATGGTACGGCCTGGTACAGGTGGTACGGTTGTGTACAGCAGCAATAAATAAAAATGTACGGCCCTCTGAAGAATCTCCAGCTATCTCTAAAATGTGCGCCTTGGTGGAAGAAACTTCTCTGGATAAATTCCTAACTCAAACCCTGAAGGTAAATAATCTCTGAATGAAGAAATCCCTCTGCCTGGCAATAAATCGGATGATATTTCACACCCTCTGAATCGCTTTCACTGGAGATGGCTCGTTCCCCAATGCTCTGAGACTGAAACCCTTGGCTTTCGTGCTCTGGTCAAACTTGATCAATTTTCAATTCACAAAATAACATAATGGCTCGAATTTCCAAGCAAAGCTTATATCTCCTTTGAAAAGTGTGAATTCCTTAATAATAGGGATCATTAAAAATTCGACTTTTATTATTTAATTTCTCAATAGTCTCTGATCAAATTTTAATAATAAAATATAATCGTCAAATGGCCCTTCCATGATGGGCGACCCCTTCAACTAAAATCACTTTAGTCATAATATTAAAATATTACAACTTTATATTATATGCTCCAGTTAATTAATATTTAATTAATTGAATTAAATATTAATATCTCTCTCAATATTCACCCGATGCACGAGCCGTCTGAAGCTGACGAATAAAGAAGTGATTCTGCACGTAATCCATCCATACTGCTAAAAATAGCAGGGGTCCCACGCTGAGTGCCAGATACTGCTAAAAATAGCAACTCAGGCTAGAAGTGTCCGAAAGAGCCCGAACGAAAGCCAATTGATCAAGTACTGACAACTGAAGCTGAGCAAGGCTCCATCAAGACCCTCTATCCAACCTATCAGCCTACAAGGGTCGCATAATAGGCTAATCCTGTGCTCTGAGAGATGTCAACTAGAAGGGGACATGACAGGATACAATACTCTGAAAATGCTGGACGCCAATGATGGAAGACCAAAATCAAACAGAAAGGAGGCGTTTCAGCCTATCCCTTCACACGCCTCTCTAAAGGCACAATATCCAAGGTAGGCCGTACGGCCAAGGAAAGAATGGAAAGAATCTCTGCTGGAAACCTCTGACTCTGAAGAAGGATGCGCCACCAGGAAGAAACCCTCATTTATTGCAAACAACAAGCAATCTCAATATATATAATCTCTGTCTGAATCTATAGAACCTCTGAATGAAGTTCTCAACAATGCACTGATTCGATTGATCTTTCACAATCTCAAGAGTGCTCACACTGAAGAGGTATCGTTCTTCAATGGCAGTTTGTTCAAACCCTGATCATAGGAGAATGCACAGGAAATAGCACAAGGCAAAGTCAAAATATCAAAAGGTGAGTTTCTCATTGCCAAAGATTGCTTTATACCCAAATGGCACGCATTTCCAAGAAGATACGCCATTTTGCAATCATTTAAATCTTTTAATATTTTATTAAGTCCTTTTCAATAGTCAAGACTTAATACTTGAGTGCACTTTAATATTTTAAGTCATTAAAATATTAAATCACCTTTTAGAATATTTTAAGTGATAAAAATGTATTAAAGTCGATGTGACCTTAATAAAAGACATTAAGTTAAATAATTAACTCAATCACTTAAAAATTCATAACTCGCTCAAAACTCTGAATATTCCTGTGCCGTCAAAAGCTGTGAACTCCTGAAATGCCAACACCTGCTGTGAACCAGTCACTGGGCTCTGAAAACTAGAACGATCAAACTCTCCAAAAAGTACCACTGACCCTCTAACCAATCTGGCTAGCCCACAAGGGTCCAATAAAGGGCTAACACACTGTTCCCGAGAACTGTCTAGCAAGGGGACATCACAGTCCGCCCTTCCCGAATTTGCTTGTCCACAAGCAAACTCAAAGCCGGATGCTGAAGAATACTGTCACTCTCCCAAGTAGCATCCTCTGCCGGCAGATCCCTCCACTTAACCAAGTATTCCCTGATAACCCGCCTTCGAAGATGACGCTCTCTGGAGTCCAGAATGGCCTCAGGTATCAAAACCAATTTCCCCTCATCCAGGGGTGGCAAATCAATAGAAGGAATTACGTGTTGTCCTAACGCCTTTTTGAGGCGCGACACATGGAACACGTTGTGAACCTTACTGTCCACCGGAAGATCTAACTCATAAGCCACTTGACTCCAAGATCGCCCGACAACTCCGAAGGTCCATAGTATCGCTGCTTAAGTTTTCTGATCCCTTCTACGAAGGGCGGATCTCCTATATCAAGGCGACCGTGCACACCAAATCATCGATCTCGAAGACCTATTTACTCGCCCGGACGAAGATATTGTTTTACGATTTTGGGCTTTCTCAGAGCATTCCTCCCCCCCATCGCTCTCATAATATCCTTGTTCTCAGAATAAATTCACAAAGACTAGAACTCTACTGCCACTCAAAGAATAAGTCTAGAGAAGTTCTGAGCATCATATCATATAATGCTCCGGCAAACATTCTGATTTCGCGGATAAGGTGGTATTGTAGCAATATTCACAAAGGTATAACCACCTCACCCATGCCTTCTGCTGCCCTGAACTATAATTTTGCAAGTACCCTTCCACCCATTTGTTGACTATCTCAGTCTGCCCATCCGTCTGGGGGTGGTAGCTAGTACTTCTGTGGTGAGCTCTGGCCCCGCAAAGTTTGGAATAATTCCCGCCGGTTACCTATAAACCTCGCTTGTCCCCGCTAATGAATTATACCGGGCGAGGCAAACTCAGGCAGCCTCAATACTTAAGAACAAATCACACTGGAAGCCGTGTGTGTAGTAGTGATTGCGAAAAAGTGTGAATATTTCGTCAATCGATCTACCACCATGAAAATACTATCCTTCCCTTGAGCTTTTGGCAAGCCCGTGACGAAGTCCATGGACAAACAATCCCACTTCCTCTCAGAAATAGGAAGCGGCTGGAGTAAACCTGCAGGGTATGTGTGTTCTTGCTTGTTCTGCTGACAAACAAGACATTCCCTGACATACTGGAGAACATAGGACGTGAGACCCTTCCAAGAGAATCTCTCCCGTACCTGCCGATAGGTCTTATAGTACCCGGGATGTCCCGCCATGGGTGAATCATGCAATGACCTCAAAACACTGTCCCTCATCTCAGAACCTGGGACCAATAAAATCCTCCCTTTGTAGATGATAAGGTCATCTACAAGTGAATACCTGTCATCCAGTACTGATCCATCTACTATGCTAGAGGCCCATGGGTCCTTAGCATACTCTGCTACTATCAGATGTCTCCAGTCCTCTGAAACCAGTGTAATAGAGCTCAAATGAGGACGGCGAGATAAAGCATCAGCAACCACATTCTGAGTGCCCTTGACATAGGAGATGTCAAAATCGTAGGACTGAAGCTTGCTGACCCATTTTTGTTGCCTCTCATTAAGATCTCGCTGCCCAAGAAAATGCTTCAGACTATTATGATCGGTTTTTACAGTGAATTTACTACCAATCAAGTACTGCCTGAATTCGGCCATGGCATGCATGATGGCCAACATTTCCTTATCATATATACTGCAGCCCCGTTCAGGACCTCTTAGCTTCCTGCTCTCGAAAGCTATAGGGTGTCAATCCTGCATGATAACTGCACCAATACCCTCACCACTGGCATCGCAATGTAACTCAAAGGGTTTAGTGAAGTCCGGTAGAGCCAAAACTGGACACGTAGTCATAAGAAGTTTGAACTTCTCAAAGCACGCTTGTGCTAGTGGTGTCCACACAAAAGCACCCTTCTTAGTCAAATCAGTTAGTGGCGCAGCATGCCGCAAGAACCCACTAACAAACCGACAATAGAGGGCACACAATCTTACAAAACCCCTGAGCTGTGTCAAAGTCTCAGGTGTAGGCCAATCGATGATGGCTCGAACTTTCTCTGGATCCATGCTGACTCCTGCACCGCTGATGATGTGTCCCAGATATAAAAGCTCTGCCATGCCTAAAGCACACTTGGACTCCTTGGCATACAAGGACTCCCTGTCAAGTATACTCAGTACCTCATCCAAGTGAATCATGTGTTCCTCCCATGATTTGCTATAAACTAGGATGTCGTCGAAGAACACCAATACAAATTTCCTCAAGTGAGGATGGAAAACCCTGTTCATTGTAGACTGAAACGTAGCTGGAGCATTGGTTAAACCGAATGGCATAACCAAGAAATCAAAGTGTCCACAGTGACATTTGAACGCAGTTTTCTCTATGTCCTCCTCTCGGACTCTGATCTGATGGTACCCTGTCCTCAAATCAATCTTTGAGAAGTAGCAAGCTCCATGAAGCTCGTCTATCAACTCATCTATCCGTGGAATAGGATACCTATTCTTTATTGCTTTCCTGTTGAGCATTCTATAGTCAATACACATCCTGAGTGTACCATCCTTTTTCTTCACCAAAACAACTGATGAAGCAAAGGGTGACTTACTCGGCCTAATGTGCCCCATAGCTAAAAGCTCCTTAATAGTTTTCTCAATCTCATCTTTCAAACGCTTGGGGTGCCGGTAAGGAGTAATCATGATCAGTTCCGTGCCCTCATCCAGCTCTATAATATGCTCAATACCTTTATCAGGAGGTCTGCCTGGTGGAATTGCACTGAACACCTTCGCATGTTTGATTCGAAGTTCCTGCACATCTGGATGGTAAGAAGGAGCTTGCTGCTCCAACTGTGAAGGCATTAGCTTGCACTCAGCAGCCCACTCTACCATATCATTACGAATCAAACGTTCCATCCTCCAGAGTGAAATTTCTCTAAGGTTGTTGTCCTTGATGGCTTTTAGAATATGATTTGTGCCATCAATGCTGAATTTCATCTCCATGTCACGCAAATTAAGCGTGAACTCTCCTATTGCATGAAGCCACTTCATGCCAAGAACTATATCCGTTCCTCCCATGTTTACAACATAAAAATCTGCCTTGAACTCAAAATTGTTAAGTTTCAAAGGCAAGTCAGGTATCACCCTCTCACAGTTGAGAGTGTATCCATCTGCAACCTTCACACGTATGCCTTCAAACTGTTGAGTTTGAATTCCCCGTTTCTCCACTAACCGTGAATCGATGAAGTTGTGGGTTGCACCTGTATCTAGAAGGGATATAACCCTTTGACCAGCTAGGATCCCACGGAGTCTGAAAGAACCCTCTCTCTACATGCTGGACATATGAGCCTCCTTTAGTTCTGTTTCTACTACAATTTCAGCCTCATTTTCTGACTCTTCTCCATCTGTATCATAGATTGGAGCTTGCTGATCAGAAAAAATCAGTCAACGCTTCTCCCTCATAAAACCACTCCATGTGTTTGTTTTGCCCTTTAGGTTTGAGGGGGCAGTCATGATTAAAGTCATACGGACCTTTACAGTAGAAACAAAGTTTCCTTCTTCGTAAATCATTCATTGTTTCTCGATCTAAAGGGGCTGTAAATTTCTTCTTTTGATCTGCATTATCAGCCTTCTTTGGATCTGATTTATTCTCCGTGTATGAGGTAGTAGGCTTCGAGCCAAAAGGCTTACAAGGTGTAGAGATCTCCATGCTGCGAGCTTTCCTCATGGCCTCCTGTAAACTAGGTGGATCAAATGCTTTTATCCAACCTTTCATGGGCTCGAAAAGACCCTCAATGAACAATATGATCAGCCTTCTTTCTGAGATACCTGTCACCATTACAGATAGTCTTTGGAACTCACCAATGTACGATTCTAAGCTACCTAACTGTTTCAGTTGTACCAAATCTCTGAAGAATAGCTCAGGATCACGTCTATCAAGACTCTCAACCAGTTTATCAGTAAACTCCTGGTACGAGGTAATCCTGTCATGGTGAAGAGTAGCCATACCATGACTCCACCAGTCATGTGCCACGCCATCAAGGTGAAGTGCTGCAAATCGAATGGCACCTTCCTCAGGCATGGGGCGTAGTGTCAAGAATGTGTCAAGTTTACTAACCCAGCCATGTGCTGTAACTCTACCACTGCCATCATAGTGAACTAAGGTTAGTTTGTTGGTAGCCTGTTTGAGATCATTCTGCTTGTGTCTAGGCCGCCTGTCATTCCTGCTTCTGGTGTGTTTTCTTTTCTGGCTCATGAATCTGTCGAATTTAAGGTGCTCCTTAACTCTCGGTGGCAAATTATCCCACTCATCGTGCATAGCCATAATGTTATCTGCAAAATTAATCTCGCCACCCTGTTCAACTTCCTCCACTTCCTCAGCATCATCTCTGGTAAAAGTAGGACATGTAGCTCTCTCAAACATGCGTGCTGGAGCTATGACTCTCTGAGGCTCTCTATGAATACTGCCATCACGATCTGGATACAGATTCTGAGTTCTATTAATTGTCAAATTTTGGACATTAGTGCTGAGTTGTTGAAGAATAGTCGCCACCTGTTCTTGGCCTGCAACCATACCTCTGAGCACTTCTTTAGCTTCTCTGTCTTCATCATCCCAAGGATTCCTGTGAGAACTTTCACCTGCCCTGTTCGCCATATTATCCCAGTCTATATCCTCCTCCTGTTCTTCAAACGGAAATGGTGGGAAAGGATTTTGGTCACCTCTCTGATTTCTAGGACCCCCTCTGGAATAGAACTTGCCAAAACCCTCTTTGTGTGACTTCATAAATTTCTCAAACCCCACAAGCCGGCAGGATGTGAGCTCTGATACCACTGTGATGAGCCCTGCTGGGTCTCAACTCAAAACCCCAATTTTCTTAAGTCTTTTAGTGTTATTTAGTTTTTTAGAGAATGTTTGATAGACAGAAGAGAAGGGGCGCACATCATAAATGCTCATAAAATGTAAATTTACACTATTTGCTTCAGAATGGAAGTGTAGATTGCATTATTTAACTGTGACAAATAGATTGCAAATGATACACATACCAGAATATCTCCAGATTATTTAATTAAAGAAATTGCCAGTTTGACAGCCGGAAATGTTCAAATCAAGCATATAAGCATGCCAAATCTCCAGATCTGATTTCTCCTGCCTCGAAACTGGATACAATACTCTGAAAATGTTGCACGCCAATGATGGAAGACCAAAATCAAACAGAAAGGAGGCGTTTCAGCCTATCCCTTCACATGCCTCTCTAAAGGCACATTATCCAAGGTAGGCCGTACAACCAAGGAAAGAATGGAAAGAATCTCTGCTGGAAGCCTCTGACTCTGAAGAAGGATGCGCCACCAGGAAGAAACCCTCATTTATTGCAAACAACAAGCAATCTCAATATATATAATCTCTGTCTGAATCTGTAGAACCTCTGAATGAAGTTCTCAACAATGCACTAATTCGATTGATCTTTCACAATCTCAAGAGTGCTCACACTGAAGAGGTATCGTTCTTCAATGGCAGTTTGTTCAAACCCTGATCACAGGAGAATGCACAGGAAATAGCACAAGGCAAAGTCAAAATATCAAAAGGTGAGTTTCTCATTGCCAAAGATTGCTTTATACCCAAATGGCGCGCATTTCCAAGAAGATACGCCATTTTGCAATCATTTAAATCTTTTAATATTTTATTAAGTCCTTTTCAATAGTCAAGACTTAATACTTGAGCGCACTTTAATATTTTAAGTCATTAAATTATTAAATCACCTTTTAGAATATTTTAAGTGATATAAAAATGTATTCAAGTCGATGTGACTTTAATAAAAGGCATTAAGTTAAATAAGTAACTCAATCACTTAAAAATTCATAACTCGCTCAAAACTCAGAATATTCCTGTGCCGTCAGAAGTTGTGAATTCCTGAAATGCCAACGCCTGCTGTGAACCAATCACTGGGCTCTGAAAACCAGAACGATCAAACTCTCCAGAAAGTACCACTGACCCTCTAACCAATCTGGCTAGCCCACAAAGGTCCAATAAAGGGCTAACACACTGTTCCCGAGAACTGTCTAGCGAGGGGACATCACAACCGAACCTTTAGAAAGAAATGTTTTTGAAAATATCAGCTTAAGTGATTTGGGAGTTGACTTGTTCAAAGAGTCATCACTACGAGAAGAGCATGATAAGAATCTTTCTCCTAACCATTTCAATCAAACTATTAGCATGTGGGATCCAGGTGTGTTGGCTTCAAGATATGACAAAGAACCTGTGTGGGATAAGTTTCCCTTCGATCCTGATGAAGACCAAAATATTGTTTGCATTGCAAGCTAATGAGGAGGCAGAAGGAGAAGTTGTTTTTGATGAAGAAGCTTAATCTGAAAAGCTCCATGGTGATCCCTTCAAGTTGGTTGCAGCCACCAAGGAGGATGTTGTTACTTCTGAAATGTTCAGAACGACATTCAATGATTCTTCATTCAAATTAGGGGCTGCCATTGCCTTTGAACAAGAAGACGGTGAGGTGGATGAAGAGCTAGAAGATCTCATGGCTCTTGAAGAAGAAAGGTTTAAAGTGGTTTTAGAACACACGGCTGATTCACCAATTCAAGAAGCTGATGGCAAGCTTAAAGTCAAAGAAAATGTGGAGTATGTTCCTCTCCATGACACTGAGCATTCTCCGTTAGTTGAGGATGAAAGACAAGAAGGTTGGAGCAACTTTGAGGGCAGCAAAGGCAAGAAACAAAGTTCTGATTTTCAGTTGCAGCCTATCAACAATTCACCATCTTCACATTCTTATGAGTGGGAAGATCAATTCAAGGTGTCCGTTAACAAGGAAGTGCAAGCTCTATCCCTGTTTGATCGCACGCATAGCTTGGTTGAAGAGCTTTACTGGAAGGCTCAGCTTGAAGAGAGACAAAGAGGAGTGAAAGATGAAGTTGCTCTTCCCAATTTGCAACTTATCAGAGACTCATTGGAGACATTGAAGTCTGAGTACATGCACTTGATTGGAGATAGAGATCATGCCTTTGAAGTTGTAAAGAAGACCATTTGTGCTTTCCAAGAAAAGGAGAGTATGGTTGATGAGCTCACTCTGGAGCTCGAATCAACAAGGGACAAGTTGAAAGAAACTTAGTTGGCTCTAACGGAGGTTGAAGACCAGTTTGCTGATTTCAAACTGTCCATGGAGCAAGAGAATGCACATAAAGCCAAAGAAATCAAGCAAGTAATTGGTGAGCTTGATAGTCTTCGAGAGGAGTTTGACCTCGAAGATTTCACAAGAAAGACTGAAGTTGCAAGTTCAGAGTTGGATCAGCATGATGGAAAGGAGGGCTTCCAAGTTGATGACAATCCTCTCTTTGATTTGCAAAAAGAGTCATGTAGGGAAGAAACCAAGCAAGAGGTCGAGTATAAACCTCCGTCTAATGGTGCTTTGTTATCACTCCATGAGAATATGCCAAGTTTGTTGATTAGTAATGAATGCATAAGTGGGTTTGAGGATGAAGAGTCCATATGGGAAGTGTCGAAGCAAGGTATTTTCAACATCTATGCATCAAGGTGTTGATGAGACAAGTTGTGATAGCTGTTGGTAACTTCATTACAGCAGCAAGGAGTGAAGATTTCAGACCTACTACTCATGAGCAATGGGAGAAAGGTGGACCTGAGCTTGGTGTTTGCACTATTGACGATCCATCCCTTGGGTGGAATGATGTTTGGGCTCATACTAGTCAGCTTTGGGAGTTGAATTTGAAGTCATTCTATGTTTCATATTCCAATGTTGTTGAAGCTTTCATGTTTAAGCTTCAAAGATTCACTAGAGGGGGCACCAATTTCATGAGAATGCACTTGGTTCTCACTAGCACTTGGGTACGCATTAAGCTTTATTTGCATTGTGTTGAAAATCAATTTCAGTTGGGTATCCATGCTTGGGATTCTCAATTTGGGTTGATGGAGTTTATGGATTGTGGAAAGAATAATTTTTGGTGGGATAGTGATCAAATTTTCAGACCTTTGGGTGATGTCCTTTTCTTTACCAACCACTTGATGGACCCATTTGTTCATCAACCAATAGATTGGAGAGAAATTTTGAGTATGGGTTGGAGAGATAAATGGATGGTTGCTCATGGGAGTGATTATCAGCTTAGACAAAGGCAGATTTTGAGATATGAGTTTGTTGGTTGGAGACAGACCAGCCACCTTACATGGGGAGTTACTCTCATTCAGGAGAGTTGGTTCTTCACTTCTTGCCAAAAAGGTGGTAATTTTCGGTTGGACATTGCTCCAGTTTGTTTTCCAGCCACCTTGGAGGTGTCAACTTGCAACTTAATGCTCATTTCACAAGCTCACATTTGGGAATTTGATTGGTGTTGCTGTTTTTCCTTGTGTAGGACTCTAGAATCAGATTGCACTACGTTGGTCCCAACCTTGATCAACAACAATTATTTGTTCCTTCACACCTTTCCTACTCTCCAAATTCATCTTTTGAAGGTTTGTGATGTAAACTTTGACAGTTTACTCTCAGTGTGGGTTTCAGACAACAATCTTTCACATGCTTTGGTTCACCATTTTGAGGCTCTTGGAGTGGGAACTATAAGAGTTTTCAGAAATCTTCATGGTTGCATCAGAAAAATTCAAGGGAGGCATAGTAGATTAATGTGGAGTCATGAGTTTGAATTTGATGAGCTCTTGCAAAGGATTGCTTTCCTCTTTGCAAGAAGATTTGGAGAGGTCACATTTGCAGTTTTGGCTGTGTTGGATACCTTGGGGAGATATGCCGAGGATTACAATTTTGAGTTGAGTAGACTATCTTTTCCAATGCCTAGGTTTGTGATAGACAGTGGCATTGTTGATTTTGCTGACTCAGAGCATTTTGGCCACTATGGTTTCACTATAGTGATCAGAGTAGTGCAACATCAGCATGGTGGGTCCTCCTTCAGACGGATATGGGACCCTGGGATTGTACTTGGTTTGGTTTGGTGCAGTTTGAGTTTTTCTAGAGTTGTGATGGCATTGCTTGAGGACAAGCAATTTTGGGAAGGGCGGACTGTAATGTCCCCAATTTAGCCCTACACTCTTCATTTGGATTTAGCCTATTTCTAGGAACTCGTAGGCTAAGCAGAAGCTTGAATCAGGGTTTCCAAACTTCTTGGAGGACGTTTTCGTCTTTTTGCGGAGCTTGCACTTGGAAATGTTGAACTTGGATTGCGGATTCCTTCTGGGTTTTCTGAGAGCTTCGCGTTGGTGGTTTCGGTTTGGCATTCTGAGCAATTACATGGATTTACTATTTTTAATAAATTCTATTTTTAGCAGTTGACTTGTTGACTCCTAATCAGTAGGCTTCACTATGGCAGTTTGTTCAGACAGTATGGTTGAATTTGGCTTCTGATGCATTTTCATGGTGATATAAGATATTTTATATTATAACGTTATAATTTAACATTATAATTCCTTGTTCTAGCATCATGAATTAATATTGTCTTTAAAAGGTGGACATTGAAGGGTATTTTCACATGGAGGAAATATTTTAATATTTCTAAAGCCAAATATTGCTCAAGGAGTTTGGACGCCAACTTTGGGTGAGCCAAATATTTTATTTAAAAAGTGAAATTTATCTTCTTAAGCAAGTACGCCATCCTAAGGGTGAAGACAAAAGACAAGTCAATGACCTAAAAGAATCTTTGAGGTGGCGCCCTTCTTGGAGGTTTCTAGAAAGCTCTTCTGAAGTTATAAATTGGAGCTCTGGGTCCTCATTTTGTTCGTATCTGATGAATTTGCAAAGTTATGCTGCCGGAATGGTGATGGAATTGCTTCGAGGAATGCATACCTCCTAGCTTGGCTCTTCTTCTTGCTTGAAAGACAGCAACTAGTTGAGAGGTTTAGTTGTAGTTGGTTTCCTTTCATTGTAGTTGGTTCTTCTCACATTCCGTAGTTGAGTTATTGTATTTTCTGTCAATTTTAGAGTTGCTGGTTTGTATGGCTGTAGGTTGTTTTTACTCACAACTCAAGAAACAGAAATAATATTGTTCAGGGTACTGTTCCAATCTATTTTCCTATGTAGGGCGACCATATGTGCAAGTTTCCAGAATTTTATTTTAAGTCTATGAATTATCTAAAGTAAATCGCCCTTGCTTGCAGGCAATTTCACTTTGTAAGTGCTTTGGAAGTCGTGCAAAATAAATAGGGGTCTTTGTGAGAAGTTTTTGTGATCCATCTTCATTGTCATCATCATTAGAATGTTTTGCAACTGATTTCAAGTTAAATGAGTGAGTATTGAGAGAGATATGAGCATTTAAGTGAGTTCTGGAGTTGCTGGTTTCACCATTTTTAACTGCAGGTCTGTCATATCAGACTTAGTAAAATTATTAATAGGGCTGGGATTGTCTTTCTTAGTCATATTAATCATTCTGGAGTAGCTCTACATTTCAGCAGTTTGATTATCACTATAATCCATCGTGCTTGCAGGAGATATATTACATTGTAAGGCTGTTAGTAGTACTAACTAGCCAATATTCACATTTGTAAGCTCTTTATTATATTTCCCACTATTAGTGGAAGAGGCTGGCTTGCCGCCTATTTACTTTGATTTGCATTCTAATATCTTACATCTCTGCCCTATGGTAGCTCCATTCCCACTCCGGGTTTGAAAGCACATTCTGGGTGTTGAGTTTGCTTTCAGCATATTAGATGGTAAGGATCCTCTAACCACATGCTCGTCATTCGCCAATGCATTTCTTGGTTAGAGTTCTTGTATCAGCATTTCCATTAAGATCCTCTGACCATATGCTCGCCATCACTTGGCGCCATTCTTGGTTAGAGTTCCTTCCAGCTCTGTTTCTACATTCAAATCCTCTGACCAATGCTCACACCTTGCCCACATCGGGATCCTGGTGTACATTCTAGTTAGAGTTGCTTCAGCATCGTTTTGGTTTAGAGCTAACCCTAATGACTGTTTATTGCTCTGCTTATTGTAATTGAAAATTTGAAAAAATTTGGCTCGGAATATTTCACATGCTCCCACTTGGACTTGATCTTTGACTGCATCTGCACACGTTTGTTGGCAAACTTCATCCTTACTGCTTCAAAAATAAACCTGCAAGGAAAAGGCAAAGAAAATATTTAGAATTAGAAATTTGAATCACTTTGCAATATATTCCAGCTAGTTGTTTAAATTAGACTTCGTGAAAAAATCAAGCTAGAAAGAAAATAAATGATGAAGTTTTATGTCAAAATGAAATGGACAGAGTAAATCTGCCTGGCTTTTCTGGACAAAAGAAATGATGATGATCACAATGCAAGCTAGCAAAAAATTATTTCCTTCACTTCGCTGCAAGCTCAACTTTCGTGCCTTAGACAAATTTCTTCTCACACTTTTCTTTCGAAAATCGGACAATTGTAAAAATGAGGAGTGAAATCAATTATAGAGGTGAGAAAATCGATCCAATTAGCAAATTTCAAATGTTTCCTTTAAATCGAGCTTTAACTTATCTTTTACTCAACTTCCGGGTGGCAAGTTTTATCTTCAACAATAATATCTGGAAAAGTTTCCAAATTCAATGCCAGTTCAATAAAGCTCTTTTGTCCTTTTTCCAATTTCGATTTTCAAGACTTATCTCTTTGGGGTGTTGGAAAATGAATAATTAAAATAATTAAAATAATTATTTTGTGTTATTTCCAACCCATTCGTTTTTATGGCAAATTATTTTTTGTCCAAGGCAATTTTGATTTTCGAATTTTCTTTTGCCTTAGGCGAATTTTCTTTCTTCCAAATTATTTTGCCATAACTTTTTTTTTCATCCAAAATTATTTAGCCATTACTTTTTCGTCCAAAATTATTTTGCCGTAAGTCGTTTCGTCCAAAATTATTTCGCCGTAACTTCTTTCGTCCAAAATTATTTCGCCATGATTTTTTAATCGTCCAAAATTATTTTGCCGCAAATTTCAATCGTCCAAAGTCTCTGGCAAAATTTATTTCATCTTCCTAGAACGTTTGGCATGATTTTCTTTAGACATCTTAATGTTTGGACTTAGGCGAATTTTCCTTCTTTTCAAGCATGGCGAAATTTTAAAGTGTCAAGCATATATTTTTAATTTCTCAAACATTTATACTGAGGCAAAAATTTCCAATTTTCGCACTTCCCTAGACATGGCGGACTTCCTTATTAGTTTAGCCATTCAACTTTTTGTTCAAGGAAGACTTTCATTTGTCTTAGGCCATTCAATTTTTCCTTGGCTATGCTTTAGCCACTTCATCTTTTGTCTTGGGGCGGACTTCAGCTCTCTTCAAGCCACTTTGTCTTTGACTCTTTTCTTTGCCACCTTAAAGCAGACTTCATCACTTATCATGCCATCTTTTTCCTTGCTTTATGTCTAAGGGCGGACTTTATTCATTTTGTTGCCATTCTCCATTTGACTTAGGGCGGACTTTAGCACTTAGCTTGCCATCTTCCTTTCTAGCTCAAGGCGGACTTGGCTACTTTTATTGCCATTTATTCTTTTTGACCTGGGGCGGACTTCAGCTCTCTTCAAGCCACTTCAACTTTTGGCTAGGCGGACTTTACTCATTTTTATGCCATCCAACACATGGACATGGGCGGACTTTGCTCCTGTTTCTGCCATTCACATTGCCTGGCTGAAGCTGTTCACCATTGACTTGTGAGCTGAAGGTCTTCACCATTAACTTCCTCATCTTCCCCATGAATCTCAGTCCTCTTTCATGCCTTCACCATGATCAATTTGTCATGATTGTTCAAATTTCCTGATGAATTTCTCAGATTTTACATGTGTTTCTCAGATTTCTATCAATTTTTTTATGATTTCATGACTAATTTTTTATCATTTTCTGTGATTTCTTACCAGATTTCTCATCATTTTCCAGAATTTCATCATGAATTCAAAATTTTTCAAATCCATTTTCTGAGAGTTTCATTGATCTTTTCGAACTTTTGAGTGGATTTTTGAAACTCGAGACCTTTCCAAATATAAATTTTTTCTAAAAATAGAAATTTTCCAAAAATAGCAGCTTTCCAAAAATAGACCCTAAAAAATAGGGATCTCAGAATTGCCCAAAAGTGCCAAAAAAGTAGGTCCTAAAAAATAGGGGGCTAGAGTGAAAAAACCCTAAAAACTGGGAGGTGTCAGAATGGACTGAAATGACAGTCGATCTTCGTCTCCCAGGCCTCCTAAGCATGATGGCGACGTTTGCACAGTGATCCAGGCTAAAACTCATTTGCTTGACTCAAGTGAACATTCAAAATTCAGATTCAAAACCCCAAATGGAGACCAGACGAAAACCAAGACGCGACGACAAAACCCTAAAAAGCAAAATATGAGGGTCCCCATTTGCAATGGGGCGAGGTGTGAATTAGGTCACAACTGGTACAACAAGGTACATCAACAAAAGAGGCTTGTGAGTATAGATATTCCTCCACAAAAGGATGCTGAAAAAAGAATTGGATTAATAGAGTGTCTTGCAAACTTGTAAGTTACTGATTATTCATTAGATCTCCTATTGGATGATCGAAAATGTTGAATCTACGAAATAGAAATCAATGATGAATCTAACTTTAGGAAAAGTATATTCAAAGTATACCATTGAGGCAACAAAAGGCAATAGAAAGCCAACAACAAGGAATGACAAATCTTTTCAACGAAGCAAGTGTTGCCGAGAGTTCAACTTTGAGATAATCGAATGTTGAGAAAACACTAAGGGGGGAAGGAAGAGAGTGGATTGAATTAAGTACCCCACCCAATGACTTCTTCGCAAGTCATGATGTCAATTAAGTCATACATTTTATGACCACAAGGAAAAAGGTATTGGGAATTTCAAAGAAAGATAAATGGAAAGGTCAAGGATTATGACCTATTATCATCCCATACCTTATAATTATCTGATTGGAAGATCAAATGGTATTATCATGGATGCCATAGATAAGGATGGGTGGATAATTTGATCATGATAAGAAAGATCATTGTCTATGTGATTGGCAAGGGAAGATCTAGGATACTTGTGATTGGAAGAAAGTCTCCCTACACTCCTATATACCTTATATGGGGAATTTAGGTAACGATGTTATATAAGTAGTAATAGTATATATTATGAAATATATCCATCTCGTGAAGCGACTTGACACTGTAGCTTACTATGCTAAGAGACCTGGGGATTATAAGGTTAGCTAATAAGCCATAGAGATGGAGTGAAAGATAAGGTAGGATGTGACGTTATGTAAACCACATCAAAAATCTCTTTATGAGAATGATTATTTGATCATACTTTATACTGGAATGAAACCCTAGGTTTAGAATAACCTAATTGGGACAAGAAGTTCATTCGAATAAAGAGAGAGACCTTAGGATAAGATTTAACCTATTGAGTTGGGTTATCTACTGGACTACTCATTGACAATTTCAAGTTGGGAATAAATTAATTGGTTGAGTTGTACACTTGGTCTTGATTGGGACATATAGGGGTAGAGAAACCTATAACATCGGACTAGTCAAAGATTGAGGACTCTATCCTAAGAATTGGAAGGAAATATTGAGTTTGAGATTCACCCAAGTGGATGTGAAAATCACTTGAGCTCAGGAAATTCTATGAGTGGAAACATAGGTGGGATACCTAGTGAGTTAAAGTAGCTACTTAATTAATTACTTTAAACTCTTGAAAGTGTTGATGTAAGTAGCGGCGGGAGATTTCTTTCTCGTACAGAATTTGAAATTTATAAAAGAATCTAATGAGACCGACACTAGAGAAGTAATAAATTATATTTTTGAGGCCAACTTGTTTTGAGAAGTCATCTCACTCGGTGAAAGAAGCCAACCCTTCATGAAAAGACATATTGAGATGTATAAATGCAAGGCATCACACATTCATTGGGTATTCAAGAATTTATCATTATTCAAGTGTGTTCGCATATCAGTAGGAGTTCAATTCATATATATAGCAGATTGATTGTTCAAGGAGATCGACTTGAGAAAAAGTTCGATATTCATCATTGGCTGTGTATTTGCATCATCTGTGGTGCCATTGTCATTACATCATATCGGCCTTGTGATTGGCCATATTGTAAAGCTTATTGCTGCTCAATTTGAATATATATGAGAGATATTTTGGCTGGTTTTTTCTCCCTCGAGAAGAAGGGTTTTGCCAGGATAAACTCTGTGTTCTTTGTTCACTATGATGTCCATTATTCTGTGTTTTTTTGTTTATTCATTTCTGATCCTAAAACTAACATGGTATCAGAGCGGGTCTAAGAAAAAATCTGATCAGAAATTGTTGCTTGGAAAACATGGATGGTGCAGAGTGTAATGTCCCCTTCCAGTTGACATCTCTCAATACTTGAGATTAGCCTATTATGTGGCCCTCATAGGCTAATATGGAGGATAGAGGGTCTTGTTGAGGCATGGCTTGGCTTCAGTTGTCAGAATTATTCAATTTGGCTTTCGTTCGAGGTCTTTTGGACATCATTTGTTTGACTTACTATTTTTAGTAAGTGGCGACACTCGACGGAGCACCCCTGCTATTTTAAGCAGTATAGTCTGGTCATATGTAGATTTAGTCACTTATCATCAGGTTTCAGATGGCTTGTCATTTGGACTTATATTGAGGGAGATATTAATATTTATTTGCCAAAATAAATATTAATTTATTTAAAGCTTATGTTATAAAGTTACAACGTAAATTTATGTTATAACTTAAGTGACTAATGAAGGGGTCGACCATCATGAAGAAGGGGCCATTTCTCAATTAATTTTTATAATTAAATGGGCGCCCAGACTATTGGAAAATTAAAAGTTTATTTAAAATGTTGCTTTTTGAAGGAAGTCAACCTACTTGAGGAGATATAAGTTTTCTTTTGAAGGGAATTCATTATTATGCATATGAGAATCAATTTTAGCCATTTCCTTCTTCAGAAAATGAAGTCAAAGGTTTTAGTTTTCTAGCGCATTGGAGAACGAGTCATCTTCAGTGTATTGCAGTTCAGAGGCTATGAAATATCAGCTGATTTATTGCCTGTCAATTGTGAAATATACCGAGCCAATTTTTTCGTTTTTCAAATAACAGATTACAACATTCAAGCCAGTGCACCCGTTAAGGTTAGAAGGATAAACCGAAACGTGCAAGAAAGTAAACTTAAGATACAGAAGGGAACTCAACGTCAAGTATGTGCTACCCAATCCAAAGTGGAGTGAGGGGCGACCATATGACAGAGTGATTACAGAAAGTAAAGCTTGAAATGAAATGCTGAATAATGAAACTACTCAACACCCAAAATGTGCTTGCTCACCCAGAATGGGAAGTAGCTACCATAGGGCGGAGTTATATTATTTCAAACTAAGACTGAAAGCAAACTTGAAGGAAATGCTGAATACTGAATCTACTCTACACCCAGAATGTGCTTGCTGACCCAAGACGGGAAAGTAGCGACCATAGGGCGGAGATCTAACAATTACAATCACTTAATTGAAACTGAGAATTCCAACCAGATTTGAATAAGGAAGAAGACTGCCAGTACTACTGTCAGTTTGTACAAAATCATAAGAATTTGCCTGCCAATAACACTTGAATTTAAAGGATCAGCATTGCCCCACAAAGAAGCACTTTTATCATGTTTAGGAATTGCTAAACCCAAATGCTTTCGGAGATCAAGATATTGTTTTCTGTTTCCTGTTACAAATCTGCTCAATACAGTAATATGACAGCAGTCTATAGATCTATTCAAATGCTCACAAAACCCTAATGACTTGCTCAAATGACGAGATCTCTGATGCACAACAATCCTAACATTATGGCGCTCAAACTAATAACATGAAACCAACTCAAAATGCCTTTAATGAATATTGCACAAATTCCAAAGCAAGTACAGTGGTACGGCCTGCTGAGAAATTCGACCTCTTCTTAAAAATTCATGCATTCACTAAAAATTCTACAAACTTGGAAACTAGGGCGCCTATGACAAACTTATCTATTGATGCAATACCCAGAATGATATTTTTTGTCTTTTTTGAGATATGATTAAAACTTCGAATCTGCTGTCTACAATAATGCAATAAGCTGAAATATGAATATGCCAATCTGATCTAAGTTACAATAAACTGAACATACAATGAATGAACTAAAGATGCACTCACACATAGACTGAAATTTCACCACTAGATGTTGTTTCTCAAACACGAAGTGATGCCCAAATGCTAGGAGGTCTTCATCCCTCGAAGTGATCCAGAGTCAATCCGGCAGCATAACGGTGTAATTTTCCAAGATGACCAAAATGATGCACAAGACTCCTTTTTATAATCTTCGCTTGACTTCACGAAACCCTAGAATCTGATTTTAGGTCAAAATCCCCTCTCCTCAATGATGGGCGTACTTTTGCCTTCAAGCTCTTGATTTAATATTTCATTTAAATATTCAACTTTGAAATATGCGCCTATCATAATCTTGCTTTGGCTTAGGGAATATTAAAATATTCTTTTAATGAAGGCGCCACCCTCAATGACCACCTTTTTAAAACAACATTAAGTCATTAAGTCTAAGACAAGGGTCAACATTAAAATATAACATTTTAACGTGACTTTTTAATTTAAATGACTTAACTCATTTCTCTGAAAATGCCCTGAAGCCAATACTGATGAAGTCAACTGATCAATCTGAAACCGGAAGTCAACCAACCTGAGCTCATCTGGAAACTGCCAAAAATAGAATTTACTAAAAATAGTAAATTCAAAAGTACTCTGAATGCTGAGACGAGCATATCACTGCGAAGCCCTCTGAAAACCCAGAAGGAATCCGCCATTAAAACTATCATCTCCGAGCAATGACCTCCTCAAAATTAGGAAACCCTAATTTTAACTTCCGACTAGCCTCCGGGTTCCCAAGGAAAGGCTAACGGTCACTGAAAATGTCAGGCTTGAAAAGGGGACATTACAAATTGAATAGCTTCACTCAGAAGTTATTACAGAGATTATTGTGAAGTTATTATTCAGGGTTTGTCTCAATATTCGTCAGGGAAAAGTGATATCATGAGCGGCTGGTTTATTTCTTCATCTGGCACATTATTCAAGGTGGTATGCACTTCATAATTGCTAGTACAGGCTGTACTTGCTGCAGCAAAGGCCGTATTTTCTTCTCTGGGCAAAAACACCTTGCTTTTTTAAACTTTGACTTCACCACAGTGGACGCCTATTCCTCTGGAGGCATCTGCAACCTTCTAGCGGAGGGAGAAGTCTGTATTTGGATTGGCCGTACTTTTATGCCTTCTACAGGCGGCTGCAAACAGAAATCAGGTTCTTTAAATATTACATTTTGCTTGCCTTTTTGGATATCTGTTATCTATTCAGCATTGTACTCCATTTACTCTTTAGAATAAAGTCAATCGCCATTGCTAGCTGTTAGTTGATTTAGCATTTGTAATTTATGTCTTTAAATTTGTACTGGCATCATTTCTTTCAAATCGCATTCTTTCAATATATTGCAAAAACCCTCAAAAAAATCAAATAAACAAAGAAACAGACAAAATTTCGCATTCACAGTTAGTAGACGAGGTTGAGAGACACTTGGTCTCTTACACAAAGCAATCACTGTAGCACCAAGTAGGATGGTGTTCTGAAATTATCAAACATCACATTGGTGGATTCTTTACGGGAACATTTTATCAAGAAGAATCCGACTCACTAGCACTGGAGCATATGAGGATTTGTGTTAGTGTATCGACATTTAAAGGAGATCGTAGAATATAGTCGCTATTATTTATTACTCTGAATGTTTATTGGGAAGAGTCTGGAAACGATAGAGACTATCAGGCTCATGATTGCAGTGAGAGTTATGAAGTCGGCATAGTGTAGAGGCTTCATTGTTGACATTGAAGACTTAGATTGAAGATACACACATTTCGGGCCAATAGACTCAAAGACTACAACGGCATCCCTTGTTCGTGGATAGTCGATGTAATTAATGTGCTTGTGAATGTTGTAAAGGAGATACCCATCGAGATTTAGAAGAGTTCCAGTATCGGGCATGTCATTTGATACCAATTCATGCAACTGGAGATTTCACAATATTGTGTCGGGAAGAAATGGGATTAACAAAAAAGTTGTTAATTGCCTTCCAAGAAGATTGGGCGAGCATATACACATGCGACGTGAATCTTATATTGTTGTTGCTTTATTTGAGAAGAGGCATATTGGAAGTCTATGAAGGCATGATTATATCAAGGCAACGGTCTGTTTGGTGTTTTGAAGCATCTATCTCACTTGTAGGAATATTCTTGAGTTTCTTGTTGAAATTGACAGATCATTCTATATGTTGTCAGAATGCCGACAATGAACAGAAAATAAAGAAAGTAAAGGGATTTTTTCAGATCATATCGGGAGTTGCTTGGAGTTCAGTGCCTCTTTGAAATTCCACCTATAATATATTCAAATAGTCACGGGAGTTTGTTGAAATGTTCTGGAGCTGTAGGTGTTTGCTTCATGCAAATACAAGGTACATCATCAGGCGAAGATGATAGTTTACAGGAAGAGTAAAATGGCTGCAACAAAATCAATAAAGAGATAAGTATTTTTTTGTTTGTACCCTTGAATAATGTTGATGAATTTCTTATGTAGTTAATTCATGCACTAACATTGGAAATAATGAATCATGTATGCTTCTAGCATTGATCTGAATATTTCTCTTCAAGATAGTTTAGTTCTATGAACTATTATTAAACTCTCTACAATGCTTTCAAGACGGACCGAGAAGCATAAGAGATTGCATTCAAGGGAGGAAGAACTTGATGCATCCTGTGAGGAATTCACGCAGACTGAAGAGATAAACTTAACTGAAGACGTTTCTTTGAAGAGGAGGAATTAACATTCAGAGGGAGTCTAACAATTCATCAAAAGCAACCTTGGACGAGGAGGTTAGGAGGTTGATGCAAGTACTTGGAGCTTTAGAGGGAGTCACATCATCACAAAGATCTGTTGTTAATGCATTTTTCTCTGAGATGGAGAAATTTGAGGTGTAAGCCCTTGTTAATGCATTTTTCTCTGAGACGGAGGAATTTGAGGTGTAAGCCCTTGTTAATGCATTTTTCTCTGAGACAAAGGAATTTGAGGTGTAAGCCCTTGTTAATGCATTTTTCTTTGAGACAGAGAAATTTGAGGTGAAAGCCCTTGTCCATCTCTGAGACGAAGATGTGGTTCTTTCCACCCTCTGGGAGTAGCCATGGTGGATGTCATGTTGAGAGACTCCATGACGATATCACGTTGAGAGACTCCGTGATGAACCTTTGAGCTTTCCACAAATGGGTGTAGCCATTGTGTGCATCACGTTGAGAGACTCCATGACGTGGATATCTAGAAGGGTATCTCCCTAGCTAAGAGAAAGTGTTGATGTAAGTAGTGGTAGGAGATTTCTTTCTCCTACAAAATTTGAAATATATAAAAGAATCTAATGAGGCTGACACTAGAGAAGTAATAAATTATATTTTTGAGGCCAACTTGTTTTGAGAAGTCATCTCACTTGGTGAAAGAAGCCAACCCTTCATGAAAATAAATATTGAAATGTATAAATGCAAGGAATCACACATTCATTGGGTATTCAAGAAATTATCATTATTCAAGTGTGTTTGCATATCAGCAGGAGTTCAATTCATATATATAGCAGATTGATTGTTCAAGGAGATTGACTTGAGAAGAAGTTTGATATTCATCATTGGCTGTGTATTTGCATCATGTGTGGTGCCATTGTCATTACATCATATCGGCCTTGTGATTGGCCATATTGTAAAGCTTATTGCTGCTCAGTTTTAATATACATGAGAGATATTTTGGCTGGGTTTTTCTCCATCGAAAAGGAGGGTTTTCCCAAGATAAACTTTGTATTCTTTGTTCACTGTGATGTCCATTATTCTGTGTTTTTCTGCTTATTCATTTTTTATCCTAAAACTAACAGAAAGGAAGTCATATTGTTGACAAGACTCTACTTTGAGTGGCTCTTATATTAAAAGGGATACACTCTCAAAGGGAAGCATCTATTGCTATGTCAGGACATCATAGAATTTTCATTTAGCGTGAAATATTGGAAATTTTACTGAGTAGAACATTGGGGTTGTTATTTGAGCTCAAAAAGGAGATATCGAAGTTGGGACTCACCTATGTGATTAAGTGAATCAAAGGAGATAACAAGGAAAGTTTGTGCTTGGTAATTAGATATGCAATTAAATTTGATATCTTCTAGGGACCAACATGATTGAACGAGGATTAATACAGGAAATTAGTACCAATTTTTTCGGGAAACTTAGATTGAGTTAAAAGATGAATTGCATCTTTAGAAATAATCCTAGGACGGAAGAAATCCAAGTTGTGGATGCCCGAAAATAAAGGATATTTATTCCACTAAACTTATAACCATTATTACATGGGAATTAAAGATAGCGTGAGATCATAAAATAGGTTTTCACTTAGTCAAAGAATTAGACTATTATTGGATATAAAAGAACCTATGTACCTAAAATTTTGGAAGATTCAAGAATGAAACGAGGAAATTAATGTCAGAGTTAGGACATTGGAACAACAAAGTGAATTGTCAGGTGAGAAACCACTATAACCTCGGAAAGAGTAAGAGGCCACACGAAATGTGGCAGGATTATGTCTAGTATGCCAGGAAATGAAGACTGGATGTCATCATTGGTAGGACATGTATACTCTCTTGGGATTCCAGAGGGAAAGTGGTAGAACACGAGACAGATCAATCTATCAATTTCGGTAAAACTGACATAATGTTCTAGTGGACAGACTCACCAACGCTACTTCGAAACTTGAGTTATAGGATTTCGGTCCTAAATAATATATTGTGAGAAATAGTTGCCTAGTATTCTTGAGAAGGTTATTTCAGTTATGAACTAGCAAATAATGATAGGGTTGTGTAAACCATGATCATACTATGAACTCATTCAGTTGAGCAAATCTGCAATATATTATTATAGTCAAATGAGCAAAAATGGTAGACTAAATCTTGAATGATTTATAAACTTCTAACATTGAGGTTTGGACCATTCTGTAATGTCCCCTTCTCAGCGGTGATCGTTTCAGTTGACCGTTGGCCTATTCCGGAGACCCGTAGGCTATGCGGATGGTGAAATTAGGGTTTCCTAGTTTTGAGGAGGTTGTTGCTTGGAGTTTGGGATTCTGATTGCGGATTCTTTCTGGGTTTTTAGAGAGCTTCGCAGTGGTGTGTTCAGTTTGGCATTTCGGGCAACTTCGCGAATTTACTATTTTTAGTAAATTCTATGTTTGACAGTGGACAGTTTGGGTTCAGTTCAGTTGGACCTCTTCTTCAGTTGTTTCAGCTGGCACTTCAGTTCTTGGCCTTGGGCGCATATTTCTTGGAGAGATAAGTATTTTCATTATAATATTATTATTTTAATATTATACCCCCTTGCCTAGCAGTACAACTTTAAGTTGTTTTTAAAAAGGGGACTTTTGAGGGTCAAGGCGTCATAAGGAGATAAATTATATTTTTAATGTCAAATATTGAGACTAAGAAATGGGACGCCTTTTTGAGAGATTGATTTTATTTTAAAAAGTGAAATATTTTAATGATGAAAAAGGATGCCATCTTTTGGAGGGAAAAGGTGAATTTGAAATTAGGGTTTGGGCGCCCTCTGGAAGCTTTTAGATGTTTCTATCTCGTCTATTTAATCAGGCCTCAGCTCTTCATTTGGGATCTTTTGTCTACTACACCGTTATGCTGCTGGATTGTATTCAGGCACTCGCTTCGAGGAAAGCACACCTCCTAGCATTGGCTCATCTTCTTGCTTGAAAGATAGCAACTAGTTGAGAGGTTAGCATGTATTAGGATTATATTGCATTTTCAGTTGAGTAATTGCATTTGGAGTTCTAGTTTGCATTTTCTATCATATTTCTGATGTTGCTGAATATCATTGAAGAATGTAAGTTTCACTCATAGCTCATGGAATAAAATTGCTATCATTCTGGGTAATGAGTCTATTGATTTGTCCATGAAGGGCGACCATTCTAGCACATTATCAGATTTTATTAGTGACTGTATGATTTTATAGAGAAATTCGCCCTTGCAGCTGGGCCGTACCATCTTAAAGTGACATTGAAATCTGTGCAAAATAATTAAGGCTTGTTTGGGGTGGTTTTGGGGTTGCATCTTAGTCGCCATCATTAATAGAGTAATCTGCATTCAATATCTCATCAATAGGTTGAGTCTGGAGCTAGCTACGTGCATTTTAGTGAGTTTTTATGCTGCTGTTCTGTATCAATTCTGTCAAAAACAGTCATATCAGATTTGAGGAAGTTCATTAAATGTGTGAGGAGTTGATATTCAGTGAGTTTGGGAGTGTGAAAGAGAGTTCTTAACTTGTTATAGCTTTGAAAGGATTTTAATCTTATGATATTGACAGGCTCTCTAATTTATTGTAAGCTGAACAGTAGTACTGTCAGCAATTCTCTCCTCTCATTTTGTATTTACTTGTACTCCCCACTGAATAAGTGGAAGAGGCTGGCTTGCCGCCTATTTACTTGTTTTGCATTGTAATTTCCTAAGTCTCCGCCATATGGTCGCCTCTTATCCATCACGGATTGAGTAGCACATACTTGGTGTCGAGCTAATTTTCAGTATTGCATTAGATAGGGATCCTCTGACCGTATGCTCATCGTCCGCCGGCGCATCTCTTGGTTAGAGTTCTTGTTCAGCATTTTCCTTTGAGATCCTCTGACCAATGCTCACACCTTGCCCACATCGGGATCCTGGTGTACATTCTGGTTAGAGTTA